>JAQMRL010000006.1:52904000-53334000 GCA_035578175.1 Catonia carolina
ATAAAAGTAAGAAATATAGCAGAAAGTGTACCCACAGGTTCAGAGGTCCATTTGATGTTGTAAAAGTAGTGGAAAATAAAAATATTCTATTGTTAAAAAACAATAAAAATAATTTGTTCTATGTGAATCGTTTAATTTGTAAAATATATTATAAGTAAAATCATGTAGTATAAACTGTATTTAGAAATTAGATTAATTTAGTAAAAGTAAAATAATAAATAAAACAAATAGTTTAGTAGGAAATAGTTATAATTATATCGAGAATAGAACTGCTAAGAAATTGATATATCAAAATAGTATTGTTTAAAAAATTAAGAGTGAATTGTCAAAATGTAACAGGCGAACGATTAGGTCAATAACATTTGAAAGGAAATAAAATCATATGGTAAAATTGAATTGTGTAAAAGCTAAAAATAAAGTCAAGGATTTCTTAGAAAAAAGGTTATGGTAAAAGGATAGAAATATTAATTTTGTTTTGACCGTGAGACGACGAAATAACCTTTCTAACCTTCTAAATAACCTTTCTAACGAGCTAACCTTTCTATTAAATAATAACCCACCGGGTTGGTCTAGAGGTAAAGTTGTCACCGCGAGTAACCTGTTTAATAGCTGCTTTTCGGAGACGAAGGTTCCTGGTTCAAATCCTAGTAAAGGTAGTTACTTTTATACGGATTTAAATAACAGACAGTGGTTACCGGTGTACTTTAATGGTTGAAGTTCAATTAACTGTACTCTCTTAAAAATGGTCGACTTGAGTCTGTAAAAGACTACACGTCATACAGTTATCATCCTCAACTCATCAACATGGAGTTGTTTAGTGTACTTAATATGCATTCTATTACTATTAATAACGAAATAAACTACGGTGAAATCTTTAACGAAATATTTTTAACGCACTTATACATAGGCTACTATAAAGTAATTTTTAAAAAATTTAATTTTCTTTTAAACTAACACTGAACTTCTTTTTTTGTAGCAGCAACATTTCTCATTCTTTTTAGTAACAATTCTTCAGCATCGCTAAATTTAGGCTGTTTTTGTTTGTATCATAGCATTGCAGATTCTAGGACAGAAAAGGTCTCTGTATGAATATATTTTTTTCATCGATGGAGGTTCGGATAACTGATGTTCGGGTAATCGACGCTCATGTGCATGTTGTGTAGAGTAGTGGGGAATTAAAAATTTTATTCAAGCTTCAATTTTTTTCTTTTTTATTACTTTTTTTCTGTTGAAATTTTAAGTTTCCAAATATGGTTTCTTGAGCATTGTTTAAAGTTTTCGTAGATTACTATAACTTACACAAGTGGATAAGAATATTTATGTGTACAATACTTGTTTGAATGTCTTTAACAACGTAACAAGTGTATCACCTTTACAGGTAGAATAACAGAGAGAAACGAACAATGTGTATAATTCAATTAAACTGAATATCAAATTGATTCAAACTAGTAGATAGATTAATGCAATGTCACGTATGTAACAACAACAATTGCTTATAAAATTATGCTATAAAAACCGTCAACTATTTTGGCGTACACTGAACTATACGACGAACCAGAACTGTAATACGTCGTACGTTTTGATGTGAGAGGTTTGTTTAGACACAAAAAATAACATTTATTTAATTTTCCATCAATACCACGGTTACTTTACTAGACGGTAAGGATCATCAACAATATTCACAATGACAAGCCCCGCCCTCTGACGTCACTGGTCCCCAACGACAGCCGACGCACGATGCGTACGGTGTCGGTCTGTGTTTACTAGTCTTAATACGGTCTGTAATACTTGTAGCGAGATAAAAATATATGGCTGTATTTAAAGTAATAAATTAATTTATAATGTCAAAAAATAAAAACTAATGTAACGGATGTAATTAGTATTTGTCAAGTTGGGCGTTTGTCGGGAATAAACCGACATCGTAACCGTCAATTCTCAAATAAATTTATTGATTGTTGAAAGTAAACTTTTAATATAATTGAACACGTGCAGAAACAGTGACTGTATCAAAGTACTTGTGCCGAGGGAACGGTTGAAATAACAGAAGAATATGATTGGTCAAGAAATTTGAATTCTGAAAGATGATTGGATATTGTAAATTTAAAAATAGTTTCAAGGTGAAGTTTAAAACGACGCTTCTTTAAGAATAAAAGCGGGAGGACAGTCTCACTTCAGCAATCCTGTAAGTAGGATGTGTGTGTGCTCAGGACAGATAAATTTAACAATGTGCTTAATAGTATAATACAGTAATGAAATGACTTTCAGTTAATTAATCAGTGAAACTAGAACGTCTTGTGTTAAAAGATACTTACAAATACAACGAATAATGAAATATTAACAACCAACAAATGATTTAACTACATATTACCAACTTTCATGGATCTACGCAATTTCAAAACTATAGCCAGGTATTTCACATAAATAATATTCTGTACAGAATTTAACTAAAAGACTGAATTCAATTTAAAGCGCTATTTACTTTTCATTTTGTAAAAACATAATTCTAAATGTATTATTTGTAACTCCTGTGTGTGTAAAAATCATTATTATTTTAGATATAATTAAACTTGTATTTCATGTATAAATGTGTTTCGTTTTATTAGTCAACATCTTTCTATACAATGAAAATAGTCGGGGTAACGGTCCTACACCTATAACAAATCTTTTATTAAATAAATATTACTTCAAATTTGTCATACCCTTGTGGGGAATATAAAATATAGCACTTCATACTGTACTACTCTTTAATAATGGTGTGTTTTGCGATGCCGGGTGTTCTAATCACGATAGACACCAAAAGCAGTTGGGCATTATAGTTTCACCGTTTTCCAAAGGCCATTGAAGCTAGATTGAAGTGGATAAAGGCTTGCAAGCGGGCCGATTCATTTTCTGCTGATAGTGGTCGCGTGTTCAGTACATTTCGACGAATTGAATTATGTACGAGATTTAAAGTCCGAGTTGCTACATCTTCCATTAAAACGTGTCTTTAAGACGAATTCAGTCCCACATTTAAATTTGCCGATTTGTAATACCGTTCTACATCCGGTAAACCTAACTTGTAGTGAACGTAAAAATCGAGCACAGAAACGATATGTTTGAAAGGAAGTTTACGATATTTTAAACTGATCATCCAATTACAATACAGGCAGTTCACAAAATGAAGGAATAGCCGTACAGGAAGGTAGGCCTAGTTTTAATGAAGAATCGCCAAATTTGAATGTTGCGCAGTCAGAGGAAACATTATCTTAAAACGTGAAAACGCCGAATATAAAGAAACTTCAGGCCGAAAACGAAGAATTTTTAAAGTTAAAATCGATTTCCCATGTAAACATACCTAAACAGCTATGTTTGTAAAAACAATGCAAATATCCTACGCACCGGCCGAGTTGTTGGGGACCAGACTACGTCATCTTATACTCAAAGCAGCTGCGCGTGACCGCTACCGTCTAGTATAGTAACCATGATCGATACCTAACATCATAAGTAAAGAAGTTTGGTACTAAATCAGTACATTGAAGGATAAAAAGTGTTAACTGCTAATCGAGAATTGAATCCGTAACCATTAAATGTTTACACAACTACTTCGATTACACTTTTGCCGTAAATTGCATATTAAGTACACAAAAGAACACCATGACCTAATGAGTTCAGGATGATAAATGTACGGGGTGTAAATGAGATGTAGTCTTTTACAGACTCAGGCCGACCATTCCTGAGAGAGTACAGTTAATTGAACTTCAACCATCAAAGTACACTGGTAACCTTTGTCTGTTATTTAAATCCGTGTAAAAGTAACTACCTTTAATAGGATTTGAACCAGGAACCTTCGTCTCCGAAAATCAGCTATTAAACAGGTTACTCGCAATGACAAATTTACCTCCAGACCAACTTGGTGGGTTATTTTTTAAAAGGAAGATTAGCTGTAAATAAATAATTGTTGTTTGTTTTACTTTCTCTTTTTTTCAAATAGCCTATTTCAGAGGGCTTAATCAACTTCCTAGCCCATGCCTCTTTCAACTTTCTTGAGTGGTGCTTTTTGTCCTCTTGTGTCCACTTTCTTCCTCTTTCGCAAGTGGGTTTCTTCCTCTCCTGAAACTCCAAATTCTGTATTATTTCTCTAAATGTTGCACTATCCTTTATGGTTTCTGAGTCTATTGCGTTGTTTACAATGTCTTTGTCTATTTCTTTAAACCATGTTATCTTGTTCTTGTGATTGCTAAACAAGTTGAAAATCTGCTTTGTTAGTTTGGTGTTTTCCATTCTGTATACTTTCTCTTTACTTTTTTTACTTTCTCTTTTGTTTTACAGCTGATTTTTTTCAAATTTCGTTTTTTTATACAAAAGGAAAATTTTCTCAAAAATAGTTAGAGAAGTTGACTTGAGATTTTCAGGGTACATTCATGGCATAGGAATACACATTTAGACATAGCAATTTAACAAAAATATAGCTCTAACAGATTTTATAGTTATAAATAGGTTAATTTTTGAAAATTTAGTTAATTAATTTGAGAAACCCCCGTGTTAGTAATATGCGTATCAAGTGCCAATAAATCTGTGTAAACAAATTCAGCCAATTATCTCCTACACAGGCTGAGAAAAGTTTCTTATGTTAGCATGGAAAAAGATAAGAGGACTGGGACCCCTTAAGGGGAGTTGGGAGTCCAAAAATTTAATTTTTGAATTTTTTGTGTTTTTTTTAATTTTATAATATTTAAAAATCTTGTGATTAGATATTTTTCTATTATTGTACGACGTAACATTCTATTGTTCATATTTTATTTTTTAATTTGTGCTGCAAATAGACTTTTCTACTGTGTTTGTGACATTAAGTCGAATTTTTTGTTGTAACTTTGGTTAGTACGTGATGATTTTTGTTTTGAATTGTTTAGAACTTCCCTATAATGCCCTATAATTATCAAGACAGTCACAGAATTTTGTGAGTATGGTCATATCTAGGACCTTGCCTTTATCAATAATTTGACTGACACTAAAAAAGGGGCGATAACAGATTTTAAAAGAAACCTGTATATTCTGCTTCCGTTGTCACAATGTATGCTATTTTCAAGAACAGCCTCTTCAACCGCTTTCTTCAACTCTCTATGAGGGAAGTTTGCTAAGACAATCTTAAAGCCTATGAAACTGGAATGCAGTAAGTTAAATTTTTCAGTTTTTGAAATTTCCGAAAAATTCATTTTTTTAGCATAAAAGGAACCTTTTCTCAGCAACCACTCAAGCAATTTTGATTAAAATCAGGGTAGTTAACCTTCATAAGGATGCATAATTTCTATGAATAACATGTGTAAAACATGTTTTCTAAAATATTTTACAGCTATATTATATCTAAATGTTTCAAAATTTCATAGGTCTGAAAAGTGGGCCGAATTGAATTTTTTATATTTGTTTAAAATCAAAATATTAGTACAAAACTGTTATATTCAAAATGTTAATATTGTTGTAAAAAATGCAAAATGTTCTAATCAGTAGGTAGAACCTGAGAAATTGTTCCTAAGTACGTATGGTGAAGTATAGGACTCCCGTGTCCTCGTAATGAATTTTGTTTAGTCAATTTTTCAACTTTCCGTTTTCCAAGGTGTTATCTAATAGTACACCACATAGAAAAGAAGTAACATACATAACAAAGTTAATAATATACTTCTCATTTATTACTGGTATCGTACAATAGTTAAATATTTAGTACAACTCCATACAATATCTTCTGGCGTTAATCCAACTTCGGAAGTTTATACGAGTAGATTCCAGTCTTTTTTACTTTAATCGTTTTTAGGTTTTCACTTCACCTAATTTTAACCAAACGAATATCCTCTACTTCATTGTGTCGTTCATAAATACTAGTTTTATGCTCGTAATTTTTTCACTCAAAAATATTTTCATACGTTTGCTTCATTTGTTACTTTCTCTTTCCGTGTATGAATATACAGGAAGAAAAATATTGTTTCATTTTTCGAAATCGAGTTTTCATCGGATATACACGTTTTCAGACCCAGTGAACCCAAAAAATATGTTTTTAGCGACTGGTCTGTGTATGTGTTTACAAAATATCTCGAGAACAATATTGTACGAAGTTGAAACTTAGAACTTATGTTAGGTACCAGTAGAGGACTCGACATGAACATTTTCATCAAAATCGGTCAACCGGAAGTAGTAGTTGATTCGTGTATTTTTTAACTTCTCAAAAATAGCTCCTACGATTTTTTTTTAAATCGTATCATTTACTAAATTTTTTATACTCTACAAGATAGTGTCTGCTGAAATTCATGGGCCTTGGCAGCCTTAATATGCTTCTAGAGCAAAAGTGTATTATAATTAAAGTTGTAGAACATTTAAAAATCTACAACTTTTACTTCAAAGTTTTTTGTACAACGCTTAGTTTAAAGACAATTAGTGATTTTTGTATTTTTTCATCAAAATCTGAAAAAAATGGATTTTCAATATTGTCTATATTCCCAAATAAATATTCCCTATATGAAAATATAGGGAAGAAAAGTATTGTTTCATGTCGATTTTTCGAAATCGTGCTTTCACCGGATATAGCCTACACGTTTTCAGGCCCCTGAACCCAAAAATATATGTTTTTAGCTATTGGTCAGTGTGTGTAAACAAAATATCTCAAGAACGGAACATCCTAAGAAGTTGAAACTTGGAACTTAAGTTAGATGCTATAAGAGGAATAAACACGAATATTTTCATCAAAATCGGTCAACCGGAAGTAGTAGTTTATTCGTATGATTTTTCACTTTTTTACGTTTTTTTCAAAAACAGCTCCTACAATATTTTTAAAAATTGCCTCATTTATTACATTTATTATGGTCTACAACATATGGTAAGAGCCATGTTTGCTGAAATTCTTGGTGAGGCTGTGCAGATCAAATCTTGGTCATTTGCAGATCAAGTGCAAATACTAATTTAACACGCCGCCTGCTTGTTTAGGGCAAGACTTTCAAACATCCTATAGTAATCGGCCATTTCTGCACTCAGAAACCAAAAAAATTATCCGCTAAATAATAAACTAAAGGTACTCTTACGTAAGGCTTCTACGAATGGTTTTTAATGAAACTGCAAACTATTGCAATCAAATCGTTCGTACAGTTAAAAGGTCATAAAGCAAAAGAAAGATAAACAAATTTCTTGCCATTTTTAAAGATCATCTGGAAATCTATCCTAATTTATTACATTGTTTTTTTAAAATTCCTAATATGTGTACGTTGTAATCTGTTCAATACTGAACAATAAGACACCCCATGACCCAAATGAGATGAAAATGATGTGTATGACGTGTAAATGAGGTGTAGTCTTGTACAGACTCAGGCCGACCATTCCTGAGAGAGTATGGTTAATTGAATCCGAACCATCAAAGTACACCGGTAACCATTGTCTAGCATTCAAATCCATATAATGCTAGACAGTGGTTACCGGTGTACTTTGATGGTACAATTTATTACATTGTTAAACGTTGATTTTGATAACTTTTAAGGATACATTCTATAAGGATTAAGGATTACTTAATACTAAATATATTAAATTCATTTTTAAAAAACATACCCTTGTGACAATGATTGGAGCTCCAGTTTCACAACCTCCCGTTATTCGAAGTCCCCACGGCCTTTTCACATTGTCTCTACGCAATTCAACGGTAAAACTTCTCGATTTAAGGCCTTCGCTCATATTCAATTTCAATAATTTAAAATTATATTACAACCTTTGCCTATAAATAATTTTTTTGAATTATTAAAAAACTTAAAATAATAAACAACAAAATCCTTAGAATTTCTATTCCCGGACCGAAAAATAAGCCAAGTTGTTGTATCTGGATTTCAGGTAACTTAAAATTTGTATTTTATCATGTTTTTTTTAATAATTTATTTGACAGGGGTTTAAGGAACTTAAGAAAAATATACACTAAATTCTGTCTATAAATGAAGAGGAAAGTAAATAAACAATAAAATAGTGAAAAGATGGAGTCGAGAGGGATAAGTAATGAAAAACTAAGGAAAATTTGAAAATTTGATAATGTACAGGTCATGAAGAAAAACTAGGGGGGAGAGATAGAAAAAGCAGAAGTTGTAATTTGGCAACAGAAGAGATTTAAAGAAAAAATTAAAAAATTTAAACATAAGATATTAGGAAGTTTAATATTAATAGTTATTGGAAAACAGATTTACCTCAAAATTTCATTTCATAACTAAACCTTTACTTCATAACAGATTTATTTATTTATTGTTATACTATACTAGTATGCCCCGCGCGGCTTCGCACGCGAAACATGAGCAATCAATTTTTTAAAAATAAATATGTAACAGAAACTGTGTAGCTGCTAGATCGCTGTTTACTTCAACGTGTACACACACACACACACACACACACACACTCACACATATCGTTTTGATAAATTGTCCCACGTACGTCTCTCGCTTTTTTATTTATGTCCGACTATTTTACAATTTCTGCTAATTCAGACGGTCGAGAATGATGATATATGAAAATGAGTGATAAAAAAAAGTGATACCTGACTGGGAATCGAACCCGGGACCCCGGCGTAGAAGCCAGTTGCGCTAACCTTTATACGTTTTCTCGCTACTTTTCATACGTATGTGCAAATTATTATAATGTCAACTATTGTACTGTTCAACAGTAGTACGCACGCGCGCGCGCGCACACACACACACACACACACACTCAAAAAACCACGCTTGGATAATTCCTCCGCGTACTCCCGCGTCTCTCACCAACATCAAACACCTTCATCTACTTCAGCAGCAATACGTACTCACATGCACACACACACACACACACACACACACACACAAACACACATAAATATTTATGAAAATCTTCATTAGGGCCGTTAGGGTCATCATTTTTGAAAATATAAAAAGAAATTGTTGCTGTGAATATAAATACGAATATGCTGTCAAAATTTCATGAAAATCCGTTCAGTAGTTTTGGAAATTAGCCTGCACAAAAAACACGCAGTCTTTATAATATTAGTATAGATTATTATTTAATTAATTATTTATTTATTATTATTTAATTATTCTCCTAGAGCTACAGTTTTGAAATTTGGCATGCGTATTCTATAAGTGATACATGGAAAAAATATTTCATGTTAATTACGGTCAATTGCCCCTAACGGATAATAAGGGGAAAACCTTTCCAAAGAGATATACTTCCAAACACATATTTTGTATTCCAATTCTGTAATACTGTAATATTGTACAATGATATTCTAGAGACAACTAGTTGTCTGGTTTCTAGGGTAGACCAGGTTAGAAACACCGAAATTAGAGCTCGTACACAAAAACAAGACACCACAATGGAGGAAATCGAAAAACGACGTCTGGTATGGCTGGGACATGTGCAAAGAATGGGAGATGAGAGATGGCCAAAGAAAATAATAAACTTGACCCCTTGGGGACGAAATAAGCGTGGTAGACCACCTGAAGCATGGATAAAGCAAGTATCGAAAGATATGCATGCTAGACAATTGGAGGGAGGAGACTGGATGGATAGAGAGGGGTGGCGTATGGGATGCGAGAGACGGCCAGAGCTGTAGAATAACTCGCTTGATATATATATATATATTCTAGAGATAGTTAAGAAAACATTGTGTATGGTATGGAGTAATATGTATTGAACAAAGATATTGGATTACGATGAATGAACTGTTTTGAATAGGAATTCTCGGAAATCGAAAATATTAGAAACATTTTTGTTTATCTTGATTCTTTCTACTACGTTTTGGTAAAATGGAGAAATTGTTAGAAGGGTCTCGATTGTTTGGGAAAATATCAGAACGCAGGTATAAAAACAGTTATCGCCTTTGTAGTGGATTTAGTTAATACTTGAATTGTAAATGGAAAGTGTTGTCAGGCCTTTCGAAATAATCTCGTTACGGGACCGATTCTGAATTACGTTAATAGTGCGTATGTATAGAGGTATTAGCAAGTGGTAATGATTAGCAAGTGGTTGTGTGGACTGGAAAATCAATTGTTTTAATTGTTAAATGACAGCGTCTTAATTATAGTCAAATTTAACTTAAGCTTAAGTTTTGTAATTAATTTAATTTGAAGTAATCTAATCGTATTTGTTAGTAGTCTAAAACTGATAATTAATTGTTATAAGTTTAAAGTAAGTCTGTTTATTATTTATCATAACCTAATCCTGAACGAATCTAGGCTTATGTGTTACAATACTAATAGTATTCCTAATATTTATTCAGTCAGTGACGTTTGCATACCAAATTTCAATGCAACCCCTTCGAGGATCATTTTATAGAGTTTTAATAATACAAAAGTAGTAGACTAAGTTTTATGACAATGATAAAATTAAACAGATTCTTAAATAATTCCATTATTACATAAACTTCGAATTTAAATACAAATGAAATTGGTACGTTTTTCAATGATATATAATTATTTAAAATGATAAATTTTGAATTTAGCTGTTAAATAGTCGACGGAGTAACTTTACACAGTCATATATCTTTGGAATAAAACCGGGAATCTTAAATAAAATTGAGTTTTATGTACAAGATAAAGTACATATATATTAAAATATTTTAAAGGTAAGAATTTTTAAAAAAATTACCTTCAAATAAAAAATCAATACATAACAAGATCATTCCTTATAAATTTATACATACTATTCAAATACTATTGGATTGGTTAGTTTAAAGTAATTTGGACACAGGATAGCTGAGTTACTATAACTATTATTACAACAATCTTTTAAACTAAACTAAACTTAGTTAGTTACTAAAGATAGTTGGCAAACTTTTTAAATAACATTTTATATGACCTAAAGATATTTTTATTTCGAAACTATTTTTTGTAACTTGTTTTTAATAAAATAACATTATATATATAAGTTTCCTAAGTAAATACACAGATTAGTTCTTAAAAGAAAATTTTAAGTTAAATGGAATTAATTAAAATAAATTTAAACATATATTTTTATAATTTAATAGCTGTATTAGTGAGATGTTTTAAAATAGTGGCTAAAAATTTGAAAGGTCATTTAAAAAAATCCCGGGAAATTATTCTTGTATTTTTATTACTTTAACATTTCCGGCTTTTATTTAAGTTACATAAGTTTTATTAAAATTTTGAATTAATAGTCAGTCTTAAAAATATCTTGATGTATACTAAAGAATCCAGACAAAGCGATCAAGATTTAAATCAAACAGAGAAGACAGGACAAAAATAAGATGTAGACTGTTGGTTCTTTCCAATAAAATAGAATTGGTATTTGTTAGTATAGTGTTTACACGAAAAGAAATATTTCTATAAATTTAATTTATTTAAAGAGATACAATAATAAACAAAAGTTTACAAATAATTTCATTGGTAAGATTATCATTGTACATACAAGTAAGTACTTTGTACAAGAAGAACCCAAATATTCGGTGTATACGAATTACTGCCTTTTAAGGCAACCGTAGTTTATTGAATCTTAAAAAAATCAAAATCAAACCGCGTGAGTTTACCAATAAAATCAATCAAATAACTAATAAAATTTTGAAAATATCAAAATTCACATTTAAAATTAATTAATTCGGATAAAATAAAAAATATTTTTATTTTGTATTTAAAAGGTTAAAAGTATTTAATTAAATTGTAAAATTAAAAAAGTATTAAGAGTATATCATTGAATTAAAAAATTTTAAAGGAAAATATTATTTAGATGAAAAACTTCCTCGACTAAAGAAAATTATTCTGATAAGAAACTACACATGAAAACTAGAACTAGAAATCCTTTCGAATTACATTCACAGTTGTGAAATTAAATACATAAAATAAGGTTATGTTGTCATGTAAATATATTTACAGAATAAACTTATTTAAAATATTTATTATTCATTGATAAAGTTTTTGAATTTTATTATGAATCCTATGATTGGGGGAGTCGATTTTGATTTTTTTTGTGTTGCAAAATTATTGGAATCCTTTTCATGTCTAAAAAGAGATTATTCTTTTTATTGGATCCAGAGAAAAATTATTTTAAAATTTAACCCTCATGCCCTAAAATCAAGTTAACAAAAGCATCCACTGGTTTCATAAATAATAACTTGGGTGTATTTTAGCCAATTTACTTAAAATTAATATCAAGTTTAAGGAACATTTCAATTTTAGAGCACCATATGATAAAAGTATTATTTTTTTTATTAAAATAATTTTATAAAAAAATTTATCTCGTGGAACTTTTTTGATCAACGAAAAAATAAAATACTTATTTTCAAAAATTTTGAAAACATTATTACGTTTCGCATACAAGGAGATCTAAAGAACAAAATTCTGAGTAATCTACAAAAAAATGTAAAATATACAAAATGTAAATCGGTTGAGTAGGTCAAAAATCGTTTTTTAAATGCAAATCAAAGTTGAAAAGGTAAAATCTTTTACAAGATATATTATTGATTTTTGTATAACATTACTTTCGATTTCAATGATTTATTTATAGACACAAAACAAATTATATCAATAAAATAAATGTGCCCATATTGTTAAAACTAATTAACTCTTCAGAAATACCAAAAACGTTTTTCAAAAACACATTTTTTTTCTTAAAGGTAAACCCTGTTTAAAAATTTTAACGTTGTTATATGATTAACGTGAAAAAGTAATAAAGACAAGTTAATATTCAATAAATAAACAATACTTTTTTTACATATAAAATTAATTAATTAATTAATTACAGACAATGTAGTTTTTTCATATTGATAATACGTAGAGATATTAGGGGAATGTAATCTGAGCTGATGGCAGACAAGATCTACGAATAGTAAACCCAAAATTAAACCAAAAAATACTACATGAAATATATGAATAATAAAACAATAAAAACATAATAAATATAAGAATAAAACAGTTAAACAATTTCCAGAATATTAAAGAATATCATATTTTTGAACCAACACCAAAATATTAGCTTGATTACGTAATAAATTTTATACCAAAAAATCCAGATACAACAATCACAGCACTTGATTTATAATATATAAATACACACGTGAACAAAATATATATTTGAAAATAAATAAAATATCAAAAAATGCTAATAATTTCACAAAACACTCGTAAGAATTGTACACGAACTGATAAATGAAACAATAATCGATAAAAACGCGGGTAAAAATAAATCAATCGATATTACAATGAATCGATATTTATTTCGATATTTATTAAAACAGAGATTATAAACATTGCAATGATAATAAAATATCACAAATTATATATAATAAAATAATTTAAAAAATTCAAAAAACACATTTTTTTAAAAGAAAACGAATTATTTATTTATATTTATAAAAAAACTGTAATAAATATTATGAATAAATAATAAAATTGTAATAAAATGACAATAAAATACACACTAATATTAATTGATAATAGAAGAACGAACACGCGCGTATCATTTAGTTAGTAGGTTAGGCCAGAACCCAACCAAATCCCTAGCCGGCTAACTTAGTCCTTGCTACGGTAAAATACGCGTTACGATTCTAACAGTTGGCAACACTTCAACATTTCAATTCTCTCTCTCTCCCCCCTCTTACATAGTACTTGCAATTCACTCTTCTCCCATCAACAACTATTATCACTGACAAACATATCCCTCGTATTTGTATTATAGGCCTATATGTATATTGGTATATTATAAGCTTATACGAGGCGTGTTCAGAAAGTAAGTACCGTTATAAAAAAAAAAAACAAGTAAAACAATTTTTTTCCAACACAATTTTATTTCTACACGAAAGCCCAAACCTTAAACTATTTTTCGACATAGTTTCCACCGATGTTCAAACACTTGTAGCGGGTGATCAATTTGTCTATACCCTCTTCGTAGAAGGTTCCCGCCACTGACGTGAACAAAAGCAAGAGACTCGGAAGTGCTTTGACTTTTCTCACACGGTACAGTGATGATGGTGAGGATTTTTTAAACAAAATTGTGACAGGTGATGAAAATTGGGTCCGTCATGTCACACCGGAATCTAAACAGCAGTCTATGGAGTGGCGACACACGCAATCCCCGAAGAAACAAAAATTCAAGACGACAATGTCTGCACAAAAAAAATCATGTGCACTGTCTTTTGGGATCGGGAAGGTGTTTTGCTGATTGATTTTCTCCCAAGAGGGGAAACCATTAATGCGGCAAGGTATTACGAAACCTTAAGAAAACTAAGGCGGGCAATTTAAAACAAACGGAGAGGAATGCTCAGTAACGGAATTGTGTTGCTTCATGACAATGCTCGGCCCCATACCGCTGGTGACACTCAAACATTGGTTCGACAATTTCGTTGGGAGTAGTTCGATCACCCGCCCTACAGCCCGGACTTGGCACCGTCTGACTACCACTTGTTCCTGAACATGAAGCGCGAGCCAGGCGGCCAACGCTTTGAAACCGACGATGAAGTGAAAACTGCCGTGGAGTCATGGCTGCATTCGTTGGCGGGAACCTTCTACGAAGAGGGTATAGACAAATTGATCACCTGCTACGACAAGTGTTTGAACATCGGTGGAAACTATGTCGGAAAATAGTTTAAGGTTTGGGCTTTCACGTAGAAATAAAATTGTGTTGAAAAAAAATTGTTATACTTGTTTTTTTTTAAACGGTACTTACTTTCTGAACACGCCTCGTATTAAAAAATAAATAAAAATCTGGTGAGAAACACTCAAATGAATTTCTCTTGCCAATTTAGATAATTAAAAATACAGTTAAACTTCCATAACTCGAATTAAATTTGTTTTCCCTAGGATTTACTCGTTAATTTATATTAAAATTAGCATCCATAACTCGAATATTAGTAACTCGAACTTCTTGTTTTGGATTTTATAAAAATACAATTTTTTATTTAGACAAAGGTAATGGCATTCAAGAGGAAGGAGCCAGTCAGAAGCAAAATTGTTTGTAGATAATAATATTTTGGAACAGATATCCCACTTTCAGTATTTAGGTTGCACAGTAATAAGATGCACAGATTCCAGAAAATATGCGGAACTATCCACCTACTTTAAAAAAATAGCACCAGCAAAAACACGAGAGTGAAATTTATAAAACATTATAAGTGCCGACCCTACTCTATGGCAGTGAAACTTGGGTGCTATCAAAGCGAGAGGAGAGTAGATTGCAAGCATCTGAAATGAAATTTCTTCATAATACGTATGGGTATAGAAGAGAAGATCGATACATGAATTTCGAGATGAGGAAAGAACTCAACATCTCCTGTATAAACGAAAAGGTATCTCATAACAGAATGCAGTGGTTAGAGCCTGTAAACAAAATGAGGGAGGATAGGATACTTAAGCAAACACTGGGCTATAAGCCGGAGGGCAGGAGAGAACGAGGACGCCCGATAAAGGATGGGCAGATTTGAGAGGTTCGGAACAGGCAGAGATGCCTAATCCTTTAAAGACAGAAGAAGAAGAATTGTTTTATGTTCTTAACGCAAATGTGTACGAAAATGTTTTCGTAACCTAGAATAAAAGCTCGCCGGCTGCATTGGCGTAGTTAGTAACGTGCTCGCCTCTCATCATGCGGTCTTGGGTTTTTGGGATCCCATTCAGGTACGGCATATTTTCATACGTTACAAAAAAATCATTTCATCCTTCACCGTCTGTATTAGCAGTAATTGCAGTACAGTCGGACGTTAAACCAAAAAATAAAAAATAAAATAAATAAATAAAGAATAAAAGAAGGTGTAATAAATTGGCTGCAAGAAGTATGGGGGAAAACGTTCCCATATCAGGTATAATTCTCTGAGAAAAATCAGATCAATTACGTTGTAACATGGTCATACCAAATTTAAAGTGAGCAGTAGAAAACTGGGAAAATTTACAGTCGTCATGGAATCGTTCAAAAGGTTATTTGTGATGAAAGTACGCCGGCCGCATTGGCGTAGTTGGTACCGTGCTCGCCTCTCATCATGCGGTCTTGGGTTTGAATCCCATTCAGGCACGGCATATTTTCATACGTTACAAAAAAAATCCTTTCATCCTTCACCACCTGCATTAGCAGTAATTGCAGTACAGTCGGACGTTAAACCAAAAAAAAAGAATAAAAGAAGGTGTAATAAATTGGCTGCAAGAAGTATGGGGGAAAACGTTCCCATATCAGGTATAATTCTCTGAGAAAAATCAGATAATTACGTTTTAACATGGTCATACCAAATTTAAAGTCAGCAGTAGAAAACTGGGAAAATTTACAGTCGTCATGGAATCGTTCAAAAGGTTATTTGTGATGAAAGTACGCCGGCCGCATTGGCGTAGTTGGTACCGTGCTCGCCTCTCATCATGCGGTCTTGGGTTTGAATCCCATTCAGGCACGGCATATTTTCATACGTTACAAAAAAAAATCCTTTTATCCTTCACCACCTGCATTAGCAGTAATTGCAGTACAGTCGGACGTTAAACCAAAAAAAAGAATAAAAGAAGGTGTAATAAATTGGCTGCAAGAAGTATGGGGGAAAACGTTCCCATATCAGGTATAATTCTCTGAGAAAAATCAGATCAATTACGATGTAACATGGTCATACCAAATTTACAGTCAGCAGTAGAAAACTGGGAAAATTTACAGTTGTCATGGAATCGTTCAAAAGGTTATTTGTGATGAAAGTACCTCAGTTTCCGACGAAGACTGCTAAAATTACATGCAACCAATATTACTTCTCTAAATCAAAAGTTACAGCGCAGAAGATTTGTTTAATGCCATTAAAACAGAATTATTTTTTAAATGTTTAAATGCTTAAAAGGCCTCCCAGTCAGTCAGCTGATAGAAAGTCGCTATTATTTGTTAAGTAACACTAGTTGGGAAAATACCCATAACAGACAAGTGGAGTGTCAATTTATTTACACTCAATTTGTTCGTTGCAGGGCTAAAATAAATAGTTCTGTTTCTTATCACATGGTCAGCCAATTAAATGACTGAATCATTTAAGAACAGAAGAGGTAGAGGTGCAAAAGATACTAATCAGAGTTGTCTCCTCTGAAAGTAATGAATTTTATTATACAGCCAGACCCTGTGGTGAATGAAGTGAAGGTGTCATTTTGCAGAGTGTAAAATATGTGCTTTTCAGAGGGCCCGGCATGCTGTTAAGCGTATTTTTTTCACTCAGTGAGGAAGGCAATGGTAAACCACCTCACTCTTCGTTTTACTTAGTAAAACCTCTAGAGGTTCAAACCAGCCTTTTGGCTGATGACCTAAACAACACAGTTGGGAAAGCGGCTTTGTATGGTGAACGGCTGACAGCCATCCATGTACAAATTCTACTGGGGGTCCCAGTTCAAACTCATGTCAAATCCACGTCAAAATGATACAACGAAAAGCAGCGATCAAATTGGGTAGTTGTTAATAATGTACAGTTCCTGATAACAAAATAGAAGCTAAAAAAAAGTTTAACATTAGGTACCTTTAAAATTCATCAAAATTCTATAGGAATTGATAAAAATTCTGTAGTTTTGTTGCTCTGTAGGCTATTTCGAATTTTCTTTAACTCGAATTAGTGCCATATTCCCTACATGATTCGAGTTATGGAGATTCAACTGTATAACCTATGTTTAATCATGACTAAACAATGTAAAATATTAACCCTAATGTGAGTACGTTGCAATCTGTTCAATTTATGAACAATGAGCAACCCAATGAGATGAGGAAGATGTGTATCACATGTAAATTAGGAGTAGATTTGTACAGACTCAGGCCGATAACTCCTGAGAGAGTATGATTAATTGATCCCCATCCATCAAAGTACACCGGTAACCACTGTCTAGTATTGAAATCGGTATAAAAGTAACTATTTCTCGAGTCCCAGCTCTGTGTAGTTGGAAGGAATGCAGTGCATTGTTATAGTAGTGGGAGAATGAATGAGTGTTAGTAATGTTTCACAGCTGTTGCATTTGTAGTAGTAGCGTGCACTAACTAGACTAAAAAAATATTCTTATCATCCGGCGCATTAATTTAACAAATACCTACCGGGTCATCAACATGGTCGGATTCATAATATTTAACCTACCAATTTATATCAAAATATCTAAATAAATAAATTTAATAAATACAAACAAATATGTTAAATTCGGGAAGTTTGAAAACGAATGTTTTGTATCAGAGTAATACAACAATCGTTCTCCCAGCATGCGTCACTCATTCATTATACCTCACCCGTACCCTTCATCCCGCAACTACACGGAGCTTGGGACCGCACAATACCTAGGATTTGAACCAAGGAACCTTATCTCCGAAAATCAGCTGTTAAACAGCTGATTTTGCTTATTGTTCTAAATTAAACACATTGCAACGTACACACA
Source organism: Catonia carolina (assembly GCA_035578175.1). Classification (NCBI taxonomy): domain Eukaryota; kingdom Metazoa; phylum Arthropoda; class Insecta; order Hemiptera; family Achilidae; genus Catonia; species Catonia carolina. Next base: position 52,922,315 of record JAQMRL010000006.1, read on the forward strand.
TTAGGGATTAAAAGAAAATGTAAAATGAAAAACATAACCCTAATTTTTTAATCATGAGTGAATGACAAAAAATGAAAATTAACCTCTCTAGAAATTTTTTAAAAATATTTTATTTATTTAAAGTCGCATTAAAATCTTGGTCATTAGCGACTACGGTGGATTATGTAACATTAACTATGGAAATTGACACGTGCAAATTTCCAGGTCCTGGCCGGGAATCGAACCCGGTACCTTAATGTGGCAGGCCAAAGTGCTAACCACTACGCTACAGAGGCGGCTTCTGTAGAACTTAAAAATCAGTAATTGCCTCTAAACTAGGCTCTGTAGAAAAAAAATGCTTAAATAAAAGTTGTAGGTTTTTAATTTCCTATAAATTTGATTACGTACATTTTTCTCGTAAAATGCATATTAATGCCGCAATCTTAAAAAATCCCATTTTTTACATATTTTGATGGAAAAAAACAGAAAAAACACTAATTGCCGCTAAACTAAGCGTTGTAAAACAATGTTAAAGATAAAGATTGAAAGTTTTTCTATGGTTCTACAATAAAATTATACACATTTTTGTCTTAGAATGCATATTAAGGCCAAAATCTTATAAAAAAAACATTTTTTCTACGACAGCCTTCCCAAAGAATTTTACCAGACATTTCTTATTCTATCTTGCTGGGCATAAAAATATAGTAAATGAGGCAATTTTTAAAAAAAATCGTAGAAACCGTTTTTGAGAAAATCGCACGAATAAACTACTACTTCCAGTTGACCGATTTTGATGAAAATGTTCGTGTCTGATCCCATAGTGGTACCTAATTTAAGTTTCAAAATTCAACTTTGAATGCTATTCAATTTTTGAAATATTGCAGATTGCGTTCTTGAAATAACGTTTTTTGGCTGGCCCGTTAGCGTAGAGGTTAGCTCAACTGGCTTCTACGCCGGGGTCCCTGGTTCGATTCCCGGTCAGGTCTGGCACTTTTTATCAGTCACCTTCATGTATCATCCTTCTCACCATCTGCATTAGCAGAAATTGCAAAACGGTCAGACGTAAAGCAGAAAAAAAAAAATTAAGAAAACTTGTAATTTAAAGCTTGTAATAATCGTAACTTCGATTTTGTAGTTAATGTACATGATTAAAAGTCTTGTTTTAATTCTCATTAGGTTCCGTAGGTTGGATAAAAAAGATAAATATAGTTCAATAAAATATTATTGAATATTCAAACAACCGGGTGGGTAAAGAAACTTTTAATAGTTAAGCAGTGTAGATTATAGTTCAAATAATTATTACATAGTGCCAGTGTACAAAAGTAGATAACAAAACTCAAACTTTAGTAGGATTTTGTTTCTCATATTCTCAAACACAAGTATTTTTACAAATGAACTAAATTCACCACAATTCCTTTTATGTATACGTCAGTTATAGCGTTAAGCGTCCGTCAGTCGGTTTTGTTATACAACCATAAAAATGTATGTATGTTTTCAAATTTTATTTTTATTTTTTGTAAAAGAATCCGAGAATCAGTATCATAACTTATATTTACAATGCTTTATTTTAAATTTATGCTGTAGCTTCAAAAATATGGAACAGTAGTCATCTGTGATTAATTACTGCTTCTTGTTTTTTTCCTACCAGCTGAGAGTTATTTATAATGAAATATTTTTGAAATAATACATTCCGATTTAAAAATAATTTTATCCGGACGGGATGTCGGTTTAACAGAAGCCATTTAAGAGATATTATAAATGTTGATTTCAACATATACCGTGGCAGTCTTCACCAACAACTCCTCCTTGTATTACACTGGTGTAATACCTGGAAACTTTCTCTCAACCCTCGGAAATGAGAGGCCATCAATGTCACTGCGAGAGTAAAGCAACCTGAGCCGCTCCACGTCAACGGCCATCCATTGGTCTGGGCCACTAGTGTGAGGTATAGGTATCAGACGAACTAATGTCCCATAGCCGAGCGAGTGAGAGGGAGATATGTGGCATAACTACGCATGCGCTCAAAGGTCTTTACCGTTATAATCCAGATCTGAAAACACACTACAGTCGTTATCTTGCTTGATAGTTTACTGCATGCATAAACGCTTGCTCACAACAATGAGCAAAATTAAAGGTAATGTTATTGGAACGCGCCGTTCCAATAACATTACCTTTAATTAACAAGCCATACGCGCCGTATGGCTTGCGTGAGTGAGAGCGTTATGCATTCTCTCACTCCCACGGCTAGGGGACATTAGTTCATCTGAATAATGTACTTGGGGATCACGCTGGATAAACGGCACAACTTTGGCAGGCATGCTGCTGAAAAGCTTAGTAAGGATTCGCAGCGAAGGGGTCAAAACATGTTCGTGTACAATGGTATCTGGAATTCCGTGGGGGAAACCCGAGATGACGCGAAGGATTAACTTTGATTAACTTTAAGCTGTATTTTAGCTGAAATAAAGAAATACATATCTTTGTAACCGTTTTCCATTTAAGTATTGTAAATTTTATTTACTTTTCGCATTGTTGTGTTTGGAGTAATGGTAACGTTCTGGTCCGGAGATGTATAGTTAAGTGAGTCGAATCCATAAGCGGTAAAATTTTTTTGTTAAAAAAATATTGGAAATATTTTAAAAAATTAATTATTTATTTATATTTTATTTTGACAATTTGTTTCATCATCTAAAATTATTTACCTAATTTTTTTTTTTGGAAACAAATTCAGTATTATTTTAATTACTAAATATTTAATTCAGCAAAATTCAATTTTCAGAGACAGCTGATTGTTGCAATAATTTTAGACGATAAAACAAATTGGAATATTTTTGAAAAAATATTAATTTTATAATATTTCCAATATATTTTGAATAAAAAATCTTTACTGCAGATGGATTCGATCCACCTATATTTATGGCTCCAGACCAGAACGTTACCATTACTCCAAACACAACAGTACAAAAAGTTGATAAAATTTACAATACTTAAATGGAAAACGGTTACAAAGATATGTATTTCTGTATTTAAGCTAAAATACAGCTTAAAATTAATCAAAGTTGATATTTTTTAAAAGGTCTAAACATTGTCTTCATTTTGTCTTGTCTAATGATTAAAATAAGGTTAGTTTTTTGTTTATTTCTAATGTTAGGTTATATTGTTAATTATTTGCATTGGCAAGAGAAAGTTGTGTGAGTGTTTCACACCAGATTTTTAATTTTACGGTTCAACAAAATTAATTGCAAAAATGGCAATAACTAGAGAAACCCGACAACTATAAGTGAGTTATGTTTCATTTCCCTACCTTCTATCAATCCTACGAAAAAGTACCTAAAAATAGCAAATTTAACATTGGTGGGATACAAAGTACGGTCTCGCCTTTAGAAAGTCTCATTGGTTTAAGCGACATAGAAAAGTCTGATACATAAACTTTAACATCCATAATTAACATTAGAAATCCAGACTTGAATTTTTGAAGTAAAGTCATGTATGTCGGTAAAAAAATCTAATAAATTTTTTCTGTCAATTTTCATTTAATTATTTCCTCAATCTCTAAATTAATTTGATCTAGTTAACTTTTATACTTACGTGACAAAACTACCGGAAATAAAAAAATTAACGAACACGACGACAAACGTTTAAAATTCACAAACTAATAATTTTCCGGTTTAAATTTTATCCAATAAATTATATAAACTGAAAATAACGATCTAATATAATAATAAATTTTGTTAGTAATTTTTCAACATAATAAAAAAAGTACATGATTTTGGTTAATAAAAACTATGAAAAATAAAATAAAACTTAATTAAACTTAAGTTATGCCAAACACGAGTAATTTGGCACATTTAAATTTAAAAAATACTACAACACTTGCCAAAAATATTTCATAATATAGGCTACATTGTTTACTAATTGTACTAGTATAAGAAATTAAATTTCGTACAATAACATAGTGACATAATTTACCATAAATTAAATTTATAACATTTTTTAAAATTTAAATATGTAATATTATATTAATTTCACACTAGATCTTAATAATAAATTTTAATATATTTGTAAATGTCTTAGATCTTTAGGTATTTAAAAACCCAGTCATACTTTGTAGAGGTTAATTTTATTATAGCTTGACAAACAATTACAATTCAAATGAGGTCAAAAGATCTCCGAATCATCAAAAATTCCGGATAACTGAGAAAACTTCAAGAACAATGACAATACTACAGAGATAATACGAGGAGGTGAAAAAGTAACCCAAGGGTTACTTTTTACTTTCTCTTGCCTATATGAATATATAGGAAGGAAAGTATTGTTTTCATGTCGATTTTTCGAAATCGAGTTTTCACCGGATCTATACGTTTTCAGACCCCCTGAACCCAAAAAACATGTTTTTAGCGATTGGTCTGTGTGTGTGTGTGTGTGTGTGTGTGTGTGTGTGTGTCTGTGTGTGAACAGAATATCTCAAGAACGGAACGTCGTACGAACTTGAAACTTGAAACTTAAGTTACATACCACTACCGGACGCGACACGAACATTTTCATCAAAATCGGTCAACCGGAAGTAGTAGTTTATTCGTATAATTTTTCAGTTTTTTGCGATTTTCTCAAAAACTGGTCCTACGATTTTTTTTAAAATCGCCTATTTTACTCAATTTTTTATTCTCTACAAGATAGGGTAGGCGCCATGTTTGCTGAAATTCTCGGTGAGGCTGTTATCACGTAAAAACGTTGTTTTTTTAAGATTACGGCTTTAATATAAATTTTAGCGCAAAAACTTATATAATAAAAGTTGTAGAGAATTTAAAAATCTACAACTTCTGTTTCAAACATTTTTTTGTATAACGCTTAGTTTAGCGGTAATTTGCGATTTTCTGTTTTTTTTCTCACGAAAACGTGAGAAAAATCGATTTTTTTAACATTTCGGCCTTAGTATGCATTTTACGACAAAAGTGTATATAATTAAATTTATAGAAAATTAAAAGATCTACAACTTTTATTTAAAGCATTTTTCTCTACAGAGCCTAGTTTAGAGAGAAAGAGTGATTTTCCGTATTTCTAAGCCAACTTGAGGTTGATTTTCATTTTGCGTCTTTCACTCATGATTAAAATTAGGTTATGTTTGTTGAGGTTAGTTTTTTGTTTATTTCTTATGTTTTATTACTAATGTTAGGTTTATTGTTAATTATTTGCACTGGCAAGAGAAAGTTGTGTGAGTGTTTCACACCAGATTTTTTTATTTTACTTTTTTTTGGGTACGAGGTACCCTAAAGTAACCAGAATAGCATTGACGTGGGCGGTGCTTATGTAGTACGCATTTTTGCCGCACAGACGTGGATACCACAACTCATTGCGAGTTCAGTGCAGTGATTGCAACTCTTCGCGAGTTCAATATTCATCTGCAGTGATTTTTTTGCTAGCGCTGTTTTGTTTTTGTTTCGTTTTTTTATGATGGCAAGATAAGTGAACAACGTGTAGCTGTGAAATTTTGTTTTCTACCCGGTAAAAGTGCTGCTGAAACTGTTTTAATGTTGAAAACAGCTTACAAAGTTGACTCTATGGGAAAATCTCAAGTATATACGAGTGGTTTTCTCGGTTTAAAAATGGTGACATGTCGATTGATGACAAACCTCCTTCTGAACGTCCATCAACTGCCCGAATCGACGAAAATGTTTAAAAAATTAGAGAAAGTTTGCTCTTAGACCGTCGACAATTTGGAAGTTTTACGAAGATTGCGCAACAGAGTTCGTCAAAAAAGATCCGATTTGTGGCAGACAGGAGACTGGTTGTTCCACCACGACAATTGCACCTGCACACATAGCCATCTCGGTGAAAGATTTTTGACTAAAAATGTCATGGTTCCGCTGCCCCACGCACTTTACTCGCCTGACCTGGCTCCGTGCGACTTTTTCTTATTTCCACACATGAAAAGGGATATTAAAGGACACCGATTTGACAACATTGAAGCGGTCAAGAAAAAAAACAAGGGAGAAGCTGTCAGCCATTTCTAAAGATTACTACAAAAAAAGTTTCGAACAGTGGAAGCAACGGCGGGATAAATGTATTAGTTGTAATGGAGAGTATTTTGAAGAGGATAAGGTTGTTTTGTAAAAAAAATTGAAAATAAATAGCTTTTGAAAAATAATTCCGGTTTCTTTTGGGTTCCCCCTCGTATAAAGATATTATAAGCCAGTTTTTTTTTAGTTTTGATCGGAAATTAATTTACTATACACTTATGTATTATAACAACTCTTTCTAACCCTTTACTTCATCCATTACTTACCATTCCTGCCTCATAGATACTGTGACAATGTCTAAATGGAATGTGCATTCAAGAATTTTCGAGGACGACCAGATTTTTAAAAAGTTAACGTAAATAATAAGAGTGATAGGTAAATAGGGTTTCCAAGAAATACTGTAGTTATAATAATCTAGTTATTAGTTTTTAGTCGACAGTAAAATTTATTGTACAATGATACGGCTAGTTATTTTACTTTTGGAATTTAAAAATCATTGCGGAGGGTTTTATTGCTTACATACAGAAAGCGCCAGAAGCAAATCTTAAGAATTTAGAATGAAAGACCGGGATCGACTTTATACTATGGTACTGCTCCTTTTTTATGCCCATAATGGGCAGATGGAGTGTTAAATTAATTGCACTCGATCTGTTGGTTCCAGAGGCTACAAAAAAATAGTTCTGTTTCTTATCACATAGTCAGCCAATTATATGACTGAACTGTTTAAGAACAGAAGAGGTAGAGGTGTAAAAGACACTAGTCAGAGTTATCTCCTCTAAGCGTAATGAATTTCACTATACAGCCAGACCCTGTGGTGAATGAAGTGAAGGTGTCAATTGCAGGGTGGAAAGTGGTTGCTTTTTAGAAAAGGCTTGGCATGCTGATAAGAATTCTCTTTCAACTCAGTGAGGAAGGCAATAGTAAACCACATCACTTCTTGTTTTTACTTAGTAAAACCTCTAGAGGTTCAAACCAACCTTTCGGTTGTTAACCTAAACAACAACACTGCTCGTTATACCTGTAAACCGTCTATCCAGATGGTTTTTTTATACAAAAATTCTTTTATTTTAAAACGAATTAATAAATATATTAAATTAAAATTATTTCATCAAAAATTTGCAACAGATTTATTAGTACCTACACGATTCACACAAAAAACCTTTGCTCCTGCACACCTGATTGATAAACTTCTGATACATCAAAGTATTGCGGGTAGTATATATTAACGCATTTAAGGCGAAGTTGAATATGATAAGAATGTTGTCCAAAGGTGATCACTACAAATGAGAATTTATTATTTCTACTTTTCTCATAATGAAAATACTTAAATTAAGGATAAAGAAGATAAAGGTAAATTAACAGATACGATAAGAAATTATCGTGAACAATTATTATAATTAAAATTTCCAAAAAAAAAAAAAAAAACAATTTAATTTCCAAACAAAACTAATATGAACAAATTCAATGTAAATAATTTATATTGATAAACGTTTTCGAGACGGGGCATGTGTTTCATTGATCTCGCTAACTTAATTATAAAATTGTAAACTTGAAACAGCCACAGGATGAATAAATCAATGAGTTGCACAACACAAAATTACCTTCGTCGTCATTTAAATAATGTGTAATGAAGACCTTCATGCCAATTATAAAAAAGTAGCAGATGCTCTACGAATGCAACATATATATCTCTGATGAAAATTAAAAGAAAACAAAGACACTTAATGAACTGCTAAAAAATAAATAATTAAAAAAAATTCAAAAGTTCTTTATTTTTTCTGTAGTTAGTAGCTAGAATAAACAGTAATCAAGTATAAAAATGATTACATACCTAAGGTAATTTTATTATATTGTATTACAAAAATGACCTTAATAAAAACATAATTATTACCTGCCTCAGCGGTTCAGAGGTCAGCGTGCAAAGCGGAAGGACCCGGTTCAAATTCCCTGCTAAGGTCTCGAAAATTTCTACACGTTGAAACCAAAATTAGTCGCAAATAACCAAGCGGTTCATAGTATTTAAATAAAGTATAAAACCTAATTTATTGAGCGTAGGATTCTGAAAAACTAAATTGACATAAATTCTAATAAATCATCAAGAATTAATTTAATTACAAGAAAATTGAAAAGAAAATTAAAAAAAGTAAATCTGCCCATAACGGGCAGGTGGAGTGTTAAATTAATTGCACTCGATCTGTTGGTTCCAGGGCTACAAAAAAAATTCTGTTTTTTACCACTTAGTCAGCCAATTAGATGACTGAACTATTTAATAACAGAAGAGGTAGAGGTGTAAAAGACACTAGTCAGAGTTTTCTCCTCTGAGAGTAATGAATTTCACTATACAGCCAGACCCTGTAGTGAATGAAGTGAAGGTGTCATTTGCAGACTGGAAAGTGGGTGCTTTTTGGAGGGCCTGGCATGCTGATAAGCATACTTTTCCACTCAGTGAGAAAGGCAATCGTAAACTACCTCACTCCTCATTTTTACTTAGTAAAATCTCTAGAGGTTCAAACCAGCCTTTCGGCTGTTGACCTAAACAACAATAAGAAAATATTAAATTCATCATGAGAATAAAAAGCGCGCTTGAAATTTACATAAAATTATTAAAAACTATCTTTTAAAATTTCTAAGGTCAAACTTACAAAAAAAAAAAATGCAAAATCAAGTAGAACTACTTATTATAACACAATATTATCTGAGGTCAAACCTTTCAAAATTTTCTAACTCCAGTACCTAATAAACTGTTGCATTTTCAAGTTTTAGAACACTTTTTAAATCCGTAATGTGTGTACGTAGGAAACAGGAAAAGAAACTTAGATCAAATTTTAAAAGATGACTGTTCCAGTCCTACTCTATGGAAAAGAGTCGCGGATTAGTATCAGACCACAAGAAAGTATCGTACAGGCGGCAGAGATGCGATTCCTGCACAGAACAAAGGGTTGCGATAGTAGGGAACAACTGAGAAATGAGGACATAAGGACGGAACTGGATGTGTACAACCTGAATGGAAAGATTGCGAATATCGAAATCGATGCAGTGAGCACGTAGAGAGAAGCCCTGAGGGAAGAATCTTCATTAATGTTTTGCAATACAGATCGGTTGGGAGGAGAGATGTTGGGAGGCCACGGAAGAGATGGCAATAATTCAATAGTTTTGTCGCTGTTGTGAGTCGGAACCTAATCCTTGATTGTGAGAAGAATATGTTAATTCCCCGAAAGGGAAATGAATCAAGTGCAAGTAACAAATAAAACCCAATGTTTTATGAAATAACGAAATATTTTTAAGGAGTGATTGTGAGAAGAATAAGAAGATGATGTAAGTTGATTTCCCGAAAGGGAAATGAATGAAGTGCTAGCAGCAAATAAAACCCAGTTTTATGAAATAATAAAATATTTTCAAGTTCAAATTTTCTTCCAAGTGACACATTACTAAAACGGCTTAGTAATGGGCATCAATATTATTTCCGAACTTTACAACCTTAATTTAGTTTCTGAAACTAAAAAGATATCTCGTATCCTTATTATACATATGATTCGACAGTGTACTGTAACAATGTTTCTCAAATGAATAATAGTTGAACACAGACAGTAACTATAAGCCCAATCGAGAGCCTGTGCTGGTTCTATAATTATCGCGCATTCCTGCCACACTGCCCCTCATTGCCAATGCCAATTCATTTCTCTCTCTCACTCTCAAATTCACTCTTTTTTCTTTTTAAATCTAGTCTTATTTAATAAATGTTTATGCACTAATTTAATTATTTCTATTAAATACAAAAAGTGAAACAACTGCAAAAAATTAAAAAATATTGGCAAAATGATGTCTAAAAATTATCACGTCTTTAGATTATGAGTAATTTCGTCGTCTGCATCACAACGTGATGTACCTCAAAAACTTCGAAATTTGATTTAGGTCGCCTATGAATGTGCCTGAGTGTACACTACACCATCACGAACTGACTTATCAATATCTATGTTATTAACAAAGATTCGAGCAATAAAGTTTCTGCGTAACTCACAAAAAGTTGCGATTCCTAAATCTGACGTATCTGTAGATTCGTCAGTTAGTGATGTGGTCGCTTACCTAATGAAACCGAAACTGTATGTAACGTATTCGAATAAGTACGCCTACATAATTAAATAAAACTAAAGACAGTAAAACCTCACTAATTCCGACTTCACTAATTCGGAATTCGCGATATTTTGGACTACTCCAAGAAGAGCAGCTTTTTTAATTTTTTTAGAAGTTTTTTAGTTAAAAATTAATTAAGTGCTACTTCAAAAAATAATAGCTTTTAACTGTCTAATAAAAATTGTTTTTCCTGTAATACATTATTGGTTACTCAGTGAGGAAAACGTTCCACAATTTAAGCTAGTGAAGTGAGAAGCCACATAGACGAACTTATTGAATTTGCAGATTTCAATCCGGAATTCAATGACTATTATCTTGTCCTAAGAGAGATGCGCCAACAAGTTATAAGAAAACAGTGTAGCAAAGAATCACAGAAAAAAATAACAAGTTTTTTTTTCTAAGCAACCTCAAATGATCCCTGAGGATATTTGTCAACCCTCTACTTCAACAAGTGCCAAATAATCGGTACGTAAGTACAGTATTTTAATTAAATATCATTTTACACCGGACATTTATTATTTAACAATATTTTTACTACCGTAAATATTTTATTTCTATACTTTTAACTTTGTTGTTTTTCAATATACTGTACTGTAAATTCATTAAACATCGATATTTCAGACAAGTAAAGTTTATTTTTTAATTTTAATTGCCTAAATTATTCAATTTTTAGATGTAAACAAATATTCGCGATAATTCGGACTTCACTTCCCCCCAATTAGTCCGAATTAGTGAGGTTTTACTGTAATAAAATTGGCATTTATATAGGTATCTTCTTGATAGGGTTAGGTAGCAATTGTCAGGATATTAGGATATAGGAAAAAGTGTCAGTTCTTACAGTTCAAAAACAAACACAATGTAAGGGAAAACAGAGAAGTGGATGTCTTGATACAAAATAATATCCTAGATCATGTGCAAACAGTGAAGTTTCTAGGAGTGTCACTAGATAGGACCCTATCGCGGGATTATTACACCGATCAAATTTGTAGTAAAATATAATCTGGGGTATTTGCATTAAAACAAATTGCCAGATTAAATGATAAAAAATTGCTTATAGCAGCTTATCATGGTTTAATTTTATCTCATATCAGGTATGCCATATTAGTATGGGGTAATTCATCACAGGGTAACATGGAAAGAGATTTTAAAATACAGAAAAAAGCTATTAGGTGTATGATGGGAGTCAACCACCTTACCTCATGCAGATCACTATTTAAAGAGCTGCAATTGCTCACGGTTCCTTCTTTGTACATTTTTGGAGTGATAATGTACGTAAAGAAAAATACCTTTTTACAGAACTTAGATGTTCACAACCACTACACAAGAAACAGAATCGATTATTATGTTGCTAATCACAACACTAAACTGTTTGAACAAAAACCAACTTATGCAGGTAGAAAATACATCAATAAATTGCCTCAAGGTTTAAAAAGTTGTGACAATTTAAGTCATTTTAAAAAAAAGCTAAAACAATATTTGATTGATGAAACATTTTACAGTCTGCACGAATTCCTTTCTAAATAGTTTTGGTATTTAACTTTAATTAATCAAATATTGTGTACTATTTGATACAAAGGGGTTCATGACAAGCCTGCTGAGTTAAGCAGTGGTAGGGGGAAATTATTGGTAAGTGATGAATTTATCATTGTGTTTGATTTATTTTTATTATTTATTGTGTGTGATATTTAATTCAATAGGGTTCATGATAAGCCTACTGAAGTAAGCAGTAGCAAAAAAAAATTTTGGTGGTAAGTGATAAATTTATCACATTGGTGATAAACTTTCAGTTCATCAATTTTATCTTGACATGTCCTATACTCCATTTGGAGTCTCCAGGATGCAAGTAACAAAAAAAAAAAAAACAAAAAAAAACAAAAAAAGAAAAAAAAAAATATATCACGATATCCATACTTCCATGCATAAAATATAAATGTCATCGCATTTGTTTAGCATTGTCTAAATGAATGGAGAATTTATAAAAAATACAGTAATCATCATGTATTTGTTAGTAATCATTTTCGATCAGGATACTTTTATTTGTAGAGATAAGTCATTTGTTTATATTACATAAAATGTTTCCGTAAATCACGTACTGTCGTAACTCGACAATTATACATTATTGAACAAAATCAATACCTTACATTAAAATCATATAAAAATAAAAGAAATGCAGTCTTTTGTTGATTATTTAAAGCAATAATTACGGTTTTATTGTAAAGAATTGCTGAGATGTAGGATCGAGAACTTCACGCAAAACTTCAAACGGCTCTCCTAGAAAACATGATTTTCAGATACGACGGTTTATGATGTACCTGACGATTTATAAAATACAGTAGTATCCAATACAGTAATCACACGAATTTTTTTACGCGGTTTTTAAAACACGCGATCAATTAAAAGCGTCACGAGTATTTATTATACACGGAGAAAATTTACTTATACACGGTATCAGTACATATTCGGTACTAGAGCAAAAGATGATCGGCTTCTTTAATGTTAGGTATTACCAAAAAATACTTTTAGTCACTGTGAAGAAATGGCAGCAATAGGACAGTTGTCCGGAGAAGGACCAATGACTTAATCATCTGAAGCAGATAGGATAGAAAACAAAATGCTAGTGCTAAATGATGTTCAACTCAATGATAATGAGAACTTTTAAAATTAATAGAAGATTTAAAATTATGACGAAATGAATGTGAAGAAGGGATCCTGTTTTATTGAAGAAATTTTCATTAAAATCATTAAACACAGTATTTAAAATTTCTGAGGCAATAGCGAAAATCCAAATAGCGAGCAAAGTCAGAAATTTAAAAGAGTAAATATGGAAGCTACTTTAGTACCGTATAACGAATTTTAGGTGAATTTTGCACAACGAAAAATAAACAGCTATAAAAAGGTTTTTGTGAGAAATTAACGTTCTGCACTATTTTTATGATGTTTTAAAATTCAGTACTGTATAATGATTTTTTTTGTTTTAAATTATTGTGTTATTTTTTGACCCATCGGGTTGGTCTAGGGGTAACGTCGTCGCCGCTAGTCAGCTGTTTAACAGATGATTTTCGGAGACGAAGGTTCCTGATTCAAATCCTATTAAAGGTAGTTACTTTTATATGGATTTGATTACTAGACAGTGGTGTTACCGGTGTACTTTGATTTCAATTAACCATACACTCTCAGGAATGGTCGGTCTGAGTCTGTACAAGACTACACCTCATTTACACGTCATACACATCATTCTCATCTCATTGGATAATGGGGTTGCTTATTGTTCTGATTTGAACAGATTGCAACGTACATACATTAGGGAATCAAAAAAATTATTGTACTGATTATATTTTTTTAATGTAATAGAGATAGATAATATAGAATATGTATCATTATAATGGATTACTTTTTCGTTAGAACCTAACCATAAAAATCGTATTTTTAAGTAATGTCTAGTTTACGCGGACTTTCGCTGGAACGTAACACCAGCTTAAAATAAGCGATTACTGTATATCGATCAAGTTTAATACATCACTATTCCTACAGAAGTTTAAAAAAAAATACAGTACTAGAGTTGCGTAAAACTTCAAACCATAAGCTCCCGATTTCATCCCCTAGTTAACGTCTGTACAGTTGTATTACGTTCCCTTAGCTGACAGTACGAACTGGTACAGTATTTCGCGATCATTAGATCATCTGTCGAAAGGCTGGTTTGAACCTCTAGAGGTTTTACTAAGTAAAACAAGGAATGAAGTGGTTTACCACCCTTCCTCACTGCATGAAATAGTGTGCTTGTCAGCATGCCAGGCCCCCTGAAGAGCACACACTTTCAATCCTGCAAATGACACCTTCACTTCATCACCACAGGATCTGACTGTATAATGAAATTCATGACTTCCAGAGGATATAACTCTGATTAGTGTCTTTTACACCTCTACCTCTTGTATGATTTTAAATGCTTCAGTCATTTAATTGGCTGACCATATGATAAGAAACAGAACTATATTTTGTAGCCCTGGAACTAACAGATTGAGTGCAAATAATTTAACGCTCCACCTGTCTGTTACGGGCAAAATTTTTATTTGAATCCATTCTTATGAGTACGTAAATATATTTTTCCCCTGAATATAGAAACCCCTTTTTTAGAATTAATTATAAAAAATTTAAAGTTCAACTTGGTTAATTCGAACTTGGATGGTATGGAAAAAGTTCGAATTATCCAAAATTCGAAATAACCAACGTCATACGGAACAGTATTGTAAAGTTAAAAAATTACAAAATTTGAACTTCTGTTACACTATGTACTAATAATGAAAAAGTAGACCGTCAATTTCACAGAAAACCCGATTTATTTCATTAATAAACCAGTAGAGTACATGTAGGCCTACATATATTTATGTATTAGATATGCGGTACGTCCAGTATGTTGTATTACTAAAATACTGTACTGCAAGTTAATGCATCTATTAAACAAAACTTCAGAACACAATCGTCCACTGCAGGATATTCTGCTGTTCTTTCCCGCTTTCAACTTTACCGTTTTCATAATGGTGTTTTTTTTTGTTTTGCAAATTACTACTAATGCAGACAATGACGTATGGTAGGTGAAAATGAGCGATTAAAAAGTGCCAAACCTGACCGGGAATCGATACCGGGACCTCTGGCGTATTTGTAATAATAATAATTATTATTATGTATTAAAAAAATTATTACAAGTATAATAATAATTATTATTATTTATATATTAATAAAATTACCGAAATGAATAAAGTACTTCCTACACAACTAAATTGCCCTATTAATCTAATTGATAAATTTGTAGCCAAAACAAAAATACAGCAGTTTCGTAAGGTTGATTATAAATTGGCACTGACTGTAAGGTATTGTAATTTAATTAATGACTGAATTAATGTGCGCGCGCATGTCCGTAAGTACTGTACATTACATACCTATTTACAACGTACAATGATTAGTCATCTTATACAAAGAGATTACAATGTTTATAATTAAAACAAAGAGTTCTGGCCATAACATAACGTACTTTTATACAGGTGTGTAAAAATGCTTTCAAGAAATAGTACAATTGCAAAAAATTACAAAAATTATATATAAATAACTTCTGTATTAGATACTAGCAACCCAATCGGGAAATTTGATTGCTTCAAGTACCTCAGGAAAATAATACAACCAAAGACCAGAGAAAAGGAAGCTAACAACAGACAAGGAAAGATGGCCAGAGCACTTCGAGGAACTCACAATTTGTATAAGAAGAAAACACTCATCACTTAATATGATGATTAAAACAAAGTAAATAATTAAATAAACATCATTTAATAAAATAACCCACCAGGTTGGTCTAGAGGTAAAGTCATCGGCAAAATCAGCTGTTTAACAGCTGATTTTCGGAGACGAAGGTTCCTGGTTCAAATCCTAGTAAAGGTAGTTACTTTTATACGGATTTGAATGCTAGACAGTGGTTACCGGTGTACTTTGATGGTTGGGGTTCAATTAACCATACTCTCTCAGGAATGGTCGGCCTGAGTCTGTACAAGACTACACCTCATTTACACGTCATACATATCATCCTCATCTCATTGGGTCATGGGGTTGCTTATTGTTCTGAATTGAACAGATTGCAACGTACACATATTAGGAATTAATAAAAAAAAATTTAATAAAATAAATTATGTAAGACCTCCTTTTTTTAAAGAAAATCCTCCTTTCTCAACCCATCAGTCTTCCTTTATCAAATTATCATCTGGAAACTATAAGGTGTGGCTATTAAATAACGACACTGACATTGTAAAAAATTTTATTTTTATTTTATACATAATTACTTATTGTCACCTTCAATATACACTCCTTCTCTATCCCTACAATGCTCCATTCGAATTTCCCATTGTTGGAAACAGTGCTGGAAGCCATCTTCTGTCAGCTCCTTCAGGACACGTGCCGCTTTCTCTTTTACAGCTTCCACAGACTCAAATCTTGTCCCTTTTAATGCCGATTTCACCTTAGGGAACAGGTAGAAGTCACATTGTGCAAGATCTGGTGAATAAGGTGGATGTTCTAACACTGAGCTGCTGTACTTGGCTAGGAACCTCTTGACAGATAACGCGGAATGAGCTGGTCTTGGTGGAGAACCCATGATTTGTCCTTCCACATTTCGGGGCGGTTTTTTCTTACTCTTTGACAGAAAGTACCTCAAGATAGTAATATTGATTAATTGTTTAACCTTCAGGAACCCAGTGAAGGTACACAATCCCATGAATATAAAAAAAAACAATCATCATTGCTTTAAATTTTGACTTGCTCATTCGAGCTTTTTTGGCTCTCGGTGAAGTTCGGCTCTTCCAGATCATGGATTAGCGCTTCGTTTCCGGATCATAAGTAAAAAAACTATGTTTCATCACATGTTATTATTTTCTACCTGTTCCCTAAGATGAAATCTGCATTAAAAGGGACAAGATTTGAGTCTGTGAAAGCTGTAAAAGAGAAAGTGGCACGTGTCCTGAAGGAGCTGATAGAAGATGACTTCCAGCACTGTTTCCAACAATGGAAAATTTGCATGGAGTGTTGTAGGGATGGAGAAGGAGTGTATATTGAAGGTGACAATAAGTGATTATGTATAAAATTAAAATAAAATTTTTTACAACGTCAGTCTCGTTATTTAATAGCCACACCTCGTACATCAATGAATGGTGCTTCAGAATGTAGTTCTACTATAAAAGAGATGGCCAGGTAAGGAGCAGTACAGTGGTTTGCCCTTCGCGAAAATGATGTGAGAAAGAAAACAGAATAATGTTAAGTAAGGTGCTTTGCATAATGATGATGTTTTTTAAGACTATAGCAAAAACTCAACTCGCATAGACCAGCTGTATTCTGTGAAATTATACTCTTTTTTTTAAAAATGACTGTTAGTTTTACATATTCTTGAAATACCATCCAAAGAATTATACTTTTTTTTCAGCTTTTATTTGTTATCGGGAACTGTACATTGTTGACAACTAACCAATTTGATCGTTATTTTTTGCTGTATTTTTTTGACATAGATTAGACACGAGTTTGAACAGGGGCCCCCAGTAGAGTTTGTTCATGGATGGCTGTCGGCTCGTCACCATACAAAGTCGCTTGCCCAAACGGTGTTACTTAACAAATAATAGTGACTTTCTACTAGCTGACTGACTGGGCTGGCCCGAAGGCCAATTATACTTAAACAAATTCTTTGAAATAATAACTTCAAAGATTCATCATCGAGTGTTAAGTAATTTTATACTCTATTAACTACATGTTTAGTATATGTTGTGTAATAGTACTTATGGTGTCATTTCATATGGCATGACAGATTGCCTCCGTCATTCATATGACTAATACTGCTACTATCCCTTTTGTTTATTACCCTAATTTTTAATGTACCTTATCGAAACAAATGAGTCGCCTGCCTCCAACTACATTTATCACAAACAAAACCATATTATAATCGCACTCAATATTCATTTGCTTATTATAGTGATTCTTTTTAAATTCCTAATGTATATATACTGCAATCTGTTCAATTCAAGAACAATAAGCAACCCCATGACTCAATGAGATGAGGATGATATGTATGACGTGCAAATAAGGTGTAGTCTTGTCCAGATTCAGGCTGACCACTTTTTAGAGAGCATCATGGTTAATTGAACCCCAACCATCAAAGTACACTGGTAACAACTGTTTTGTATTAAATTTGTTTAAAAGTAACTACCTACATTAGGATTTGAACCATGGAACCGTCTCCAAAAATCAGCTGACTTGCCGCGACGACTTTACCACTAGACCAACTCAGTGTTTTTCAATGATTTAATCACAAGAAATGATTAACTGTATATTTATGTCATTTAAAATTTTCCTTTGTCTGTCCATCATCACCAGATGTCAGAAACTACAAGGATAGCAACAAATGGTTATCGAATTCAGAATATACGCTAAAAGTTAGTGGGCCTAAATTGGGTTTCAAGTTCTACTTTCGGCCGGAAAGGCCCAAAACCGGAAGTCAAGAAATCAAAGTAAGAATTTGTAAACAAAAACAGTTTTATTCGATTCCTCTTAAAAAGTAGATACAGAAAACACTAATGGTTTTTGCCATATGTCAAAAGGTAAGCCTTTTTAAAAATTGCCACCAGCCATAAGACGCATCATAAAAGAGATTTCTACATTTATATTCATGAACGGGTTTCTAGAATTTTAATGTTAAACATGTATAAAACAAATTATTGCCTATAACAGAAAGGTGGAGTGTTAAATTATTTACACTCAATCTGTTAGTTCCAGGGCTACAAAAAATAGTTCCGTTTCTTATCACATATTCACCCAATTATATTACTGACGCATTTAAGAGCAGAAGAGGTAGAGGTGTAAAAGACACTAATCACAGTTATCTCCTCTGAGAGTAATGAATTTCTTTTAACAACAAGACCCTGTGGTGAATGAAGTGAAGGTGTCATTTGTAAGGTGAAAAATATGTGCTTTACAGAAGGCATGGAATACAGAAAAGCATACTTTTAAACTCAGTGAGGAAGGCAATTGTAAACTACCTCACCCTCGTTTTACTTAGTAAAACCTCTAAAACAGAGATTCTCAAAGGGTGTGGCGTGAAACTTCCGAGACTTTGTGATAAAAAAATTAAAACAACTTCACTTAATATTTATTTTTAATAAACAAGAGAATAAAATTCAAAAACTTAACTTATTTTATAGGGGATTTATTGGCTTATGCCTTTCAACAAAAAATTAAAATTATGAGAAACTTGAGCAAGTCACTTCTTACATAAAAATTCAATTCATGGTGGAATTGAAGACAAACACAAAGCATTTCCTGTTAAACTGAGAAGTCTCTGGCGCTTATTGTTTTTTTATGTTTTTTTGAGTCGAAAAGCTAAGCTCACACAAGTAGGTGGTTGAAAAATATAACAGGGTATTAACTGCTTACATTGCAGTTACAGGGTACTATTTTTTTTTAATTCGTATGTTGGTGTGCCGCAGGATATCTCTACGTAGGATACTGTGGCATGACCAAAAAATGGTTGAGAACTACTGCTCTAGAGGTACAAACCAGCCAATGACCGGTCGATGACCTAAACTACATTATTTCATTAAATTTTGTAACTATGCAAAGACAACCAGCAAAAATTATAAAAAACGTGTAATTAAAAATGGATTATTAGCTTAGAATAGGATAACACCCAGTGACAGTTCTCAAAAAAATTAAAATTGTGTCGTATAAAAATTTTGAATTCAATTGTTACAACTATACTCTATTTCACGTTCAGAATGCAGTACAGCTCTTATGAGACCCTGTTGTGTTATCAGGCGTACAGAAAACATCAGGCACAGCCAATACAATAACACCATCCGAAGGTCACAGGCAAAAATATTTTGAGTTTCGCTTACCACGCTCTAACAAGCTCATTTCCAATCAAAAAATTCTGAAAAAATTACTTTCGCTTCCTAATGAATTGTGTTTTATTACGCTATAAATGTTATTATTATACTCTGATATTTAGATAAGATACGCTCGTACAAAGTTGAACGTTTAAATCTCATCACATTTTTTGCGTTTTACATCATATAACTTTTTTCTTTCAACGACGACATACGTGTTTTATTATTTTGTTACAAACTATAGAATTTCATCTGTAATTTGATATACGATAAGTCATATGCTGGAAGAAAACAGAAATAATAAACGAGTTCAAAAAAAAAGTCACAGAAATTTTTGTATTACGTTATTACATAATAATAGGAGTTTGTAAACGAGAACGTGCTGTTGGCGCAGAGTCGATATTTTTACTTAGTGTAGTAGCGCTCAAACTCCCATATGAAATACATTGCTTATGGCCTTCCCGTACTGTATTCTAAACGAGAAATCAACTATAGTGTTTTTTTCTTTTTTTTGGTTGTATGTCTGTTTTGTAATTGCTGCTAAAGCAGACGGTACTACATTTTAATAGTGTTTTTGTCATTGTATCATATTGGCATTTCAGTAGTCTTTATATAATTCCTTATGTGGTAATTTAAATTTTATAAAGTAAAGTAAAAATAATTGCCAAATTCTATTCTGTTAAAAACCGATTAAAATCTATAGATTAAGACATAATTTTTGAGAGAATTTGCCAGTAATTTGCAATATTACTCGCTTTCTAACGGCTCGGTAGTGAACACAACATTGAAATAATTCTTTTAAAGATCGGTGTGAATGTTTATATACCAAACAAAATATTATTTAAATAATTAAGATAATTCAAAAAATATAGTTGTTAGCGACTAGATTACAACAAACAATACACAAAATAAATAGTGCACTAAATTTTTCACGTGTAACAAAGATGGGTTATATTTTTAAAGCGATATTTATTAATAAAATAATCTGAAGACATAATATAATTGTATCCTTCCTCTTAGGTTAGCTTTAGAGAAGTTTTAATAAATCTAGCGGTGTAATTATCAAAGGGGTAGGTAAGATTATTGTAATTATCGAAGCAATTTTTACAATTATTTTTATAATAAGGGACAGTAACCAAAAATTGGATAAACATATATTACAAGATAATTATAAAAAATGAATGCCAATATCAATTTTCACAAAAACAATTGACAAAAAATTGTACAAATAACATTAAGGTTTGAACTGTAATTTAAAATAATAATGAATTAGACAAACTTAACAGGAAAAACAAAAAGTGAAAGCCACTTAATTAATTTTTGGCATAGATTTTGAAATTGAGGTTGTCAAAGTAATACAAAGTACCTCTCAAATAAGCAATTCAAAATTTTTTCGTCATTTTTTTACGGTAAGAATTCAAAATATGGACTTGGAAGGGACATCTTCATTAAAAACTACAAATCTCCGAGAGGATTAGTGGTAATGTGACAATTTTGAGATTTTCCAAATCAATATAAATTTATCCGAAACAAAGAAAATTCCTAATATTGTACCATTTAGTCTTCATGGAGGTCACAAATTGATTAAGCAATGCATTTTAAATATTAAAAGAATCAGGTTATAAAAAAAACACCGTTAATTTTATACATTAATCGAGAACTTGATAAAAATAACGATGGATGACAGCATGTCGAGAACACAAATTTACAAAAAATGGATATCCGAAATCAATCCAGTTCGAGCTGAGATCAAACTCGACAAAAGTTTTGTTATCCTTTTAAATATAGATACATTTAAAAAAACATAATTTTTAAGAAAGAATAATATATAAGAATCCTGTATATTTATAAACCATTTACAGATAGACCATACATTTGACAGATCCAATAAATTTTTTAAGTTAAAATAAATATTAGCCTACATAACAAAAATAGACACAATCTACAAAATACATTTTTAAATAAATTTGAATAAAATAAATACTTACAGGTGGTAGTGTAGGTTCTGAAACTTGATAATCCTTTAAATATTTAGGAACCTTCCAAAACGATGGTCTCTCCATTATACTAATTTAAATATTTAAAATCAATTCTTAAGTAAATAAATAAATTTTGTTAAAATTAAGTAACGTGTTAAAAAGTTAAGTAAAAGTTCTGATAAATATAAAATGTATGATATTATAAGACTCTATTGTATTATACAATGTGTAGTAGTATACAACGAACTTCAGCTTTAACGTTTAGTTAAAACTGTGACAAAATTTGGCAACTTTACTATAAAATAGAACTTGTAATTAAAACAAAAAAACTAAACATACATTATATTTATATACAATTTTATATAATATGATGTATATGAAATTAATGTACAATGAACTAAAATTTTATGAATACTTGAACGTTTGACTCATTGAGCCAGAGTAAATTTGTTAAAGTATAGAAGATTTAAAATTTTGCGTCTATTAATAATAATAGTAGTAGTAGTATTAAAAAAGCAGAACTAACTAAGAAAGCAAGCAAAGAAAATAATAGAACAAAACCAACTAACTATAACATCTACAAAATAACTTAGCGAGCATTCAGTCTAGTCTATGTTTAGATTATGGTAGTGTATTAAAGACAAGTGTCTAGATTTTACATTTATGTACCAGTTCTTTGAGTTATATATATATGTATATGAAATTCTTGTGATAGATTACACAAATCCATTACTTTGATTGATTTTAAAATTTGAACAAACATATTAATATACAGTAGCTTTTTATTTATTTTACATCTGACATGGATGTCATGTCTGGTGTTTGAGGTTTTATGTTGAGAAACATATTAACCATCACTAGAAACATTTCTATAATTTTTAAGAAAAAATATCTTAACATACTGTTCATATTTCCAAAGACTAAATTGTTGTTTAGGTCAACAGCCAAAAGGCTGGTTTGAACCTCTAGAGGTTTTACTAAGTAAAACGAGGAGTGATGTGGTTTACCATCGCCTTCCTCATTGAGTGGAAAAGTACGCTTATCAGCATGCCGGGCCCTCTGAAAAACACATATTTTCCACTCTGTAAATGACACCTTCACTTCATTCACCACAGGGTCTGGCTGTACAATGAAATTCATAACTTTCAGAGAAGATAACTCTGATTAGTGTCTTTTACACCTCTACCTCTTCTGTTCTTAAATGATTCGGTCATTTAATTGACTGACCATGTGATAAGAAACAGAACTATTTATTTTAGCCCTGCAACGAACAGATTGAGTGTAAATAATTTGACACTCCACCTGTCTGTTATGGGCAGAAAGACTAAATAATAGTCTAAATGAACGAATAAATTTTTATGAAATTTTGTGTCTTAAGGAGATTCTCTACCAAAGGTCATTTTGAATTCAAATTACAACCCTAAAATTTACCAAGGAACATTACTATAGTAAAACATTAAATATATTTTTAGATTTAGCATTCTAAGAAGATGCCTGCATAACAGAAAGGCGGAATGTTAAATTATTTGCATTCGATGTGTTATTTCCAGGGCTACAATAAATAGTTCTGTTTCTTATCACATGGTCAGCCAATTATACTAATTAGACTAAAGCATTTAAGGGGGTAGTCAACCCAGAAAATGAAAATCAAAACTTCTGGCTATAATTTATCATTATTTTTTTAAATGAAAGAGTAATTTACTAGTAACGATCTACCATTTGAACCAAGCCAAAAATTTATTACAGCCCCTAATATAAGGGTGAGGTTGGAAAAGCGGGCTTTTACAGGAAATCAAATATCTCAAGAACCAAGAAAGATATCAACATGATTCTTATGGTACAAAATACAAAAAATTGCTGTCTATTACCTGTTGTATGCGCTTGTACGTATTTTTTCTTAGAAGAATTTTATTGAAGAAAAACCATATTTTCAAAAACATTTATTTTATGTATTCACAAATTATTTTTTTAACTAAATCCCTATTAAGGTTTTTGTAATAATCATTCCACAGATAATAGAGCAAGAAATTATGAACATTTGAAAAAAACATCATCCAAATATCTCCAATACAAACCGAAATATTTAATTCCCAAGAATGTACGATTATGCAAAAACCACATTTCCGGAAAACTTCAAAATTGAAGGAAAACATTTCACTCACCTTGCTAGTGAGCTTTATTTTAAACAGGTTTTACAACTTTTTGTCAACTTACAAAGTAAACAAAATATGTTGTGATTCAGAAAATTTTAAACTTCAAACAAATGCAATAAACAATTAAAATTTTAAAAAAATCATCTTGAGTTGACTACCCCCTTAAAAACACACGAGGTAGAGGTGTAAAAGACACTACAATGCTTTTCACGGTTGATGAGCTCTGCTGTTCCACGTGTTTAAACCAATCAGAACATTTCCCAGCGTTGTCAGATTGTACGAATTTATCAGTATAACAAACATTACCCGCACAAGCGTATAAAAGCTGCAGTAGTTCATTCGTGTCTTGCAGCATCTTGTACTGAACGCATTGATTATAGAGTGCGTTAACTTGCAATACTTTATAATATAATCAGCTGGTTGTATGTTCATAGGTTGTAATTGTTACTGAAAGACCAAAAAAAAAAAAAAAAAATGGCTTGACAAAATATATAACACAGCTACAAGAGCACAGCTATTGGCAAGGTTGCTGTTAAGTCATTGGCTAGCTATAAAGAGGGTAAGGGGCAATATGTACGTTCAGAACTTTATTGTTTAGGTCATCAGCCGAAAGGCTGGTTTGAACCTGTAGAGGTTTTACTAAGTAAAACGAGGAGTGAGGAGGTTTACCATTGCCTTCCTCACTGAGTGGAAAAGTACGCTTATCAGCATTCGAGGCCCTCTGAAAAGCACATATTTTCCACTCTGCAAATGACACCTTCACTTCATTCACCACAGGGTCTGGCTGTATAGTGAAATTCATTACTTTCAGAGGAGATAACTCTGACTAGTGTCTTTTACACCTCTACTTCTTCTGTTCTTAAACGATTCAGTCATTTAATTGGCTGACCATGTGATAAGAAACAGAACTATTTATTTTTGCCCGGCAACGAACAGATTGAGTGTAAATAATTTGACACTCCACCTGTCTGTTATGGGCACGTAATATTGTTGTAATGTAATATTGTATGTTGTATATAATGTGTAATGTTGTATATAATATATTGTATGGTTGTAATATTGTTACTGAAAGACCAAAAAAAAAATGGCTGACGAAATATATAACACAGCTACAAGAGCACAACTATTGGCAAGGTTGCTGTTAAGTCATTGGCTAGCTATAAAGAGGGTAAGGGGAAATATGTATGTTCAGAGCTCATCAACTTTGAAAAATAGTATAGTCAGAGTTATCTTCTCTGAAAGTAATGATATTCATTATACATCCAGCCCCTGTGGTGAAAGAAGTGAAGGTATTATTTGCTGGGTGGAAAGTAGATGCTTTTCAGAGGGCCTAGCATGCTGATAATCATACTATTCCATTTAGTGAGGAAGGCAATTGTAAAACACCTCACTTTTAATTTACTTAGTAAAGCCTCTAGAGGTTCAAACCAGCTTTTACCTGATGACCTAAACAACAGCAGCTCTAAGAAAAATAATGAAAAATCAGTAGGACTCATGTTTTCTAAGAATTTACAATATGTCTAATTCACCGTGAAACATTAAAAATTCTTAATTTTATTTTAGTTTATTTAGTCGTATCATCTTCTTGGTTATTAGTGACTATGGTGTTTATGTATTGAGAACAGTGACTTGAGAAAATTTCTAGACCCTAGCTGGGAATCGAACCTGGGACCTCAGCATTGTAGGCTAGTGTACTAACCACTACTACCAAAGCAGCCTCTCAATTATTGTTTTAACCTTTTTGAAAGTTTAAATTAAAAATGTATAGAAACAACAAGAACAATGTTTACACTGAACACACCTCTTTTTAAATATTTTTTCTTTGTCCTTTCTACCCTACAATCTTAAAAAGTGATTTATGCTTATAATTCCTAGTATAATGCAACAAATAAATATTTGCTCCCTTGTCACTTGTCCTGTTAAAATAGTTAAATTAGTTAGTTAAAATTTTTTTTAACTATCTAAAATAGTTAAAAAAAATTAAACATTATCATCATACTCAAAAATTTTACATAAAAAATATTTTACTAAATCATAATGGCCTCATCACTAGCACAAGATTTTGACAGTAGTATGTTTATTTCTTTTTTATTTTATATTATAAGTATAATCTCTATCTAAAAATAATCTAAATATAAAAATATCAATCTCCTATGACAAACTTTGATACTAGTGTGATCTATAACTTTATTATTTAAAAATGCACATTTTTGTCAATATTACAGAAATTTACATTAAATTTTGTAAGGTTTTTTTGCAAGAGAAACATTATCAAGTGAAAATAAAATCTGACAAGAAAGATTATATTTCAGGAGACTACAACACAACCACAGCACTACAATAATGACAGAGGTAAAGGAATTGGTAGGAAAATACAAATACATACCTGAATTAAAATAAAACCATAAATTTATTTTAAAAATAATAAAAATTCTACAAAAAGCAAACAAAACAAGAAAAATGTTATTATACAATTGCAAAACACATTCACAAACAATGCACTCAAAATTCTAAATACAACATACAGATATGAAAATTTGTTAACATTTGAAAACAAAAACAATCGTATTAAAACTTACCATTTTTAAGTTGGTAATTAATATTTCCTGTAGGTGTTTAAAACCTGCAAATCATTGATAAGGTAATGATGAAACCCTAATTCATCTCAATGAAAACTTAAGAGTGATTGGTTTATCAGGTATATTGATCAATAAAGATTTGACATTCAATTCACCACCCAGCCAAGATACTTTAAAATTTCTCACAATCTAAAATAAAATAATATAAAATTTTCAGGTTAAAATCTGACATGTTTAAAGAAACAATGCACAATAAGTTTTAGTAAAAATAAAAATAAAACCTGAAATACCTTAAATCTTTTAACACAGTGGTTCTCAACCTTTCAGACACCGCAACCACCTTTTTAGGTTGAGTATTTTTCCGAGCCCCTCTGAATAATATTCAAAAAAAATTTAAAATCTACAATAGTAGTTGAAATTACTACGTGGCTAAAAACACAACAAAATCATTTGAACAGAAACTTACTAATGTGGGGAGAAAATACATCAATAAAATTTACCCTGATTTTTAAAATGTGACAATTTGACTTCCTTTAAAAAAAATCTAAAAAAATACTAGATTGGTGAAATTTTTTATAGTACAAGAATTTCTTTCTAAATAATGTTATATAAAAATACGGAAAAATAGCAGGAAAAATCGGCCTCAAAATTTCATTTGAAAAAACCAAAATAATGGCAACAGATCCGCTATGTATAGACAAGGTCCAAATTAACTATCAATATATAGAACTCATAGATTCCTTTAAATACTTGGGGAGAAATCATAACTTACAACAACAACAAAAAGGAAGCATGAGAGGAAAGAACCAAGAAACTAACAACTTCACAACTAACCACCATAGACACCTACAATAAAAAATGCCTATCAAGCAAAACCAAAATAAAACACTACAAAACGGTCGTACAACCAAAGATAACACATGGGTGTGAAAATCTATTCAAATTAAACCAGGAAAACAGAATAGATAAAATCCAAAAACCTGAAAGGAGAATCCTTAGGACCTGCATCAGAAAGAGACACCAAGTAGATGGAGAATGGACATTACTACCAAATGACAGATCTACCAGGAGACCGAATCGGTAATAGATATGATGAGGAAAAAGAGAATATCCTTCTTTGGACATATAATCAGAACACCCAAAGATAGAATCACAAACCAAATAGTCAGAAAACTCTACCAGAAAAAGACAAATGTAATGTGGTTAAGAGAAATCAAGAAAGATATGGAAGAATTAGGCATCACCTTCGAAGATCTAGAACATAAAACTGAACAGCTGAAACTATTAAAAGATAAAAATATTAGATACCAAGGAAAGGTACATAAAACAGGAAGCAGGAACGTGATCTTTTCGGAAGCAGAAAGGCAAAGAAGATCTGCCAGAATGAAAGAATGCAGGAGGAAAATCAAAGAAAAGAACCAGAAGAGAGTGCCCAGAAACTGACTCATATGATCCACTACGGTCTCAAAAGAAAAAAAATAATAAAAAGAAATAACTCAAAATAAATAAACACCCAAAGCATTGAAGCGAATGTTAAGAAAACTGTGTACTATTGTGTAAAATATCAGAAGACGACACTTATTATAGTAGTAAGTAAGCGTATATTCTAGTAACCATGAAATTGCAAGCATGGATATAGTTAGACAGTAATGCAGTGTTACCGTATTTGGCAGATTGAGAACAAACTTTTTATCTTTTATGATTATCTTATTATCATAAAAATTAGAAATTAATTTTGTTCTATAGTTGTTAGCATGTTCAGTTGACGCAATGTATTTTATGGGAATCGTCACTGCTATTAGTACAACTTAAAACATCAATTCATCTATAAAATACATAAAATACTTAAAGCATCTGCATGCATATATAAATACATTTTTTAAACCTCTGTAGAACACGTATTTTTTAAGGTAGTACCATGGTTACTTTAGTAGATAGTAGGGATCATCAACAGTATGCGCAGTGACAAGCCTCGCCCTCTGACGTCACTGGTCACCAGTGACAGCCGACGCATGATACGTACCATGTCGGTCTGTGATGTTTACTAGTCTTAATACAGTCTGTAATACTTTACTAGTCTTTGATAATGGTGTGTTGTGCGATTGCTGGGTGTTTTAATCACGATAGACACCAAAAGGAGTTGGGCATTATAAGTTTTACTGATTTCCAAAGGCCATTGAAACTAGATTGAAGTGGATAAAGGCTTGCAAGCGGGCCGATTCATTTTCTGCTGATAGTGGTCGCGTGTGTTCAGTACATTTCGACGAATTGAATTATGTACGCGATTTAAAGTCCGAGTTGCTACATCTTCCATTAAAACGAGTTTTAAAGACGAATTCAGTCCCACATTTAAATTTGCTGATTTGTAGTGCCATTCTACATCAGGGAAACCCGACTTGTAGTGAACGTAAAAATCGAGCAGAGAAACGATATGATTGTAAGGAAGTTTATGATATTTTAAACTCATCATCCAATTACAACACAGGCAGTTAACAAAATGAAGGGATAGCCGTAGAGAAAAGTAGGCCTTGTTTGAATGAAGAACCACCAAATTTTAACGTTGTGCAGTCAGAGAAAACTGTTCTCTTAAAATGTGAAAACGTCGAATTAAAAAAACAAACAAGTTATTTAGAGAAAAAATTCAGGCCGCAAACGAAGAATTATTAAAATTAAAATTGATTCCCATGTAAACATACCTAAAACGCTATATTTATAAAAACAATGCAAAAATCCTACCGTCCCTATGCACCGGCCGAGTTGTTGGGGACCAGACTACGTCATCTTATATCTCACAGCAGCTGTGCATGTGACTGCTACCATCTAGTATAGTAAACGTGGGTAGAACTACAAATCAAGTTTTGCTTAACAGAAAAAAATGATGTATTATGTAGAATGTTTAATGAATTGTAAAAATTCAAAAAACTGTAAAAACATTTTCTTCTATTAGGGGGATTAAAAATTGAATATCTTATCTATTTACTGCGGACCTACTAATGCCGTCACCACATTCCCTTGCCAGACTTTCTAAACACTGCGTGATATATGTAAACAAATGATGCATTCGGTTATTAAAAATCTAAGATATCTTTCCCAGTACAGATATCGAAAAAAATATTTCATACTTTGAATCCGCATACGAAGTAGAGTAACCTTGCTATTTGATGGCATTGATCTACAAAGCTGATGTTTGTGTATGTGCTAGTAGCAGTCAGAGCCCCATAAGAAATACACTGTCCTTCACTGCTCCGTTGTGTCAACTGAACGTGCAAACGACTTCAGGATTGTTAGCCAAATTTTGAAAAACTTGTAATTTTAGTGATTATTTCTTTACTTTGTTTTCTAAGATCTTTCTTTCGATAACGACGGTCACTATTCAGAGTTGATTTACCAGGTTGTTCACCAAAATCACTGAATTCATTCATATTTACAACTAAAAATACATTTAATCACTGGAAATAACAAATAAAATTTAAAAATTTTTTTAACGAAAGACTGTATTAAACAATTAAACAGCAGACCTATAAAATACACAAATTTTTAAACCGAAAATAACTTTTAAAATAATAGCCCAGAAACGTTAAGAAATGTTGTGTATGTCACACTTGCATTGAACTGACTGATTTAAGCAATTCTAATGCCACAGGCAGGGCGGGTGGAGTGGTAACACTATAAGGCAGGATGGGCAGGGGTACACAACTGCTTGGTTTACTAGAAAGCTCGTAATTTTGTGGTTAATAGTATAAAAGTAGTTCAATGTGTGATGAAAATAATACGTATTTATTCAGATGTTTTGTATTAACTTATAAGTTTATAAGTTCATGACCTGTCCTATACTTCCTAAGGAGTCTCCTGGACGCAATTAACAAAAAAAAAAAAAAAACAGAAATCTGTAAGTCATAATATTCGTAGCGGTAATAACTTTTGCTTGTAAAGAAGCAATCTATGGGAGATTGACAGTTTGCAGATCCAATTAAGCATTACACCATTTGACACTGAGATCGGGTACCAATAATTTTTTTTTTTTGTAATCCCTAATTTGTGTGCATTGCAATCTGTTCAATTCATAACAATAAGCAACCCCATGATCCAATGAGATGAGGATGATGTGTATGACGTGTAAATGAGGAGTAGTCTTGTACAGACTCAGGTCGACCATTCCTGAGAGAGTATGGTTAATTGAACCCCAACCATCAAAGTACACTGGTAACCACTGTCTTGCATTCAAATCCGTATAAAAGTAACTACCTTTACTAGGATTTGAACCAGGAACCTTCGTCTCTGAAAATCAGCTGTTTTTGGCAAAGACTTTATCTCTAGACCAATCCGGTGAGTTACAATAAAAATGGTGTATATATTTTTGAAAAATACATAAAAAACTTACATGTAACAGAAGAATTTGAAGATTCTGTTCAGCTAAACGACGAGCAATACAAGTTCTTGGACCATGACCAAATGGCAACACAAGGAAAGGATTAGATTGACTTGACGATGATTTTAACCACCTTTCTGGCCAAAATAATTCCGGATTTGGAAAATATTCAGGTAGGCGACAGGTAACTTGATTTTGAGTAACAACTACTGTCTAAAAACCAATAAAAAAATTACGTAAATAATTTTGTAAAGAAAATCTGTTGCTGTATAAAACAAGAATCTTTTTTTTAAATTTATTTAAATTCGCATCAATTGCTTCGTCATTCAGGACTACATTGGAGTATGTAACAATAACTGTGGGATTTGACAAGTGTAAATTTCCAGACACTAGCCGGGAATCAAGACGGGACCTCTGCGTAGCAGACCAGTACGCTAACCACTACGCTACAGAGGCAGCCACAAGAATCTTTTTTCCTCTAATTTCCAATTTAGAAATAATAAAACAATAATGATGAACAATTTTCAGTTCATGGGGTCAGAATATCCATCTTTGTTTACTCCTTGATTCTCCCACATCCAGGGCATGTTCCTCCCACCATTTCTGTTCATAATAGTACTTGATTTTGTAGCTCTGAAATAATTGCAAAGAAATATATTTTTTAAGATTGCGGCTTTAATAGGCATTCTAGGGTAAAAGTGTATAATCAATGTTGTAGACCATTTAAAAATCTATAACTTTTGTTTCAAACATTTTTTTGTATAACGCTTAGTTTAGCGGCTATTAGTGATTTTCTGTTTTGTTTTGTTCATTAAAATCTGTAAAGTAATGGGATTTTTTAAGTTTGTGGCCTTAATATCCGTTTCATCAGAGTTGAGCCTCGTTTAGGCTGACAAGATCCAGGGCTTTAGAAATTATTTAATTGTTTAATTTAGTTTATTTACCCGATATTTTTGGTTATTTAGTATTTTTTATGTATTGGTCTGGATTTTTTTTATATTTTTGTTTTTTATATACCTATGTTTTATGTATGTTTGTCTTCCGGAACCATTCTTTATTTGCAAACTGAAGCTTTTATTTTGACGCTCTCTCTACCCAATTAAGTTAGGTACTTTTTTTTATCTCTGTATAAGTTTAAGGTATAGTACATTAATTTATATTAGCAATTGTGATTTAGTTTGTAATAAGTTACTGTTTATTTTATATATAGTATTTTTTTTAAATAAATTTATTTAACGTCACATCAACTACAACGGTCATTAACAACGATGTTGAGGTGTAAATATTGTACAATGGAGGATGAAATGATTTTTAGTAACGTATGCCGTGCCTGAGTGGGATTTGAACCCAGGATCGCATGATGAGAGGCGAGCACGTTACCAATTGCGGCCGGCTATAGTCATATTGTTTCTATTATTGGGCCACTTTGGCCTGTTGTAAACAATCTAATGTAATTAAATAAATAATATCAATTTTACAACAAAAATTTTTATAATTAAAGTTATAAGAAACAAAAGAATTTACAACTTTTATTTAAAACATTTTTCTGTACAACACATAGTTTAACAGCAATTACTGATTTTCTGTTGTTCTATTTCATCAAAATTGGTAAAAAATGGGATTTTTAAGATTGTGGCTTTAGTGTGCATTTTATGAGATAAGTGTATACAACCAAAATTATAGGAAATTAAAAAATCTACAACTTTTATTTTAAGCATTTTTCTCTACAGAGCCTAGTTTAGAGGCAATTACTGATTTTCCGTAATTTTAAGTCGAACAAAGGTTAATTTTCATTTTGCATCATTAACTCATGAATTAAACATAGGATAAATGTATAAATTTCATTATTTACATTGGCAAAAGAAAGTTGTGTGAGTGTTTCACACCATATTTTTTATTATAAGTACATAAATATTATTGTAAATGGACTTTGTAATACTTACTCCACTTGGAACACGATATCCAGATAATATCGCATCTTTATGTAAAATACGCCCAACACCAACTGCAATAGGATTTAACCTAAATGTCTCTTTAATAACAGCTTTAGTATAACTAGCATGACTAAGTGCTTCATTTGTAACTGGGCTATCATTTGATGGTAATAATGAACAAGCTTCTTTATACAATAATTCTTGTGCTTCGATATTTCTTGCAATATGATATAATACAAAACAAGTTGTGTATGTCATCTAAAGAAAGTATATACAAATAAGATGTATTAGAAAAACATAAATATTTAAATTAATAAACCAAAAAAATGTCAATAGGTAAATTATTTTCTTCATTATTATTCAAGCAAAACCAATAAAATGAACTTTGTTCTATAAACTTTACACTGTTCACCTGTAACCTGTAAACTGCAAGGTACGTAGATAGTGTTCAATTTCTTTTTCCATTCCTTTCAATGGAAATTTTCCAGGCCTGGAACACACATGATGTTTTCTCTGCAACGGATTATTTACCGTCACCGCCATACCAATAGTGGCGTGTAGGATGGTATTAAAGCTTACACATTGGGCGGAAAACTAAACGATCGGTTTATTTACCGCTGACGGTAGCTGTGATGCTCATAACAGGCAGGTGGAGTGTTAAATTATTTACACTTCATCTGCTAGCTCTAGGGCTACAAAAAATAGTTCTGTTTCTTATCACATGATCAGCCAATTATACAACTAAAGCATTTAAGAACAGAAGAAGTAGAGGTGTAAATAACACTAGTCACAGTTACCGCCTCTGAGAGTAATGAATTTCATTATACACCTAGACCTTGTGGTGAATGAAATGAAGATGTCATTTGTAGGGTGCAAAGTAGATGCTTTTTGGAGGGCATGCTGATAAGCATACTTTTTGTCAGTGAGGAAGGCATAGGTAAACCACCTTACTCCTCGTTTTACTTAGTAAGCCTCCAGGGATTCAAAACAGCCTTTCAGCTGATGACCTAAACAACAATGGTAGCTGTGCAATCGCCCGCTGCCACTACAATCGATGAATTTTCCACAGTCTCCGCTGAAACAGTAGCATACGTGACTAGATGCACACAGGTCATTATTTCTGTAGCTAACCACATTTGTGTTTTGTGCCAAGTGAGATTAATTCATTTGAAAACCCTTTGTCTGTTGGTGTAGTGGTGGTAATTGTTTTGTGTTTTTATTTTGGTGTGTATGTCAGCATGGCTGACGAGGTTATGGTTAACAATGAAGTATTAATTCACTTTGTTCAAGAAAGGCATATACTTTGAGATAATTTCATTATCCTTCAGCCATGCGTGCAGTTCATCAAATAATGACAAGATCGACATTCTAAAAAAATTTAAAATAATTTTCTTCACTGTTTCTCAATCATGAAACAATGATTAGAAAGCTCCAACATCCTCTCTTATTTGATTAATTGGATGAATCTAAATCAATCTATTTTTTTATCTCCCCGTTAATCAACGATGGAATAACAGTAAAGCAAGAAGTTGTTCTTTATACAACATTACAGCTCACTTTACTTGATGTGTGGCTTTTAGACACTAATGAAGATTTTACCGCCCAGTGTGTAACCGCTACATTTTTCTGGATTTCAGTAAGTGACAACGGCAAAAAATCCACAGTAGAGAAAAACAGTGGTGTATCTTCCAGGCCTAACTATCAGCCCAAACTTGTGTAACTACAATTATTAAAATGCACCACAGTATGAAGAAACTGCTTTAATTCATATTCATCTTATATGGCTCAAAACTTTTTTTTGACTTTATTTAAGAAAATAAACTACAACTGTGTAAGAAGTTAACACAACCAGCAGTTATAATGTCAATAGTTTTATATAAATGTCTTGATGTCACTTGTGTGAGGTAGTCGCCCAGCGGCAACCCCTCAGGACGATTCACAAAAGGTCTCTATTCCATAGCCTTTTCAGTCTTCTAGGTGGGTTATGTAGAAGATGAGGAGCGAACAATGACTGAATTTGTGGATTTGTGTGATAGTGTAGTTTGCTATGAAAACGTCTGTATAGTTTCTTTATTGTTTCGTCTACCGTTTCAATGTTAAGGTCTCTATGTAATGTTCTATTACTAACTGGCTCAAAACGAAAAAAAAAAAGAAAAAGATATTTGTTCAAGATTCAACTGCACAAGAAATTAAATATTACTCAGTTTTCAAGGAGCTAATTCTTTGATTTACTAATTTTACTAATTAATGAGTGACTCACCGTATCAATTCCAGCCAAAAGTAGATCAACAGCCATGCCAGTAATATCTTTTATATCAACTTCATCTTTAGAACTTTTAAGTAAATAATAATCAATTAAAGAACATGGTTTATAATCTTCGTTTATTTCTTTATTATTGTACTGTTCATATTTTGACATAACTTCTTCAATAGCAACTCTAAAAATACAAAAGCAAAATCAGTAGAATCACTAAGTACTCATCACTCATGTACTAGTAGCAGAGTTATTTCGGAACTGTACTACCTCTACTAGACATTGTCGCCAACCGGGGCCAATTGTGCGGGAATGTGACGTTCAACCAGGGATGGCTGCGTCCAGTCTCAGCTGGGCTGTTCTTCTTCTGGTGTTCTTTCCAGGTCAGGGGCTGGATAGTGAGTGGCTCTCATGGTTCAGTGAAGCTGTTTTAATACCCCTCCAGTGGGTCCACTTCATGTTGGAGGGGGTACTGCTTGCTGTGCGTTGGAAGCGCACCCCGCAACGTCTGTAGGCACCGATATTAGTGAGGCAGTCGGCGACAATATTTTATAGATAAGTAAAAGTAATGTTTTAATACAATAAATAAATTTGGTTGGCCCATTGGTACAGTGGTCACCAGTGCAAATGGTCATGGGTTTGATTCCCGGTCATGTTTGGCATTTTTTACTTTCTCTTGCCTATATGAATATATAGGAAGGAAAGTATTGTTTTCATGTCGATTTTAAGAAATTGAGTTTTCACTGGATCTACACGTTTTCAGACCCCCTGAACCCAAAAAACGTGTTTTTAGCGATTGGTCTGTGTGTGTATACAAAATATCTCAAGAACGGAACATCGTACGAACTTGAAACTTAAGTTACATACCACTACCGTACCCGACACGAACATTTTCATCAAAATCGGTCAACCGGAAGTAGTAGTTTATTCGCATAATTTTTCACTGTTTTGCGATTTTCTCAAAAAGTGGTCCTACGATTTTTTTAAAAATCGCCTGGTTTACTAAATTTTTTATGCTCTACAAGACAGGGTAGGCGCCATCTTGGCTGAAATTCTTGGTAAGGGTGTTTTCACGTAAAAACCTTGTTTTTTTAAGATTACTGCTTTATTATGCATTTTAGCGCAAAAATTTATATATTAAAAAATGTAGAGAATTTAAAATCTTGTAACTTTTATTTCAAACATTTTTTTGTATAACGCTTAGTTTAGCGGTAATTAGCAATTTTCTGTTTTTTCTCACGAAAACGTGTGAAAAATCGATTTTTTTAATATTTCGGCTTCAGTACGCATTTTATGACAAAAGTGTATATAATAAAATTTATAGAAAATTAAGCGATCTAGAACTTTTATTTACAGAATTTTTCTCTACAGAGCCTAGTTTAGCGTGAAAGTGTGATTTTCCGTTTTTTTAAGCCAAACTGAGTTCGATTTTCATTTTGCGTCATTCACTCATGATTAAAATAAGGTTATGTTTTTGAGGTTAGTTTTTTGTTTATTTCTAATATTTTATTAATAATGTTAGGTTTATTGTAAATTATTTGCATTGGCAAGAGAAAGTTATGTGAGTGTTTCACACCAGATTTTTTCATCTATATTTCACCCTTTTACCATTACTTGTGCACAAGCTAAGGCTTATGTAGCACGATCACTCATTAAAAAAATAGACTAAGTAAATCACTGATATTAAGTACACTGGTAACCACTGCCTATTATTTGGCCGGCCCGTTCACATAGAGGTTAGCACAACTGGCTTCTACGCTGGAGTCCCGGGTTCATCTATCTTCAGCTATCACCCTTCTCTTTATCTGCATTAGCAGTAGTCAAACCCCGGTTAACCAGATCACATTTAACTGGAATCTGGGTTACTCGAATCAGATTTTTAATTGTACTACATACATGTATGTTAAAAAAAATAAGAAAAAAACGGATCAATTTCATTTTCCCCCAATGTAAAGTATAGTAAATAAATATTGTTCACGCAAATGTTAATGTACAATATTAATTATTTATTTCCTTATTTGAAGTATTTTTACATAGTGATAAGTTACAAAACCAGTTTCTAATTGAGTTTCTGAAACGAAGATATTAATACGTAAAGCAATTACAGTAACGTCTGTGAAGTCGGCCCCCACACAAAAATTTTTAAAAAAACTGTTAGAATCTATTGGTCAACCTTTGTTCTGTAAAAATGTTAGTTTTTTCTGCTCAAATAAGTAAGAAAATCAAGAAAAAACTGTGGGAGGGGCTAACTTCATGCTGCCCCCTCCCACTCAACTTTTTAAACTTTTTTGGCATAATTCCGCCTTACCGGATTATGCTTATCCGAATTGGAGTCAGCCCACATTATCTGGTTAACCGGGATTATACTGTAATTGCAAAACAGCCAGATGTAAAACAAAAAAAACTGCTTATTATTTAAATCTGTATAGAAGTAACTACCTTTACCAGGATTTGAACCATGGAAACTTCATCTCCGAAAATCAGCAGTTTAACAGCTGAGTCGTGGCGATGACTTTACCACAAGACCAAACCGGTAAGTTAAGATTTAGTAAAGTAATTTTGATAAAGAAAATATTTCTTATATAGTGACAACAAGATAAGTAAATATTACCTGACGTAAGGCATTTAAAAATTATATTTAATCAATTTTAACAAAGTTACAACATAAATTTTTAATCAAATGCATAAATTATAGAATTAAATAATAAATGATGAAAAGACTTACTTTTCCAAATACTGATGAGCTCTCTCTAATTTTCGATAAAGAGGTGATAATTTAGGAAATATCTTCCACAACTGTAAACCATTATCAGTTCCCAAAATGCAACCATTAATAGTCCAAGTAGCATCTATTAATTTTGTAGTTTTTGAGTCAAGTTGCATTTCGCTTGTATCAAACGAATTAAATCTTTTATTAAAAGCAGCCGTACATGTCACTGAAACAGATGACGAAAAAATCAACACAATATAATGATTACCAATTTTTACTTTGTTGGCTCAGTTGATTAGGTACTGGATTATTAGATAAAAAATCCAACGTTTGCTTTTGGATCTGGAGGAAACCAGACATGTTATCATGTTAAACTGCTTCAAATTCAAAGCAGTAACAGATACAAAAAACCTCAACAATTCATGTGATCATCAACTTCAAAAGATATCTACTATCAAATCTTTGTAAATAATTGGTTTTTTGTTCCCTAATGTGTGTATGTTTTGCAATCTGTTCAATTTAAGAACAATAAATGACCCCATGAAATGAGGATGAAATGTATGATGTGTACTATACAAAGTGTAGTCTTGCACAGACAGATACTGGATGACTATTCCTGAGAGAGTATAGTTAATTGTACCCGAACCATTAAAGTACACTGGTAACCACTGTCTAGTAGTCAAATACTTATAAAAATAACAAGTTTTACTAGGATTTGAACAACCGAACCTTTGCCTCCATACATCAGCTGACTCACAGAGACGACTTTACCACTAGACCAACCCAGTGGGTTATTGGTGAAAATTTTTAAATGTCATCTATCATTTTGTTTTATTCGTCCATCTGTCTGTCACACCCAGAAGTCAGAAACTACAAGATATTGCAACCAACAGTTTTCAGTTTTCAGATTCATAATCTACACAAAAAGTTAGAGACCCTATATTGGGTTTGAAGTTTTGGTTTCAACCGGAAAAGGCCCAAAACCAAAAGTCAATAAATTAAAGTTGAAATTTGGAAACAAAAATAGAGTCATCAGATTCCTCTGAAAGATTAGATACAGAATCACTAATGGTTTTAGGCATAGGCCAAAGGTAAGCCTTTTTAAAAATTGCCACCAGCCATGAGGCACGTTGTCTCATGAAAGGGATTTTTTTTAACAATGATATATTTCCACTCAATATTTTTACTCCCAGATTAGATTAATAAGTTGTCGTCACCGGCGCAGTCTGTAGAGCTCATAGGACCGGCCAGGCATCCGGCGGCGTATTACAAAAGTAAAACCAGATGCTTGGGGAAGCCTTCGCCGCTACCTCAAAAAGGAACAGCCGCTGGCAAGCTAAGGGGGAGGTCGTCTTTACCGCTGCCTAAACGATTAGGAGCAGTCGCCGAAGCAGTAACACCTTTCACCGCTGCCTCTGAAGCGGAGCAGTTGCCGGTGAAGCGAAGCGGGGTTGTCTGTACCGCAGCCTAATCGAATAGGAGCAGTCGCCGACACAGCCAGCACCTTTTACCGCTGCCTCCGAAGAGGAGCAGTCGCCAGTGAAGCGAGGGGCAGGGAAGGGAGATGTAGGTGATCGTGCAGAGCAAGAAATACTCAATGTAGAGTGCTAAATCTTCTCCATATCAACCATCTCATATGAGTGGATCGATACTGACTGTTCACCTTCTCAATTATCGCATTTGCCAGTGCGTAGATACATGTTGCCACTCGGCACATGTATGTTGTACTGCGAGAGGTGTGACCGCTGAGCTATCTATCGGCAGCAGTAACCTCATCACAGCGCCAACAGTGGGCAAAATATAAACTACCGACCAGCGTAAAAGTAGTACAGTATCAACGTTGCCTTATTTAAGAAATTTAGGCATCTTTTATTAAAAAATAACTATCACAAAATAGTTTAATTTTCCTAATTTTTCACACTAGAGGAACTAGACGTAAGATGCAAGTGCCTGATTAAACAAACACGCTGTAAAACAGTCCACTCAGTGTAAACACTTCAATATTAATAAAAAAACTTAATTGTATGATATAATAATAATATTTACATTCTAAAAACAGCCTAGACAATTCAGGTAAAAAATCTTCAACTTTTACGTCTGGAGAAATACGTTTTGATATAAATTCGCTGATTACCAAATCAGAAGCGGGTAAAAACGTTCTGACATCTTGAATACGACTAAGATAACGTTGAAAATAACTTCGTAGACGCCACCATTCTGGTCCGTTACTAGAATCAAAGAATGAAATAAAAACGCCAAAAGTATAAATAAGTCATTGTATTTAATTTTATACATGCCACTAAAACTAAATTTATCCATAACTTTGTCATAACGTTAACAATTTAAATATTTTTATACATTAATAATTGGTTTACATAAAATATTTAGCCCATAACAGACAGGTGGAGTGTTAAATTATTTGCACTTCATATGTTAGTTCCAAGGCTACAAAAAAATAGTTCTGTTTCTTATCACATGGTCAGCCAATTAAATGACTGAAGTATTTAAGAACAGAAGAGGTAGAGGTAAAATAGACACTAGTCAAAGTTATCTCCACTGAAAGTAAAGAATTTCATTATACAGCCAACTCTAAGATGAATGAAGTGAAGGTGTCATTTACAAGGTGGAAATATGTACTTTTCCACAGGGCCTGGAATGCTGATAAGCATACTTTTCAACTCAATGAGGAAGGCAAATATAAACCACTTCACTCCTCATTTTAATTATTAAAACCTCTAGATGTTCAAACCAGCTTTTCAGACAATAACAAACATCTTTTTTGTAGGGATAGATTTTTAATCAGATCATCTATTGTATATTTGATGGGTTTTATTATATAATTCAAAACAATATACAGAAAAATTTATATTAGGATTTGAACCCAGAAACCTTAATATTTAACAACCAATTAATCTTAATCCTTAATTAACCTTTAAAAATTAATCTTTCACAAAATCAAATCAGTATTTTTTCCAAACCAAAATTATACTTGACCTGTTAGTTCTAGGGCTGTAAAAATAGTTCAATTTTTTCTTATGTAATCCAGTCAATTATGGCTGAAATACAGAAGAACGGAAGAGGTAAGTGACACTAAGCAAAGTTAACAAAGTAGACTGAATGATGAATTTCATCAGACAGTCAGATCCTGGTGAAAAGTCAGCTGGTGAAAAAGTAAAAGTGTCATTCTTCAATTGGGAAGTAACTCCTTTATACAAAGTTTGGTGTACTGGTAAACAGTCACAGTTTTCAACCATAAGAGGAAGGCAAACATACATCATCTCCCTCTAATCTCACTCCTAATCTTACTAAGGGAAAACTCTGAAGGTTAAAACCAGTCTATTAACTGTAAATCTAAACAACACAACTTGTAATTTTTACAAGTTCCAACGAGTAAAACAACTAAAATAAAATTACGTTGGAAGAAGACCTCCTGTATTATACGTATGTTGACGATCCAATCTATATTTCATAAGAGCAAGATGACTTCTCCGTTCTGGATAACGTCCTTCACAACGATAAACTGTTTCAATATCTTCTGGAGTATAGACCCATATTATTGGGACACCTGGCAAAATATCTTCTCGAACTAAAGGACCATATTTCTTCATTTTTAATAATCCATTTCTGGGTAAATTATCCAATCTATATTCACCTGAAATAATGAAGAATTCTTTAATGTATACAAGATGTGATTAAAAAATCTTATTACAAACAAACTGCTGACGCTACATCCATTTGAAGTAATAAATCCAATAGCCGATTCTTTGAGTTTTAAGTTTGAACAAGTTTTGACTTTTCAGTCAGCTTCCAGATGCAGAAGGGTGAAGTCGTGTTAACCGTGTCTGTCACGCATAATGGACTTCAATTCATTCACCACAGAGTCTGGCTGCATACTGAAACTAGCATATCCTGCGCGGCCTCACACGCGAATCATGCGTAATAAATTTTCTTTAAATAAATATGTAACAGAAATTGTGTAGCTGCTAGTCGACTGTATACTCCAACGTTCACACAACAAACACACATGCGCACACACACACACACACAAAGATTTGAAAAATTCCCCTGCATACGTCTCTCGCTAGTCTTTGTACATATGTACTGTACTTCAACAATAGTACACAACACATGCAAAAAACGACGTTTTGATAATATTACCCGCGTACGTCTTTTGCCATCATTGAACCCCTTCTTCTACTTCAACAGCAATACATACTCACATGTACACACACACACACACACACACACACACACACACACACACACACACACATTTATGAAAATCTTCATTAGTGCCCTTAGGGTTATCATTTTTGAAAATTTGAAAATAAAATGTTGTTGTGAATATAATACTAATATGCTGTCAAATTTTCATTGAAATCCGTTCAATAGTTTTGGAAATTAGTCTGCACAAAAACCATACTTTATTTTTATAACATGAGTATAGATTCATTCCAGAGGAGATAACTCTGACTAGTGCCTTTTACACCCCTACCTCTTCTGTACTTAAATGTTTCAATCATATTGTTGGCTGACCTTGTGATACGAAACACAGCTATTTTTTGTAGCCCTGGAAATAGTAGATTAAGTAAAATAATTTAACCCTCTACTTTCCTGTTACAGGTAAATTTATTCATAATTCAATAAAAAAAATCATTGCCAATCTGAATAAATGAAAAAATTAAACATTCATTCTTTCATACTGAAAAAGCTTCACCTTTGTTTTACAACCATAAGTTCCATTCAGTAACCGTTACTTTCATGTCTACGTAATTAATGAATTTCATGTACTTTATTAACCGTCATAAATTGAGTTTCCTTGGTATTTTATTTTTACTTTCTCTTGCCTATATGAATATATAGGAAGGAAAGTATTGTTTTCATGTCGATTTTTCGAAATCGAGTTTTCACCGGATCTATACGTTTTCAGACCCCCTGAACCCAAAAAACATGTTTTTAGCGATTGGTCTGTATGTGTGTCTGTGTGTGTGTGTGTGTGTGTGTGTGTGTGTGTGAACAGAATATCTCAAGAACGGAACATCGTATGAACTTGAAACTTGAAACTTAAGTTACATACCACTACCGGACCCGACACGAACATTTTCATCAAAATCGGTCAACCGGAAGTAGCAGTTTATTCGTACAATTTTTCACTTTTTTGCGATTTTCTCAAAAACTGGTCCTACGATTTTTTTAAAAATCGCCTGGTTTACTCAATTTTTTATTCTCTACAAGATAGGGTAGGCGC
Organism: Catonia carolina; assembly: GCA_035578175.1. Lineage (NCBI taxonomy): Eukaryota > Metazoa > Arthropoda > Insecta > Hemiptera > Achilidae > Catonia > Catonia carolina. The sequence continues at coordinate 52,965,069 of JAQMRL010000006.1, forward strand.
CATGTTTGCTGAAATTCTCGGTGAGGCTGTTTTTACGTAAAGAAATATTTTTTTTAAGATTACGGCTTCATTATAAATTTCAGCGCAACAACTTATATAATAAAAGTTGTAGAAAATTTAAAATTCTACAACTTTTATCTCAAAAAGTTTTTTTTATAACGCTTAGTTTAGCAGTAATTAGCGATTTTCTGTTTTTTTCTCAGGAAAACTTGTGAAAAATCTATTTTTTTAAGATTTCGGCCTTAGTATTCATTTTATGACAAAAGTGTATATAAATAATTTTATAGGAAATAAAAAGATCTACAACTTTTATTTAAAGCATTTTTCTCTACAGAGCCTATTTTAGCGTGAAAGAGTGATTTTCCGTATTTTTAAGCTAAACTGAGGTAGATTTTCATTTTGCGTCTTTCACTCATGATTAAAATAAGGTTATGTTTTTTGAGGTTAGTTTTTTGTTTATATCTAATGTTTTATTACTAATGTTAGGTTATATTGTTTAAATTATTTGCACTGGCAAGAGAAAGTTGTGTGAGTGTTTCACACCAGATTTTTTCTTATAACAAGCATTGTACCATTAAAAATATTCACATTGAGTTATCTTTTGCCTCAATTTCCTAGTATTACTTCACTATTCATCATTCTCTCAGTAACAATAATTTGTAAACAAAATCATAATCTTAATGACAAATGAATATGAAACTAAACATGAAAAATTGAGGAAGCAAAGCAATTCCATTATTTAGGAAGTTTGATGGCTTAAATAGAACACAGGAATAAGAAATAAAATTTGAAAAATAGCTTTAGCTAAGTAAAAGATGCCCATAACAGGCAGGTGGAGTGTTTAATTATTTCCACTCAATCTCCTACTTCCAGGGCTACAAAAAATAATTCTGTTTCTTATCACATGTTCAGCCAATTATACGACTGAATCATTTAAGAACAGAAGAGGTAGAGGTGTAAAATACATTAGTCAGGGTGATCTATTCCGAGAGTAATGAATTTCATCATTATACAGCCAGACCCTGTGGTGAATGAAGGTGTCATTTGCAGGGTGGAAAATAGATGCTTTTCGGAGGGTTGGGCATGCTGATAAGCATACTTTTTCGCTTAGTGAGGAAAGCAATGGTAAACCACCTCACTCCTCATTTTACTTAATAAAGCCTCTAGAAATTCAAATAAGCCTTTCAGCTGATAACCTAAACAAGTAAAAGAAATAAATTAACAACTCACCAATAAATGGTAAATACTGCCATAATGTACCAATTACTGGCAATGACTTCGGTCCAGGAATATCATCAAAAGATTTTACTTGTACTTTAGATGAGCAATCAATTTCTTCAGATTTAATATTCAATCTTTTCAAATTACTTGATCTTCTTACAATATCAACATTACTGAATATATTTCTTATAGATTGTTTCTGAAGAAATTTTAAAAACTCTAAAAAATAAATAAAATTTGAACATCAATAAAAATCTTACAGACAATGGAAATAATTTTTTAATAACAAAGAATCATCACTGAAAAAAATCCTATAAAGCTAGATTATTAGATTCATTTTATATAAAAGTTTATGATTTGATAAAATAATTATAGTTTAATTTTCTTTTTCAAGTTGGACAGGCCTTCGCAGACCACGCAAATATCACATCATGCAGCCTTCTTCTTTCTCCTCTAGAAGTTCTTCATCATCTCTGGCTGTTCGGGCCTCCTTTTATCAGTCGATTCTCCTCTGTTGATATTCCTCCCTTCATCCTCAAGAACCTTCAGTCCAAAAATTTTCCTTCTGTATTCTTCTCGATCTAAGCCGTCTTTTTCTGTAATGTTAAACTTCTTGAGTTCCATCTTCATCTATTTAACATACCCAGCCACCCTGACCCTTTTAGTTCCCGAATTTATTAAAAATTTGTTTGTTTAATCTTGATTGATTCATTTGGACTATAAAATACGTCCAAAGAAATTCAATCATTGTGAAACTTGAACAAAAAGATAAAGGATTATCACCAAAGTTGGAGACAGCACATGGTAAGGATGTCAGATCACAGGATACCTGAGCAGGCACACTGATATGCTCAAGAAGGTAAAGGGATGTCGGTAGACCAAGGAGAAGATGGAGATAGATGATACAGTTTGTGAGTTCGAACAGGCTGCGGGCTAATCCTTGGTTGGAAGAAGAGAAATTCAATCGTCATTTTCTTATAGTTTAATTTATGTTATAATTAAAATTTTATTAACATCAGTTGGACGAAAAACTGTCGTTGCAGACAGATGGAATGTTGAATTAATTTCACTCGCCCGCTAATATCAAGAGTAAATAAAACAGTTCTATTTCTTCATTAATAATGAGTAACTTTCTTATATGTGAAAAACCAGGACAGTTATCATCACCTGTTACTCTGCACACGAGTGTAGAGGGCCTAAGCGCAGACCGTAGTTTTCTTATAACATAAAAATCTTACAAACTAGTACCACATGCAAGAAAATAAATTTTACACATAAAACAAGCAGTAAAATCACAGAAACAAAGAATAAACAAAAGCTTTAAAGATGGCCACAAAAAATTACACAAACATGAAAATATAAATTTAGAGCTGATATCACACCTAGAATAAATCTAATAGTTCACTCCACTCACGACTGTAAAGGGGTGTTGCATGAAGCACAAGTAGCAGCGATACTATAAAAAAGAGCTTAAAAAAACAAAATAAAAATAAACTTAAACACTACTATCATGGTTAATAAATAAGCCCCGAGACATCTTAGAGTTTAACTGACCGAAGGAACTTTAGAGTCTTGTCTAGCGTAGATTGATTATCGCTGAGTAAATCACTAATTAACTCAGGCAGCCAAAGTTTATTAATGTCTTAATTATTTAAGAACAAAAAATGTAGAGTTATAAAAGACACTAATCACAGTTTTTTCTCATTTAAAAATTAATGAAATTCAATATACAGCCACAACCTGTGATATCATTTTTAGGGTGGAAAGAAAAAGTTTTTCAGGAGGCTTAGTATACTGATCAGGAATTATACTTTCCAGCTCTGGGAAAAAGAAAATTTTAAACCATCTTAATCCTCTTTTCACTTAGTGAAATCTCTAAGCGTTCAGATCAGTCTTTCGGATGTTGGTCTAAATACACAAAACAGTATGAAAAAGTGTATAACCAATTTTAAAGTAACGCTTTAATTTTTAACGGACTCATATAACCTGTTATTAAAATTTGTTTTGGAGGATAGTTTTTTAAAGTCAGAATGGGAGAGGTTTGTTCAGAGCTGATACCCATAAAAGTCGGTGTCCTGTAGGAGTCGATATTGTCCTCTGAGTAATACAATGTGTTTACATTTAACATTCCAGAGTCTGAACAGACAGTAATTACCACATATGCTGATGAAACTGTGATACTTGCCAAATTAGAATCTGCAGCACAATCTTCCCGAGATGTACAAAATCATTTGTACCTACTAAAAGAGTGGTTATTCAAGAGGAAAATGAAAATTAATACAGAGAAGTCTGTTCAAAACATTTAGTTCATTTAAAGTCACATCGACAGCCTGGTCATTAGCAACTACTATGAGTTTCGGTACTGTGACGGGTTTTAATGTGTTAAAATTTCTAGACCCTAGCTGGGAATTGAACCCAGCTTTCATTTTGTACGTTAGTCAACATTCTAGCGCTAGTCACTACGCTATGGAGGCAGGGATATAATTTTTTAATATTTTCTAGTAGCCCATTGAATGAGCCTATCATACAAAAGTTAATTTATACTGTACCATATTTTAATTTAGCCATGATATCTGATAAAATAAACAATTCCATTCACACTATAGTCTGAATCATGAACGAAAACACCTGTCTTTAAACAGCAATATCTTTTGAACCGTTGTATGTAAAAACAATTACGGTACATCAAATTAAAGCTTGTTTTATTGCTGGTTACATGATTATATTAACATGTTGTTGTTTAGGTCATCAGCCAAAAAACTGGTTTGAACCTGCAGAGGTTTTACTAAGTAAAACGAGGAGTGAAGTGGTTTACCATTGCCTTCCTCACTGAGTGGAAAAGTACGCTTATCAGCATGCCGGGCCCTCTGAAAAGCACATATTTTCCAATCTGCAAATGACACCTTCACTTCATTCACCACAGGGTCTGGCTGTATAATGAAATTCATTACTTTCAGAGGAGATAACTCTGATTAGTGTCTTTTACACCTCTACCTCTTCTGTTCTTAAATGATTCAGTCATTTAATTGGCTGACCATGTGATAAGAAACAGAACTATTTATTTTAGCCCTGCAACAAACAGATTCAGTGTAAATAATTTGATACTTCACCTGTCTGTTATGGGCAGTATTAATTATAATAATTATTATATTAATTATTATATAATTATTATATTAATTATTATTAATTATTATTATTATAATAATAATTATTATTATTAATATAATTATTATATTAATTATATAATTAATTATAGTAACATATAATCCTTTAAAGCCCTATACAATTTAAAGTATGCGTGAACAAAGTAATAGTACTTTGAAGTTGGCTATACTGGAAAAGTGGTTAAAAACAGGGTACTTTTTATGCATAACTCGTTATATTTAATACACTATAAATTTCAAAAAATGTTAATGTATATCCTGTGAAAAAAATAAAACAAGCTTTAATTAGATGTATCGTAATTGTTTTTACATGCAATGGTTCAAAAGATAGCTGTTTAAAGACAGTGTTTTCTTTCAAGCAGGCAGTATTTTCTTTCGTGAATCGGACTATAGTATGAATGGAAGTTGTTGTTTATTTATTTACATTTATCTTGATTTTATACTATATAAAATCAAGATATATGTGAACAAAATTCCATTCTTTATATAACAAATTACTAAACTATTGTATCACCTTGAAATAACAATAGAGGTTACTGTTGAATACATATTATAAATACATCTACCTTCTTAGAAAGGTTATTAACCTAAAGAAACTGTAGCTAAAGAAATAAAACAACATTATCTTCTATCACTGATGGTAAATCATAAATTACTGTCAAATTATTTAACGTCCTTATACATACAATATTTCCTTAAAAAATATTGTAAAATATCCTACTGGAAAATATAAATTACGGAAAATTCTGGATTATCTGTTAAAATTATCTTCTCTTAAAGTCAACATGTGTAAATATTTTTCTTGCAAAACAATTTAGTGGAAGGTTAAAATTCCTTACGGAAATTTTTTTCTCTTGCAATCTGTCATCTAGCAGTCTGTCTTATAAAATAAAAATTTGCTAATAAAATAAATTTTTTAGAAAATGAATTTCCTGTGGAAAATTGTTCTAATTTTGTTGCTGCTCATCACCTGATAAACTATTGTAATAATATAAGTCTCTCATTCAACAAATTTGCATTTGATTAAATCTTCTGTTAATGCAAAATTCGCTTGCAAGGATATTTGTTGTATTTGTTAAAAATGTTGAATAACCTGCCAGAGTCGATCAAATACAAACGACGAACAGATTTTCATAGATAACATCAATTTTTTGTTACTGAAAATGATACTCAAGGATAATTCATACAAAATGTATATACACATCAAAAATGTACAATTTATAAAAAGAATTTAAATATTTAAATTTGAAGAAAGTTTAACATAACAGACTAGTTCCAAAGGCTACAAAAAATAGTTCTGTTTCTTATCACATAGTCAGCCAATTACATGACTGAAGCATTTAAGAACAGAAGAAGTCGAGGTGTAAAAGACACTACTCAAGAGATACCTCCTCTGAGAGTAATGAATTCCAATATACAACCAGACTCTGTGGTGAATGAAGTGAAGGTATCATTTTTAGGGTGGAAAGTAGATGCTTTTCAGAGAGCCTGGCATGCTGATAAGCATACTTTTACACTTGGTGAGAAAAGCCAACCTCACTCCTCGTTTCACTTAGTAAAGCTTCTACAGGTTCAAACCAGCCTTTCGGCTGATGATCAAAACAACAACAAATTTTGATAACAATTAGGAAAAAAATAAAAAATTTACAAGTTTTTAAATATTTCCAACAACTTTTTTCACATATTTAAATTAGTAGCTTTTAAATTTTTTCAATAACATAGAAGACGTGACATCCGAGGAAATAGAAATACAGAGAGGTGTTAGACAGGGGTGCATACTTTCACCTATCCTATTTAATGTATACTCGGAAGATATAGTAAATAAGGCACTTACTGAGTTGGACACAGGCATTAAAATCAATGGCATGACGATAAATAATTTGAGATATGCTGATGATACAGTTCTTAAAGCTGGAACACATGAAGACCTTCAGATGCTAATAAACAGAGTGGCCACAGTTAGTGAAGAGTACGGTCTTTCACTTAACATTAATAAAACAAAGTATATGTTAATAGCTAAAGCATATCAGAACGTTGGTAGGATATATGTAGGGAACCAATGCATTGAAAGAGTCCATGCTTACAAGTACCTAGGCACAACTGTTAATGAAAACAATGACAGCTCTCAGGAAATTCGCATCAGAATAGAACAGGCCAGAAAAACATTTATAAAGATGAAGAAACTGTTCTGCTGCCGAGATTTAAGCCTTGAATTAAAAACACGTCTCCTAAGATGCTATGTCCTATCTGTACTGTACTATGGGATGGAGGCTTGGACAATGAAGAAGATTGATGAAAGGAGACTGGATGCATTTGAAATGTGGCTGTACCGGCGAATTCTGAGGATTTCATGAGTGGAAAAGATGATGAATGTGGAGGTGTTGAGACGTATGCATAAAGAAAGAGAAGTACTATTAACAGTGAAGAAAATAAAATTATTGTATATGGGACATGTCATGAGGGGAGAAAAATATAAAATTTTACAAGTGATTGTCCAGGGGAAAATCCAAGGAAAGAGATCCTTGGGAAGAAGGCGAAAATCCTGGCTGAAAAACCTAAGAGATTGGTATGGTTGCAGCAACAACGAATTGTTTAGGGCTGTGACATCAAAGATAAAAATCGCTCTGATGATTGCCAACCTTCGAAGTGGAGATGGCACCTGAAGAAGAAGAAGAAGAATAACAGAGAGGCAGGACAAAAGTATTTTTTTAAATTACTTAAATTTTCAAATTCTTTATATTTTCTTTTTATTCCCAATGTGAGTATGTTACAATCTGTTCATTTCAGAACAATAACCAACTCCATGAGGATTATGTGTATGACGTGTAAATGAGTTGTAGTCTTGTACAGATCCAGGATGACTATTCCTGAGAGAGAATGGTTATTGAACTCCGACCATCAAAGTAAACTAGTAACTACTGCCTAGTATTCAAATCCATACAAAAACGTGCTGTAAAACCTTTAAGATTTGAACAAGGAACGTTCGTTTCTGAACATCAGCCGTAAACCCAGCTGAAAATCAGTGAAAAACAGCTGACTCGGGCGACAACAACTCTAATATATAGAATAAATATCATAAATAATATTTATCTACGAAAATAAGTTAACTTTTCTGGTAAATGTAAATTTAGAAAACATGAATACATTTTTCAAAATTACACATATTATGTAATGAATTATTAAAATGTATCGATACAAAATAAAAGATATATTATACAACCCACCGGGTTGGTCTAGAGGTAAAGTCGTCGCCAAAATCAGCTTTTTAACAGCTGATTTTTGGAGACGAAGGTTCCTGGTTCAAATCCTAGTAAAGGTAGTTACTTTTATACGGATTTGAATACTAGACAGTGGTTACCGGTGTACTTTGATGGTTGGGGTTTAATTAACCATACTCTCTCAGGAATGGTCGGCCTGGGTCTGTACAAGACTACACCTCATTTACACGTCGTACACATCTTCCTCATCTCATTGGGTCATGGGGTTGCTTATTGTTCTGAATTGAATAGATTGCAACATACACAAATTAGGAATAAAAAAAACAAAAAAAAAATATTATACGACATTAACAGAATAATTTTTTACAATTAATTAATTAATTGCGTAAGGAGTTTAATTAATAATTCAATGCAAATATAATACATTTTTACTTTATTATTAAAACATGAACAAAATATATTATATTTCTCACAATTTATAAGCGGGTTATTAAATTGGATGTAATTAATAATACTCTTTAAAAATTAAAAACATTATTATAAATTTTAATCTTAATAGAAATATGTAAGTTAATTACTTTAATTCAATTTTTTTTAAATGAACAAAACTTATAAACCAGTATTTTAGATCATTGTACTCGAATTAAATTGGAGGATCAATATCAAACGTTGGACCCAAAGTCCATCCTTTGACTTTTATCTCTCGTTGCTTTATCAATGGGACATCTTTTAGATCTACAATCTTCCTCCACCACTCCCAAGCCAATCCTGTGCATTCCCAGATCTCAATATCAATATCTTTTACATTTCCCTTAAAATTTATTGGTTCACTAAATCCGCAAGTAAGCCCCCAACCATTCTTATACCAGCTTTTTTTTGTTAAAACCTCATCCCCATTTTTATCATAACTGACCTCGGTCCAATAGAGATAAAATTTTGCTATGTAGATTCCATAGTGACTCAGAGTGATAGACCCACCACCATATACTGTTCTTTGAGTTTCCACGTACTTGGTTGACCCGTGAACTAATACCTTGGCTCGATCCTTGACAAATTCAGTTGAGTAGGATATTGAAAGACCCGGATTGGTTCTACTGAATTCGGCATACTTAGCTATAATGTTTTTCGCTTCCGTTATATTATTAACCTTGATCAAATCAATGTGATTTTCTGCACCACCTCCCATAACGTAAATTACATAATTTAAATTTTCTAGCTTGTGGTATTCTTCCTCTTTGCCGAATTTAAGGATTATTTCAGCTTCAAAACTAGTAGAAGTAGTCTCCAATTTTAAAAAAATTATTCGACCATACGCGACACTATCAACAAAAACTGGAGGATTAGATTCGTTCACATTTTTACCGACAAGATCTTGTTTTGAAACCTGATAATCAAACAACTCAGATGGTTCGGTCGGAAATTCTGCGCTGACTGTATAAAAAATTTGTTTGAATTTATATAACATGGTCAGTTGGGACCTACTTGCAATGGCGTTAAAATCAAAGTTGAATGAATCTTTAAACATCCCGATATCAGCTCCAAATTGAACCTTTAACTGGTCTGGGCTGTAAACTAAACTCTCCTGGGAGGAAATTTTCGCAATTATATCGAAAGAATTAGAATATCTATCAAACCAATCGTTGATTACTTTATTCAATTCACAGCTGTATTCAGGATAAGTTGGAATGGCGATAAAATTTCCATCGTCTGACATTCCCGGTAAATCCACGGAGTATTTCAGTGGATTTCTTGGTAAAATTAGAAGATCTGGATTGTTGTCAATAAGACGTGAATTTGCGTACAATAGAGAACCTGGATAGGTTCTGGGTATAATGCTGTTTATAACTCCTATGTCCGCTTGACCATTTTCTAAACTTTTAACTTCTCGAGAGACAACAATAAAGTCACCATTATCAAACGTACCCTCTCTTTTCACAGAATTCACGGATTCACCATAAAATACCAACAATTGGTCAACATCGTAATTTAAACTAACAAAGAAATCGTTGATCTCTTTGGCATTGACCCTTTTTAAGGCACAGTTTTTATAACGATCTAAAATTTTTGATAAATCAGGGTCTTTTTGACGTAATACTTTTTCCATTATTGTAATAAGTGGAATATATTTTACTTAAAAGACGTTTTAATATTAATATTGGATTATAAACGCAATAAATTCACATCGGTTTCAGAAATACTTTTAAAAATTGTTAATCATTTTTGTGCTTCTACAATTCTAATAATTATTATTGTTCTTAGTAATTCTTGAAATAAGTGTTCAACATTTTGAATTACGTGAATAAAACCATAACCTGAAAATGAAAAATAAATCTTTATTTATATATTTAGAGGAGACTTAGTCTAGTGATACAACAGGAATAAGTCGGCAGAGAAACTCCAAAAAAACAGACTTAATCATTTGCCCTAGTGATATGTAGCCCTGATCTCATTTTTGTGTTAAATTTTAATATCAAATAATTTTGTTACTTATTTTATTTTGCGGAGGAGGATGGAAAAGATTAGCTGGATAGAAAGAGTTGGTAATGAAGAGGTGCTTCGAAGAGGGGGGGGGGGCTGCTGGAGATGGTGAAACGGAGGAAACAGTTGGCTGGATCACTGGTTGAGAAAAGAGTGTCTGATTGCAGATGAACTGAAGGGACCAGTTAACGGAAGGAAGGCAAGAGGGCGCAAAAGGTACAAGGTGCTTGATGATGTGAAACAGGGAAGAAGGAACGAGGAGGTGAAGAGGTTAGCACGAAATAGGGAGCGATGGAGGACTGAATGTAGAGACCTGCTGTGAAGCAGAACACGAATCATGATTTCATTTTAACAACATTTTTTTGTGTAGTCCAGAATTAACACACTTTCTGGTCAGAAAGTTATAACAGGAGTATAACAAATGGGGACTACGGATGATATAAAGAAGATAAAGTACCTTGCAGTATAAGAAAGAGCGACGGATATCCAATGGATTGCGGAGTGATAAAGATGTGTGACGGTTTTAAGTACCTCGGAAACCTCTTTATAGAGGAAGACATGTGTAAAAGAGACATCCAGTCCAGGGCTGCTACGAACAGACTAAATTCAGTTCTGTGGTCTTCAAACATTAAAATTAAAATAAAGAAAATAATCTGCCAAGCAGTAGTGAACCCAATAATGACTTATGGGCAGAAGGTTGGCAAATTAGAAGGAAGAACAAGAATCGGCTGAATACAGTGGAAATGGATTATTTGAAAAGAGTTTGTAGAATCTTTCGGCTGGAACACGTGAGAAATGAAGAAGTAAGGGATAGATCGGAGGCGCGACATACAATTGAGGAGCTTGTTTCCAAAAAGTACCATATCACATATTGTAAATTTTTCAGGAACTAATTTTTTTGTTTTTCTCAAGTTAAAGTGTACGTATTGTAAAAGTAACTATGTTACCATTGAAAGGTTAGTTTCTGGAATGTTTTTTATATTATCTGCAAAATCTCCTATTTTCAGAAAATTTTCCACAATTATTGTGGAAAGGATAGAGAAAAGACAATTGGTTTGGTATGGTCATGTACGAAAAATGGAAGAAGTAAGGTGGCCGAAAAGGATCTTTAACAACCAGCCAGCTACTTGGAGGAAGAGAGGTTGACCATACCAAATTGGGAAGAAGAGGTGAGAGAGGTTATGCAGCAGAGAGGGGTGGAGGAGGAGGACTCGTGAAACAGATCAAGATGGAGATTGATGTGTGGGATGTGGCAGCAGCTGCAGGATCCCGCCAAAGTAAAATAAGTAAGGGATAAACACAAAAATTGGTGTTATTCTAAGGGTCATGAATAAAAGATATCACACATTTAAGGGGAAGGGGGATATAAATTGTGGTAATTTGTGGCACAAAGGCAGCTAAGAGCTTATCCAATAAAGATGTCACAATTTTTTATATATTTTGTGTGAATAAACAAAGAAATATAAAGAACTACAAATTGAATATTTAAATTCTTTAAACATTTCAGCTTATTTTAAATTTCCCTTGCCCTATATAAATATATGAGGAAGGAAAGTAGGTACTGTTTTCAAGTCGATTTTTCAAAATCAAATTTTCACCAGATATACACGTTTTTCAGCCCCCCTGAACCCAAAAAAAAACATGTTTGTAGCGATTAGTCTGTGTGAACAAAATATCTCAAGAATAGAATATCGTATGACATTGAAACTTAGAACTTAAGTTAGGTATCTTTTTAAAGGACCAGACACAGTTTCATCAAAATCGGTCAACCAGAAATAGTCGTTTATTTGTGTGATTTTTCACTTATTTGTGATTTACTCAAAAAATAGCTTCTATGATTTTTTTTAAATGGCTTCATTTAATACATTCTGTATGCTCTACAAGATAGGATAAGCCTCGTGTCCACTGAAATTTTTGGGGAGGCTGTGCTCTCATAGAAAAACATGTTTTTTAAGATTGCGGCCTTAATATGCATGCTAGGTCAGAAGTGTATGAAATCAAAGTTGTAGAACATTTAAAAACCTACAACTTTTATTTCAAATATTTTTTGTACAAGGCTTAGTTTAGCAGCAATTGAGTGAATTATGAAAAATAAAAATCAACCTCTGTAGAACTTAAAAATACAGAAAATCACAAATTGCCACTGAACTAGGCTCTGTAGAGAAAAATCCTTAAAAAAATTTACGTTTTTTAAATTTCTATAACTTTGACTTCTGTCATAAAATGCATAGAATTCTAAGGCCGTGATCTTAAAATTCCCTTTTTTACCGATTTTGTTGGAAAAAAAAATAGAAAAAACTTTAATTGCTGCTAAACTAAGCGTTGTACAAGAAAATGTTAAAAATAAAGGTTAATTAAATGTTCTACAGCTTTGATTTCAAACACTTTTGCTCTAAAATACATATTAAGGCTGCAAAATATATAGTTTTTTTTAAATAGTTTTTTCTAAAAGAGTACAGCCTCCCCAAGAATTTTAGTAGACATGGCATTTATCCTATCTTGTAGAGAATAAAAAAATGTAGTAAATAAGGCGAATTTAAAAAAAAAAATGGTAGAAACCATTTTTGAGGAAATCACAAAAGAGTAAAAAATTACACGAATAAACTACTACTTCTAGTAGCTCGATTTTGATGGAAATGTTCAAGTCGGGTCTCCTTATTGTATCTAACTTAAGTTGTAACTTCATACAATATTTTGTCTGAGATATTTTGTTTACACACACACATATACATACAGGCCAATTGCTAAAAACATGTTTATTGGGTTCTGGGGGCATTAAAATGTGTATACCCGGCGAAAACTCAATTTCGAAAAATCTCCATAAAGCAATACTTTCCTTCCCCATAAATTCATACAAGGAAAGACAAAGTAAAAATACCAAACGAAAAATTCAATAAAAGCTTGGCCTACTGGCCGTCGACAGATTGATAAGATAAATTAAATTACATTTTATAAGATTACATTCTATTGTATTATTTATTCATTTTAATTCTACATGAAATTTTGTTTCATGTAGAAACAAAATATTTTACCGAGTTCCCGACAAATTTTATAGTACAAAATATTTTGCAAACAATCCGTTCTAATCCTGTTGCCCTACACTAAAATCTTTTGTAACCCATGATTTTTATTTATTTCCGCTAATAAAAAAAGTTCTGCCCATAACAGACAGATAGAGAGTCAAATTAATTACTCTTAATCTGTTCGTTGCAGGGCTGAAATAAATAGTTCTGTTTCTTATCACATGGTCAGCCAATGAAATGACTGAATCATTTAAGAACAGAAGAGGTAGAGGTGTAAAAGACACTAATCAGAGTTATCTCCTGTGAAAGTAATGAATTTCATTATACAGCTGGACCCTGTGGTGAATGAAGTGAAGGTGTCATTTGCAGAGTGGAAAATATGTGCTTTTCAGAGGGCCCGGCATGCTGATAAGCATATTTTTCCATTCAGTGAGGAAGGCAAAGGTAAACCATCTCACTCCTCATTTTACTTAGTAAAATCTCTACAGGTTCAAACCAGCTTTTTGGCTGATGACCTAAACAACAATAAAAAAGTTGTGCTTTTTACATGCAAAAAAGGAAAAATTCGAACATAAATATCAATTAGCGAGCACAAGTCCGAGACCATAGAAGATGAGTGCAAAATGTGAAGGGGTACGAGCCCCTTAAGACTTTTAAAAAAAATATTTAAGACCAACATACCTATTAAAATATTTTTTTTCTCAAGTAAACTTAAATTTTCATGCTATATAAGTTGACTTCAAAATTTGTTATTTTGAAGACAGTTAAAAAAAACTAAATCACTAATTTTATATGTATTTTTTTTAACTGTACCCTATTAAAAAAATAAAACTTTGAAATCATTTTTTCAGATGGAATGTTTTTAGTTTATTTAAAGTCCCATCAACAGCTTGGTCATTATGAGCGACTATGGTGGGTAACCAACTGTATCAGTGGGTTTTGACGTGAAATAATTTCCAGACCCTAGCCGGAAATCGAACCCGGGACCTCCACGTTGTAGGCTAGCGCACTACCACTATGCTACCAAGGCAGCTGCAGACGGTATATGCATAACACTCTAGAAAATATTGTTAAACATTTTCCCATGTAATTTTTAGAATTATATGCCTATTATTAAAAAAAAACACCAAATACACAACGGATGACTCTCACCCAATTAAAAAATCTGATGTGAAAACTCACATGACTTTCTCTTGCCAATGAAAATAATGAAAAATTTAACCTATATTTAATCATAAGTAAATAATGCAAAATTAAAATCATGAGTGAATGACGCAAAATGGAAATTAACCTCTGTTCAACTTAAAAATACAAAAAATCAGTAATTGACACTAAACTCTGGAGGACACACACTTAAACCGATTCAAGGGAGGCCACACATTATCTTTATTGTGTGTCTGAAACCGGTTTTCCACTATTTTCTTATGGTGCTCGGTAATCCGGCACCGTACAATCACCGAACATGCCAGATTAGCAGAAATTTACTGCAGAAGAACCTGAGCAAGTAATGGGAAGTTCGGTAGATTATTTCAGTAGACCTATATAAATGTATTATTGAATGACTTTCATGAGAAAAATCAACAAATGAAACAGAATGAGCAAACAGATCAAGATATGGTAGAGGACAAACAGAAGGACGGGAAAGGGCCCAGGGAAGATGTAATGGCTGAGCTTATTAATTACGAAGAAGTACAGTTTTTAGCAGAATATATAGGGTGATTCAAAACTATATGGCAATCTCTTGGGATCTCATTCTATAGCTAAAAATAAGAAAAAAAGTTCATATAAACATATGCCTGAAAACGCTTAGTTAGCGAGTTACGGCTAGCGAAAAATTTCACCTAGAACTCTGTACCCTCTGTGAAGTAAGGCCGTATAAAAATGTTAAAGGTAGTTACAAAGATACAAATACGATTGTTTCTTATGGTTTTTAATCTGAAATATTGAATAAAATTGGTTCCAGAGCTGTAAATGCAATACTTTTAGAGATATCTTACATAAAACACAAGAATTGGTGTAAAGAAATAACACATTTTTGTGTTTAACGTAAGATTACTTCCATAAATGGTAAATAAAGGTGTATTTTTTCTTAAATAAATTTGTAGAAAATTTAATTCTGAAAAGATTCATGTGAATTACTCAGTAAAAAAAAAATCAATAATAGATATTGAAATTTCGCTTTATTTAAAATGAAAACACACGCACATAAAACGCACAACATTCTTAACTGCATAAAATATTAACTAATATTTAAGTTGGGAGTTAACAGCTAATAATGATCAGTTGTTACTGCCAACCTAATATTTTGTGCCGTTAAAGAATGTGCGTTGGTTTTGATTTTAAATAAAGCGAAATTTCAATATCTATTATTAATTTTTTTCCTGAGTGATTCACATGAATCTTGTCAGAATTAAATTTTCTACAAATTTATTTAAGAAAAAAATACACCTTTATTTACCAAAAGCTTACGTAAGAAAAAAAGGCTTACTACTTTTGGCCTAGGGCTAAAACCATTAATGACTTCTGTACCTACTATTTAAGAGGAATCAAATGACACTATTTTTCTTTCCAAATTCAAACTTTGATTTCTTGACTTCCGGCTGTGGGCCACTTCCAGTTGAAACCGGAACTTCAAACGCAATTCAGGCCCACTAACTTTTTGTGAAGATTATGAATCTGAAAACTATTTGTTACTATCTCTTGTAGTTTCTAACATCTGGATGTGGCAGATGGATGGACATCAGAAAAGATGGATAATAATTTTAAACATTGCCACCAATTATTGAAACAATTGTCTTATATGCCCAGTCTACAAAAAAAGGCAATAAGATGATTTGTGAGAATTATAGGAGAAAACTCTGTTGACTGTTGAACATATGTTGTTTTCTTGTGCACTTAAAGAATGAGAGGCGGTTTAAATAGAATAGGAGTGAAATTGACCAAATTTTTATCATCAGACTTATTAAAAAATTTTATGAACATGGCCGGCCGCATTGGCGAAGTTGGTAACGTGCTCGCCTCTCATCATGCGATCTTGGGTTCGAATCCCATTCAGGCATGGCATTTTTTCATACATTACAAAAAATCATTTCATCATTCACCGTCTGCATTAGCAGTAATTGCAGAACAGTCGAACGGTAAAAAAAAAAAAAAAAAAAAAAAAATTGAACAAAAATCCACTCTTTAATTGTTGACTTTAACAGGCTTTTGAAAGCATCAACAGGTTTTCAGTATACATGATATTTCGGGGTTATGAAATTTGAGATAAAGTAATAAATCTTGCAAGTAAATGTAGCGATCAGCTGTCGTGACAGTTTTTTAATTTATTTAAAACAGCTGATTCATACATTTTGTTACTGAAGGCAAATATTTAATTTATATAAAATTTATTTCTTTTTCTAAATTTCAATTTAAATAGTATAAAAATATAAACCACAATATTTAATGTTTTAATTTTATTAACTGAAGTAGTAAGACAAAATTGTTTTTCAAAATTTAATTAATATTTCATTTTATTTTTTTTTTATTTTTTATTATTTTTTAACGTCGCATCAACTACAAGGTCATTAGCGACGACGTTGGAGTGTAACTGTGTGTGATGACGATGAAATGATTTTTTGTAACGTATGAAAATATGCCATGCCTGAGTGAGATTCGAACCCAGGACCGCATGATGAGAGGCGAGCACGTTACCAACTGCGCCAATGCAGCATTTATTTTATTTTGTTCCAAAGACATTATGTAGTTGTAACGCAACAATTGAAAATAAATTTGTCTTGAACCAACCATCGTACAGTACATGATGTACATTTTTTAATTCCTACTTAATGCGTGTACGTTGCAGTCTGTTCAATTCAGAACAATAAGCAACCCCATGACCCAATGAGTTGAGGATGATGTGTATGACGTGTAAATGAGGAGTACTCTTGTACAGACTCAGGCCGACCATTCCTGAGAAAATATGGTTAATTGAACCCCAACCATCAAAGTACACTGGTAACCACTGTCTAGCATTCAAATACGTATAAAAGTAACTACCTTTACTAGGATTTGAACCAGGAACCTTCGTCTCCGAAAATCAGCTGTTAAACAACTGATTTTGGTGACGACTTTACCTCTAGACCAACCAGGTGGGTTAATTTTGTTACTGAAGGCAAATATTTAATTTATATAAAATTTTTTTCTTTTTATAAATTTCAATTTAAATAGTATAAAAATATAAACCACAATATTTAATTTTTTTAATTTCATTAACTAAAGTAGTAAGACAAAATTATTTTTCAAAATTTAATTAATATTTCATTTTATTTTATTTTGTTCCAAAGACATTATAAAGTTATAACTGCAACAATTGAAAATAAATTTGTCTTGAACCAACCATCATACGGTAAAGATGGAATTCTGTGTTTTATTTCAAGTAACAGTATAATTCAATAATTAATAGTATTATGTTAGCGGAATTATTTTAAATTAATACAGAAATCGCTACCATGTGAACAAGCCAACCAGTATGTTCTTTGTGCTTCAGTCAAATGTCAAGCAAGGAGATGTTCTGATATTTAATTTGTTTAATCTTGTCTTGGCATAAGACCAAATCAAAGAGGTGGACCCTAAGAGAAACATATTTTATAAATCCACACAGATCAAATGTCAATGATATCACAGTAGCAGTGAGAATTACAGTGCATAGCATAGCAGTGAGAAGTACATGAATCAGCTGGTGATAATATAAATCAGGTTCCCTGAAAAGTTTAAAGCTGGAGAAGAAAAAATTGTTGGCGTAAAATAATCTCAGTACTTGGGGGATACCTTAAGCAACGATACAAAACAAGAAAAAATTTAATGTAAATTAGAGTCTACTTTGTAAATGGAAAATTATTTTAAAATAAATTGGTAAGTAGGAGTTAACAATGAAAGTATACAAGTGTTTGGTGCGCTCAGTTATCTGTCACCCATGACTGTGAAATGTAGACTTTAGTAAGAAACAAACTGTAACGTGTTGAGAAACCTTAAAAGAAAGATTTTTAGGAGGATCTTTGGTTCGGAAAGGGACCCTTCCCTTTCTAACTGGGTTGGGAAGTATAAAAAAAAAATTAAAAACTGGATACTTTCAAGGAAGGACAGAGACATAGTCCAATTTATAGAGACCCAAAGAATCAGATGGTTAGAGTAAGTTTAATAGAGCGAACAAGGATAGTTAAGGTGACACAAAAAAAAATACTGCACAAGAGAAGAAAGAAAAGCTGCTGTCCTAGGAAAAGGTGGATGGATTATGACACAAATAATTTGATTTTTATGGGTATGAGAAAATTGAGGGCTCTAGGAATTAGCAGATATAATTCGAGTAAGTCAAGATCACCATGAGCTGTAGAGCTAAAATATGATGATGACATTGAAGAAGTATAATTTAAAAATGGTACTTATCGGTGAAGTGGCCTTAACTTTGGTCATCATTTCATGACCATTGCAACTTAGATGCTGTTTTGGTAAATTCCAACTTTGCAATTTGTAAATTAAAATAACACAGAACCACAAACCAAATTTATTAAACAGGAGACAGCAAATGCAATAAAAGCAGCAAGCTTGTACAGCATTCAAAAGTTATCAGTTTTGACAATAAGTATAAAAATATAATAATAAATATTGAAAATATTTATTTTCAATATTATTTCAACTACGTCAATGCGGGTCGCATTGGAGTAGTTGGTAACGTGCTTGCCTCTCATCATGCGGTCTTGGGTTCAAATCCCACTCAGGTACGGCATACTTTCATACGTTACAAAAAATCATATCATCCTTCACAGTTATAACCCAACGTTGTCGCTAATAACCACAGTAGTTGATGCGACGTTAAATAAACAAAGAAAAAAATGTTTAAATTGATAATAAATACTACATAAATAGTTAGCACACAAATAAATTACTACTTAGGGATTGCACAAAATTTCTGAGTTGCAGCCAGATAATCGATAAGTACCTTTAAAAATTATTTAATAATATACTTACTAAGGAAACTATCTAAAAAGTAACTACCTTCAAATGTCTTTAAAACATTTCTTTGTATTTTAAAACACAGTTGATTTTTAATATATATGAGATCTTACAAAAGAAATAAAATTGCAAATAAAATTAATGTTCTTACATTAATAAACATAAATTGTAAGACCAAAGCCTTCGCATAAAAAAAGTGCATTTATTTATAAAATAGACAAGCTATCATTTTTACTGATATAAGAAAGTACATGAAGATGAACATTCCATTAGAATAAAATTATAGTCACCTTAAAATCGGTAGTTTTCTTAAAGTTTATAATGTTACTAAAGCAGAAATGCAAGCAAAGACAGAAAAGAGATAAAACAAGTCTATACAGTCCTGATTAACATGTTCATTTTATCCCAACCTACAACTAATTCAAGAAATTTCAGTCGTTTGCTTACCATATACCATTTTCATCTTCCACAGAATTCGAGTTTAAAAAAGCGTAAAGTAATTAATGTGTTTAATACCAATTTTTCATAAGAACTAATAAGTTAAAATATCAGCACTACTAAAGAAAAAAACTCATGGTGCAACACGATAACCTGCACTGTGCAACCTTATCACAAACAAGTTCTCATCTGTTCGAGATGTTTTTCTGTTTACAGATGTGCTTCCCCCTCCATTAAATTCATTCGCATTGGAAGTGGAACATTGACAACAGGTGGTGGTAGCTATGCTAGGAAAGTCTGATGGGTTTTATAGTGCGTGCGCACTATCCATGTCAGAAATTACATCGATCATCATATCGGACGTGAAGTGCAGTGGTTAACGCAATTGACTTTACGCTAGGGGTCCCTGGTTATATCCCCGGTCAAGTCTGTTATTTTTTCATCTCTCATACTTATCGTCTGCATTATCACGTATTTTTATTTTAAATCGTATACACATTTTAATACAGCACCCCCAGCTATTATCGTTGATCTTATAGATATGACAATAATAAACAAAATTCACTAGTATATAATTTATTTATTGGTTACCTACAGACTAATATTTTTCTTAATTATACCCGCTTTTAATCTGTGCTAATATTTGTCCCTAGATATCTCGGAATAATTAATAAAATATCTCCGCTTTGCTTAGCCATCTAATATCTGATCAACGCCGTTGACGGAGAAAGTAACCATCTGTTTTTGAGAACGTTACGTTGAAATTACTTGGTTTTGGTACTTCAATAAGGTTTTACTTATGCTTGAGCTTAGTAAGCATAACTACCTAAGTCGGGGCCCTGAGTTTGATTCCCCATCGGGTGATATTTTTTCATCAGTCTCCCTTCCTTTCCTATTTGAGTATATTATAAGCACCTTTCTCTTCGTCTGCATTATCAGTAATTGCGAAACAGTTAAAAAACCTATACAGTAAAATTTAATGTGTAGGGTTTTTGTTATGTAGATTCTGTGTAGTTTTTAATATCTGTGGGGTGATTTAATCCGTTTTATTTCATGGTACTAACATAAAAATAGACTTGCTCTTGTGACATTATGCATGGTGCGAAATATCCAAAATACTTCAAATGTTATGAATGGTTTGAAAATCGTACAACTTAGTTAATGTAGTGAAGCAGGTCTCATTTCATGAGCTTGGTGTAGTCCTTTTTTATTTCTAGCAAGTGGATTCTGTAACGTGGTCCTGGTATCAATTCTCGGCCAGGTCTAACATTTTTTCATTGCTCATTTTCATCTATCATCCTTTACTGTCAGCATTGGCCTGATATGCATAACAATTTGAATTTTTAAAAAAAACTTCAGGCGCTTTGCAAATACAAAGACGCTTATCCACGGGCAGAAAAGAAAACAAGGTTCAACGTGTGCGCAATTTTTTGAACTCACACCGGTGGTTAAGTATTTGAATGATCGCAGACCAAGTAGGAATTGATAAAATAACTGCGCACTATCATTACAGAGAACTCAATCAGGAGAAAACCCTTTGCTAAGCTCGTTCCAAAAGTTTTTGACAGATGACCAAAGGTAAAACCTCAAGCTTGTTTGTAAAGAACTTTTGCAACGCTTTCCAACAGACCCTGAGTTTTTTGGCTATGTGATCAGCGACGACGAAGCTTTGGTTCATGAGTATGACCCCCAGACAAATCGTCTGTGCTTCCTCTTGTTAAAAAAATGCTCGAATGAGCAGGTCGAAGGCCAAATGGACCATTGATATCTTCGACGCTAAAGATGTAGTCCACCACAAATTTGTACTCGAGGGACAGACCGTCACTGATACTTTCCACGTGGAAGTGCTGAAAAATATTGAAGGGAAGGATCAACCGAGTGAGTCCAGGCTTTGCCGCCTGTTGGAAACTCCATCATGACAATTCTCACCTGCTTCGTGGTCAGCGACTTAAGGCGTGTTTACTCTTTCTTTGGCACTCCCCTTTTCACTAATTATTTCCAAAGCGTCTTCCAAGCATAGAAAATTAGCTGGCAGAAGAATGTTGACGCCATTTTGAACAAATTAATAATTTATAGCGATATCTTGAATAGATTTTCCCCGAACTTGGTCCATTATTTTTTATACAAACTCTGTACTTAATGGTTTGTGCAAAGTCAGCCAACTTGAGGCCTCCGGGACAACTCATTGTGTCAGCGGAAGAGAGTCGTTTTGAATTGTTGAGTAACATCGATTGGTCGATCGACTGGGGTGGAGAGCTGACAACCATTCATGAATAGACACTGAATGTTCCTATTCAAATTCAAGTCGGTTTAAGCAGAAAAATAAAAATTATTCCGGTTAAACTGGGAATAAACGCATTTGACTAGGTCTGGCACGTTGGACTATTATACAAGATAAAAATTGAACTTCGCCAACAGTACTTCATTATCTTAAAATCATTTCTACCGAAGAGGTACGGTATTTCCAAATGAAAATTCAAAATGTGTACACTTCTCTTCATCAAATTAATTCTGGTTTTCCCCAAAGTAGTATCCTAAGCCCATTTCTGTATACTTTATATACTTCTGATCTACCAGAGAGCAATAACCCAACCATCGCCACTTTTGATGTGTGACCATCGCCACGCTGATGATACAGATCTATTACTAACAGATGGCTCTACCCTTGGGGCTACTAAAATACTGCCAGACCATCTGAGTATAGTTGAGAACTGGTGTAAGAAATGAGAAATTAAGATAAATGATGACAAATCGAGACATATTACATTTAATTTGAGGAAAAACACAAATGTCCATTGATACGAATAAATTACAGACCAGTTCCTCAGTCAAACGATGTGATTGAACTTAGACCGGTCTTAAGTTCTTAATGAACTTAGACTTGGTCCAAACGTATTTGGAACACACGCAAAAAACCTAGGATTGAAACTGAGAAATTTGTATTGGATGATGAACAAACGTTCAAATCTGAGAGAGCAAATTCCTGTTGTTCACAACCATATTGAAACTGCTGAGGACTTATGGGTTACCGCTTTGGGGAGCGGCTGCGAAATCGAATCTAGCTATCATCCAACGATTCCAGTCAAATGTTTAACGGATTATAAAAAATGCTCCATGGTATGTGTCAAATGATGCGCTGCATAAGGAATTACATGTCAAAACCGTGAAGGAAGAAATTACGCAGCGACGTTCAAAACACGAAGAAAAATTAGCAGATCACCCAAATTCTTTGGCGCTTAATTTACTTGATAATAGCGAAGACGTAACACGACTAAAAAGAATAAAATTACTTGACCTTCCGTTTAGATTTACCGACCAACCTACATGGTAAACAATTGAAATTCATATTAATCTCTATCAACACAATCTTCTACGCATTCTACTTCATTTTTCTTTTATCTAGATTTAGGCCTAACGTTTTAAAACATTGTAAATAATTTTCTTTTCTTTTGGAAGCAATATCATTGGGTATTGTCTTCGTCATGTGAACATGACATATTATTTACTTATAGTTTCTGTTTTTTAACTAATTGTAAATAATCTCAAATGTTAAAAAACAACTGGGAAACTAAAAGAAATCAGTTTCTGACGACAAAAGGATATATACAAAAACCATTTGAAGTCCATAATAAAAGAACGTTTAACCAAAATTGGATTGACAACAGATGAGACTTGTTAATATTTCTGAGAATAATGTATAAATAAAAATATAAGTAGGAAAATTTGGTTATTGGTAGTAACTTACTATTGACTAGCATACTGGTTGCGAGATAATGGATGCGAGACATCGTACGCTAACCTGCCCGTGCCTACAAGGCAGTGCCACTATTCTGTTGCGAATCGTTTAAATTACGTCTCCGCGGTGTCAGAAAAGCGTACTATATTCTCGTCTTTGTGGATTGTCGAACGATTAATGTAAGACGTCTTTAAGTTTAGAACAAAAATACGTGTGTATATAAATTAACATTTGAGTCGATTGTGTGTTAACAGAGTAACTTAAAAGTAAACAGAATTTGGTACTATCAGTGAAATTGGCGCGATAGACGTTCTTTGTACGTATAGGAACGTAGTTCTACGTACGGTATAGGTTATGTAGTTTTAGTCCGAAGAATATGGCAATTTGTGTTGCTTTTGGGTGCAATAATCGCCAGTGGTCTGGCAAAGATAACATAAGTTTTCATCGGTGAGTGTATAGAAGTTAGTTTTTACTTATTTATAAAAATTTTACCAAATTTACTTTAGGTTACACACTGTCAACCTGCAAGTAAATAACAGTGAAAAATGTAATATTTTTTCTGTGATAAACTGTCAGAGTTCATTTTGTTTTATTTTCTGATCTGCGATAATGATGATGAGGTGATAAACTGTTGCAGTGGTTTAAGGAACACAATTTAGTTGGTTTTACACTTCATTCAATTCATTGATTTATAATTCAGTTCATTGTTCAAACTTCACCTAACTTCTTATGCACATACTCCAAACAGCAGTGTCTTTTAACACTGTTCTAATATCCTGAATTCTAGGCTACAATAAAATGGTAGGTATTTTCAATGCCCCAATGCAACTTAATAACATGGGCCTAGTTTGAATTTTTTTTAGAAATGCACATTTAAAAAAGCTGATTTCTGTTTTCAAAGAAAGCCATTTTTAGTAACCCTTTTCCTGATCTAAAAAATTAAAATAGGCCCCTTAATGTCATTCATTTTTTAGAGTGTAGATTACCAAAATTATACTAATCATAGGTTATAAAATTTCTTAAAGGCTATCCAAACTTGCTAACATTGTATAAATAGCATTGACGACTGTATTTTCTTTCAAATTAAAACCGTCTTTTACTGAAAGTTTTATGTTTGATGATTTAGCCTGTAAGTAAATTTTACTGTCATATTGAAGGTTAACTTTTTTTAGCTTTTCATACTACAGAATAAATTCTAAACATTTATCGCTGTATGATAAATGATAATGCCTGTTGTTTTGAATTCAAAAAATCTGGAATTTTTTAATTTTTCTTAAAACTAGTATGTTTTTAGTTAATTTTACTACTTTTAAACCACACAATAATAAAATCTCTCAAGTACAAAAAAAACAACGCTCGGTTAGACGCCCGTGCATCACATGTGATGGCTTCATTCAACACATAGGTGACACGGTATGGTGCGTTCTTGGTGCATTAACTATTTACAGAAAAATCATACAAGGTGGGATTTAGAAGTCCCAATGGTCAACTAGGCAATTTAACCTACTACTGCAGAGATAAATGCAGTGTTACAAAACGGGACTTGTAAATCTTGATGGTCAAGAAAGGATAAACATGTTTTGTTTGGAGAGAAATAACTCAAAGGTCCAAAAAAAACTTGAAAAAGCAATATCGTTGCCTCATTGGTTTACACAATGAAGTGTCAAAGAAGATCATTTCATGCTTACTTTGATTGGTTCAACAGACAGGTTTCCATTAAGGCGATATAGCAACAGTTTACATGAAGAAAAGGTTAGCATAGGTTAGGTCTGATTTGTGTGTATGCAGGTTAAAATAGAACAAATCAGGTTTTGTGGGTTTGTGGTCCGTAATAAGTTTACATATATGAAGAAATATTAAGGTAATGAACAAACAATTTCAGTAGAAACAGTATGATTACGTATATAATTCAATATTTACTGAGAGTTCATTCGACAAATTTTGGTAGGTGTGCTAAATATTTGGCCAATTGTTTTACCCTCAATGGTATCTAATTTTTTCACTTCCGACATCCTACAGCTCATTGTCTTCTGTCTTCCTAGTCATATTCTCTTAGATTCCTCACCACCATAACGTCCTGGACGCCCTGTATCCAAGTTTCTCAAGGACGACCTTATTCATGTGTGTTCTTTACAGTAAAGGAATACTTTTTGGGGTCATTCTTTCTGCTTCTATTTATTGAACTTATCCATAGCATACCAACTGTGTCTTATCTGTCCACCTAGAGAACCAGTATGTTTCTTTATGTCTTGATTCCTTATATGACCCTGCATGACTGTCATAACCAGTTCATTTTTAAGACCTTTAACTTCTGTTTATATCAAGAACTTATTTGCCAGCACTCAGCACCATATGTAGTTATGGGAACCAAAAAAGATGTAGTCACTAATTACTTTTTTGGTGGCAATTTTTAAAATTGTTATCTATAATTTACTTTAGTTCTTCCGTTTGTCTGTCTGCCACACCCAGATGTCAGAAACTACAAACGGTTTTCAGGCATAATCTATTCAAAAAGTTAGTGGGCCTAAATTGGGTTTAAAGTTCCGCTTTCAACCGAAAGTGGCCCGAAACCAGAAGTCAAAAAATTGTAGTTGGACCTCTTAAACAAAAATAGTGTCATTCGATTCCTGTTAAAGTGTAGATACAGAAATCTTGGGTTCGAAGTTCCGGTTTCTACAGGAGTGGCCCAAAACCAGAAGTCAAGAAATCAAAATTAGAATTTGGAAACAAAAATATTGTCATTCAATTCCTCTTAAAGAGTAGATAAAGAATTCACTAATGTTTTTTGCCAAAAGTCAAAGGTAAACTTATTTAAAAATTGCCACCAGCCATGAGACATGTCATCTCATGAAAGGGTTTTGTTTCATCCGTATTTTACTAGACGTTAGCATTAAGTCTTTGAAGGGCAAGCAGCTCACCCTTAATTCATGCTGTTTGCATATCTCACTTACTCATTGACTCAGAATAAATATACTGTGGTTTTTTTTGTCATCAGTCTCTCGACTGGTTTGATGCAGTTCTCCAAGCTGTTCTATCTTGTGCAAGTTGTTTCATATCTACATACCTGTAACACCCTACATCTTTTTTAATTTGCTTTACATATTCTAATCTTTGCCTCCCCCTACAATTTACTCTCTCAATATTACCCTGCATTATTGATAGCCCAGTACCTGGATGTCTTAAGATATGCCCCACTAGCCTATCGGTAAGATGCTTCCATATACTTCTTTTTTCATCCACTCGCCTAAGAACCTCTAAATTACTTGTTTTGTCCACCCACCTAATCTCTAACATTTTCCTATAACACCACATTTCAAAAGCTTCTATCCTCTTATTTTCTACAGCCCCTATCACCCACGTTTCACTCCCATATAATGCTACACTCCAAACTTAATGTTTTAAGAATTTTTTCCTAATCTGTAAATTAATGTTTGTAGTCAGTAAGCTGATTACAAACTACATACCGTGGTAAGAACTATAAAAGCAAGCTTCAAGGTCATTACTACCAATCTTGCTGCAGTATTGCCAGGTGTACTGTTGTCTTTCTAAACACACTATTACAACAGAGACAGAGGAATGGCAATAATCCTGGTTAAGGAGTGAGAAGGTCTTGCAATTCATGTATGACCTTGAGGCTTGCAATCATACTGCATTTACCGCAGTGTTTGTGTCCTTCTGCTAAACATGCTGAGTTTTAAAACTTCACTTTTTGGTAGTACAAAAATAGTAAGCCTATAAATTGTATCCAATGTATAACGTAGTTGGTAACGTGCTTGCCTCTCATCATGCGGTCTTGGGTTCGAATCCCATTCAGGCACGGCATATTTTCATGCGTGACAAAAAATAATTTCATCCTTCATAGTCTGCATTAGCAGTAATTGGAAAATAGTCAGATGTTAAACCAAAAAAAAAGTAAAAAGTATCCAATGTATTGTATTTTCATCCTATTAATGCATGTCATTGAAATTCAAATGCGTTACTTTTCCATTGTATTGTTTTCAAAACTGTAGCTTTTTGTGAAAAGGTATAATTGTTTTTATTGGATAATGCCTTATAAGCTTTAGCATGTGTACAGGTAATGATAAGAGGTTATGTTAAGCTAAAAAATGTGGTGTAAAACACTCACACAACTTTCTCTTGCCAAAGCAAATAATGAACAATATAACCTAACATTAATAATAAAGCATTAGAAATAAACAAAAAAAACTAACCTCAATAAACATAACCTAATTTTAATCATGAGTGAAAGACGCAAAATGATAATCAACCAAGTTTAACTTAAAAATACAGAAAATCTTTCTTCTATGCTAAACTAGGCTCTGTAGAGAAAAATGCTCTAAATAAAAGTTGTAGATTTATCAATTTCCTATAATCTTGATTGCTTATACACTTTTGTCGTATAAGGCTGAAATTTTAAAAAAAATTGATTTTTTTACACGTTTTTGTGAGAAAAAACAGAAAATCGCTAATTACCGCTAAATTAAGCATTATAAAAATCAATGTTTGAAATCCTATCTTGTAAAACATAAAAAATTTAGTAATTGAGGCGATTTTAAAAAAACTCGTAGGAGCCATTTTTGAAAAAATTGCAAAAAAGTGAAAAATTACATGAATAAACTACTACTTTCGGTTGACCGATTTTGATGAAAATGTTTGTGTCGGGTCCAGTAGTAGTATTTAAATTAATTTTCAAGTTTCTAGTTTGCACAATGTTTCATTCTTAAGATATTCTGTTCACACACACACACACACACACCAATCGCTAAAAACATGATTTTTGGGTTCAGGGGGTCTGAAAACGTGTAGGTCTGGTGAAAACTTCATTTCTTAAATTCGACATGAAAACAATAGTTTTCTTCCACATATTCATATAGGCAAGAGAAAGAAAAAAATGACAGACCTCAGCAGGAATCCAACTCAGGACCCTTGACATGGAAGTCGGTTGTGTTGACCACTACACCAATGGCCTGAACAAAATATTCATTACTTTAGGGTATTTAGCCCTTACACACCAGTAGTAAAATTTAAACTTTATATTTCTTACTTTAATTCATGTCTAAGGAATAAATGTGCTGAATTTCAGCTCTCCATTATCAATAAGTTAAGCGAATTAATTAGCAATGGAGTAAATCCGGTAGTCAGTGAGGGTTTTCACATTTACATGCGGAGATAACGCTTAGTTAAAATTTATTAATGAATTAAAGATATAACTTGGACATAATTTAATAAAAGATCAATATTAAATTAAGAATATAGAATCACAGCAGTAATTTGGTTTCAGGTTTCCATGTGATCGTCCAGATCTTATGAAAAAATGGATTGCAGCATGTAATCAAGATAATTGGACTCACACTAAATCTAGTCGTCTGTGTAGTGAGCATTTTACAGAGGATGATTTTCAAAGAAGACCAGGTACTTGTAAAACACGATTGAAAGATGGTGCTGTCCCTACCATGTATAAGTCTTCTGTTTCTCAGAAACAACAATTGAAGGATTCAACTGTGCCTACCATTCTTAACTCTCATGCTCTTCCACAGAATCAGCAATCAAAGGATGATTCTGTGCCTACCATTTTGAAGTCTTGTGATATTCTACAGAAACCAAGCAAAGAATTAAGAGTAATGTTAAGTGATGTACAAACATTTCACGAGTTAGGATTAGAAGTAAGTAACCTTTTTAGTATCTTATTAGAATTTCATATTTTTTATTAGAAAATTAGATTCTGTTGTCGTTATTATGCGTTTATGGGTGGCAATTTTTAAAATTGTCATCTATCATTTTCCTTATCCGTCGATTTGTCTGTCATACCGAGATGTCAGAAACTACAAGAGTTAGTAACAAACTGTTTCGAGATTCGTAATCTAAACAAACAGTTAGTGGACCTGGATTGGGTTTGAAGTTCCGGTGTTGACCAGAAGTGTTCCAAAACCAGAAGTCAAGAAATCAAAGTCGTCAAAATTTGGAAACAAAAATAGTGTCATTTGATTCCTCTTTAAGAGTAGATACAGAAATCACTAATGGTTTTTGCCATAGGTAAAAGGTAAGCCTTTTTTAAAATTGCCACCAGCCATGAGACGCATTGTCTCAAAAGGGATTTTTTTATACTACATTTAACATTTGACTAAATAAAGATTTATTTACCTGGATGGGCAAATAGACATTGTTTACCAACTGGGACAAAGAGTTGTCCTGATAAGAAAAATCCAGATTTAAAAACAGTTAATTATTTTCAAAACCAAGGAATCTTAGGAGTGGTTCATATATAGCTGTATTGTTATACAAGGTGTGACTTAAATAACAAAACTGACGTAAAAAATTTAATTTTAATTTTATACATAATCACTTATTGTCCCTTCAATATACACTCCTTCTCTATCCCTACAACGAATCCCTCCATGCGAATTTTCCTTTGTTGGAAACAGTGCTGGAAATCATCTTCTGTCAGCTCCTTTAAGACATGTGCTGCTTTCTCTTTTACAGCTTCCACAGACTCAAATCTTGTTCCTTTTAATACAGATTTCACGTTAGGGAACAGGTAGAAGTCACATGGTGCAAGATCTGGTGAATAAGGTGGATGTTCTAATACTGAGATGCTGTTCTTGGCTAGGAACCTCTTGACAGAAAACGCGGAATGACCTGGCGCATTGTCTTGGTGGAGAACCCATGATTTGTCCTTCCACATTTCGGAGCGTTTTTTCCTTACTCTTTGATTTAGTTTAGAAATACCTCAAGGTAGTAATATTAATAAATTGTTTGACCTTCAGGAACCCAGTGAAGGTACACAATCCCATGGATATCAAAAAAAAACAATCAGCATTGCTTTAAATTTTGACTTGCTCATTCAAGCTTTTTTGGCTCTCGATGAAGTTTGGCTCTTCCAGTGCATGGATTGGCGCTTCGTTTGTGAATCATAAGTAAAAAACCTGTTTCATCACATGTTATTACCTTCTACCTGTTCCCTAAGGTGAAATCTGCATTAAAAGGGACCAGATTTGAGTCTGTGGAAGCTGTAAAAGAGAAAGCAGCACATGTCCTGAGGGAACTGACAGAAGATGACTTCCAGCACTGTTTCCAACAATGGAAAATTCGCATGGAGCGTTGTAGAGATAGAGAAGGAGTGTATATTGAAGGTGACAATAAGTGATTATGTATAAAATTAAAATTAAATTTTTTACGTCAGTTATTTAATAGCCACACCTCGTATCTCTGTTTTGTATCTAAATGTGTTGGCTCGTGTCAAAAAGCATCGAGTTTTCAAACATCATTTTGCTTCTCAGCTGAACTAACCAATGAGTTTATGTTTTTATTTACATGTTGGTGCCAGTTTATTTTCATTTAGCATATTTTACCATTTTAGTGTGAAATGAAAGAATACTGTAGTAATTTAGGACATATTATTTCTATTGTCGTACAGTTATTGTCAGTGTTTTGCTTGTGTCATCTTTGTAGATATTGTTTGTTTTATTGTAGTTTATGAAATATTTTAATGTTTAATAACACTATTTCACATTTTCATAAGGTTGACAATTACATACAGTAGGGTTAAAAGATGGGAATTGGTCAATATTTAAAGATAAAAAAATAAAAAACAGAATGTGAAGGTTAGGAAAAATTCATTAAAATAAAAATACAAGTAAATAAAGAGTAAGCAATAAAGGGTTAATTATTGTATTGGTTTTGATAAAACTTAATTGATTAGAAAAAAATTCAATATTAACAATATTACTTTTTCCTCTTTATTTATTAGAAGTTTGAATGATCATGTGTACTTCAAAAATGAATTTGTTTAAAATATTTTCAAAAGATTTTGTAGAAATAACTGTGATTTTATTGATGTATGTTTTCTTCATTTGCAGAAAATTAAAACTGAGTCTCAAGACGGTGGTGAAGATGAAAATAAGGACTTTTGCTTTCAAATGTACAAAGACTATTGGAAATTTAAAGAGGTAATTATTTTTCATCAGTGATTTGTTTAGTTTGATGTGTTTCTTCCCATGTTGAGTAAGTCTTTTCGATCCAACATACTAGTTAGATTGAACAACTTGTGTCCACATCCTTGATTAATTGTTTTAAATATTTAATTAGATCATGGCAGACTCTCAGCTTGTATTATTTCTTTCCCATCAGTCTTTCGTGTTTCAATCGTTTAGTTAATCTCTCATTTCTTACTCAAAACCTTACAAAGCCATCTTTCCTTCCTGATCCTACAGCTAGGCTGCCAAATAGAAGACTTTTCTTCAGAAACGTCTTTTTTCCTAAACTTTTTCTGAAGAGGTAAATTAAAATAAAAGATATTGCACTGTGCCACTGCACTTTAAGACAGTAGATTATAATGAACTGTAAAATACAAGGTTCTAGGTTTGATTCCTGTCCAGATCTTAGAAATTTTTAAATTACTAAATATACTTTTAGTGTTCTGTAACCCATTGAAGTCACTATTGATCAAGCAATCGATGCACATTAAATGAAAAAAAATCTTATTTCAGTAAAATTCACTAATTCTGACTATTTTGGGAACAGCATTCTAAATTTATTTCTGAAATGGTGAAACTTTGATTTTATTTACAAGATTTATTCAAAATGTTGTCAAATTACCACAGTAATTATTAACACATTGGATCTCTAATCTTTTTACATTAATGTGGACCAAGGACTTGCATTTTTTTGGCTGTATTACTCAGTGCATGGATACATTTGAGTTAATAACTAATATCACATAATATAAATAATAAAACAAGTTTTTTAAGATGTTTTCAAAACAATTTTGAAGAGTTAACTATTATTTAATTGGTAAATTTCTTCATTTCTAGAAAATCAAGACTGAATATAAACATTTATATGAAATCAAACATGAGGCTTCCAACCTTCTACCGGCAAAAGTCGATATGGATTTTAAGGAGGTAATGTAAATTAAAATTTTCAAAAATACATTGGTTAAAAATAAAAAAAAACAATCTTGGTAATAATATATAAATGAATAGATGGTCAAATTAATCAATGAATGGTAAGTGCACGAATAAATAATGATGTTGTTGTTTAGGTCAACAGCCGAAAGGCTGGTTTGAACCTGTAGAGGTTTTACTAAGTAAAACGAGGAGTGAGGTGGTTTACCATTGCCTTCCTCACTGAGTGGAAAAGTACTCTTATCAGCATGCCGGGCCCTCTGAAAAGCACATATTTTCCACTCTGTAAATGACACCTTCACTTCATTCACCACAGGGTCTGGCTGTACAATGAAATTCATTACTTTCAGAGAAGATAACTCTGATTAGTGTCTTTTACACCTCTACCTCTTCTGTTCTTAAATGATTCAGTCATTTAATTGACTGACCATGTGATAAGAAACAGAACTATTTATTTTAGCCCTGTAACGAACAGATTGAGTGTAAATAATTTGACACTCCACCTGTCTGTTATGGGCAGAATATAATGATAGCATACTGCTAATTCAAAATGATAACAGACATCTTCATTTGGGAATAAACTCTTTCATTACAATTCCCTCCCTAATATTGTTACAAAATGTGGCTTTATTTTGTCATTCCAAAGAGAAATACTAATTCAGAACAGTCCAATATCTCTATAGATCACGATATCAATAGTAGGCTATAATTCGTCGAAATGAGCTGCTATAGTCGTTTGCACGCTCAGTTGACACAATGGAGCAGCATAGGAGAGTGTATTTCTTATGGGGCTCTGACTGCTACTAACACGTACACAAACATCGGCTTTGTAGATCAATCAATGCCATCATGACCAAAAATATTCCCCTCCTCCGCACCCCAACGATAACAAACCTTTATAATGTTGAGTAGTCTGTATGACTTAATTAATAATTAACGCTATAAGTTTATACTCAACTTCATATGTGGATTCCAAATGTGAAATATTTTTTTCGATATCTGTACTGGGAAAGTTTTTTTATATTTTGTAATGACCGATTGCGTCATTTGTTTACAATTTATCACGCAGTGTTTAGAAAGTTTGGCGAGGTAATGTGGAGAAGGAATTAGTAGGTCTGCAGTAAAATCGCCCCTAAAAGAAGAAAATATTTTTACAGTTTTTTTTTAATATTTTACAATTCATTAAACTTTGTACATAATACATAATTTTTTTCTGTTAAGCAAAACTTGAATTGTAGTTCTACCTTAAAATATACATGTTTTATAGAGGTTTAAAAAATGTATTTATATATGCATCCAGATGCCTTTAATTAATGTTTTTAGTTGCGCTAATAGTAGTGACGATCCCCCTGTAAGATCCATTGTGTCAACTGAACATGCAAATGACTATAGTAGATTTAATGTTTGATGCTGACCTGAGAGTTGTAAGGGTTAAAATGTTTTCAGGGCAATTCTATAAAAACCCATTTGAAGTCAGTGCAGCAACGTTTTATGAAGAGGGTATTGGAAAGTTTATATACCGGTATAATAAATGCTTCAAATTAATTAGTGATTTATATTGAAAATTTATATTCTGCCCATAACAGACAGGTGGAGTGTCAAATTATTTACTCTCAATCTGTTTGTTGCAGGGCTAAAATAAATAGTTCTGTTTCTTATCACATGGTCAACCAAAATAAACGACTGAATCATTTAAGAACAGAAGAGGTAGAGGTGTAAAAGACACTAATCAGAGTTATCTCCTTTGAAAGTAATGAATTTCATTATACAGCCAGACCCTGTGGTAAATGAAGTGAAGGTGTCATTTGCAGAGTGGAAAATATGTGCTTTTCAGAGGGCTCGGCATGCTGATAAGCATATTTTTTCATTCAGTGAGGAAGGCAATGGTAAACCACCTCACTCCTCATATTACTTAGTAAAACCTCTACAGGTTCAAACCAGCCTTTCGGCTGATGACCTAAACAACAACAATTGAAAAGTGACCAAGGAAGTATGTAACTTTTGATAATAAATTTATTTTATTATTCTTATTAGTTTTATTTATAACCTATCATAGGTTGAAAAAAATAATCCGTGTATAAATGTATCAACTCTCGTTAGCTTGTCATGATAATATCAAAAATTATATTATTGCGTAGAATAGAGAACTATGTGATCAGGTTGACCAACTTATAGAGTTCATAATTTATAATTTTATCTGGTGGTTTATTAATTTATATTTAAATTTTTATTTATAAAAATATAGGATTTTTCCTACTGACCCATTTTTTTAAATTATTACATACTTCCAAAATTTCCATATTATCTCCGTTAATTATTGTATGTTTATTTGAAATTAAATGTTCAGCTACGTTTGAAATGTCCATATTTTTGTTTTTATATGCACTCATTTGTTCACTGAATCAAATCGTAAATGTTCTGTTGGTCTTACTTGTATATATTAAATCTTAGCCATTGAATTTTCCATTTTATTATAAATGCTATTAAAATTAATGTTTTCCATTATTTTTTTAAAATTTTTTTATTGAGTGATGATGCCTACATAAGCCTTGGGCTTGTGTGTAGGTAATGATATGTGGTGATTTACAGATGAAAAAAATGCCAGACCTGACCGGGAATCGAACCCGGGACCCCGTCATAGTAGCCAGTTGCGCTGACCACTACACCACGGGCTGGCCTATTTACAAT
This sequence comes from Catonia carolina, assembly GCA_035578175.1. Classification (NCBI taxonomy): domain Eukaryota; kingdom Metazoa; phylum Arthropoda; class Insecta; order Hemiptera; family Achilidae; genus Catonia; species Catonia carolina. The sequence continues at coordinate 52,999,929 of JAQMRL010000006.1, forward strand.
ACTTACTTATTATTATACTTACAATTTAAATATTTTGTTATATTATTAATTAGTTTATATGAATTTTTTTTTTCATTTATAGGAAACTAAAATTGAATACCAGGATTTCGATGAAAATAAAAATAAAGAATCCAGCCTTCTGACTGGAGAAATCGAAATGGATTTTAAGGAGGTAACACAAGAAAATTGATATTGATTAAAATATTTTCAAAACAATTTAGTAGATTTCACAGTTGTTGTTTAAGTCAACAGCTGAAAGGGTAATTTGAACATCTAGAGGTTTTAGTACGTAAAATGAGAAAAGATTGGGTTTACCTATGCCTTCCTCACTGAGTTAAAAGAGTTCCAGATGCTCTGAAAAGCACCTACTTCCCACCCTGCAAATGACACCTTCATTTCATTCACCACAGGGTCTCACTGTATAGTGAAATTCATTACTTTCAGAGGAGTTGACACTAATGTCTTTTACACCTCTACCTCTTATGTTAAATAGTCATATAATTGGCTGACCATGTGATAAGAAACAGAACTATTTTTTTTACCCCTGGAATTAGCAAATTGAGTGCAATTAATTTACCACTCCACCTACCTGTTATGGGCCTAGTTAGCATTATGAATGTGTAAGATAGTATGGTGTATGTGTTGTGTGCGTGTGTTGAAAGAAGTCTGGTGTTTGTGATGTAGTATAATTATTGTTTGTAGAGCAAGTGCAACATGTGTGTTGTTTTGTAGTACGATTTGCTCTTAGGCTGCAGTTACGAATGAAGCGTGTAGAAGAGAGTAGCTTGTGTGTGTTTACGATGGGTTTTTTTTAAATACATTAACAGTAATGGCAGTGGTTATGAATCACATTTTATCAAATGTGCGAGTATGAACGTGTTTGCGTGAGGAGCGAGTTAGACAAAACAATTAATTTTGAACAAAACATATATCGGTGGATAGATCACTTCTGAAATTGCGGTTTACCTGTTGTATAATTTAGTTATGTACAATGACAAGTGAATTAGTGAAGTGCACAAACATAAACCACTGTTGGATATATCTTGTAAGGAATACAGCAAGAGAGATATAGGTCTAATAAAGAAATTGTGGGATGATTTTATCCTCAATTCCATTTAAAGTATATTCAAAAGTATCAATCCTTATTCTGTAATAATGGTGAAAACTATTGTCACCGGATGGCGACGTTAAGTGGCAACCTCATTAATTTGGTGGCCCTGAAAAGGGCCGTTTAAGCGGTGGTCGTCTTGGAGAGGAGTCGGTCATAGTCGTTGTGGTGGTCGAGGAGCTGGGCGACATGGCATGTCGTCGTCCAGCGGAGACGTCATCTTCCCTCCCAGTAGTGCATCGATAGCTGCTTCGTCCGGTGGGCGTAAGGCTCGGTCGAGGGACCGTTGTGGGCATCGCTTGCGTCAGCGGGCGATGATGGTCCGGTCGACGGCCTACGATGACGGGACAGCGAGCGGAAGCATCATCTTCTCTCTTGCGGGGTCGTCGATTAGTCCTCGCTGGAGTCCGGCAGCCGTGTACCGTGGTGGACGTCTTGTCGTTGCCTGGATCGAAGTGAAGCTCTTGGTGTCTTGATTGGAATTGAATCGGCCGGCTCAGTGCAGCCGTCAAAGACCGGTTTATGCCGTCAAAGACCGGGAGAAGCCGGCAACACAGTAAATGATTAATTAGAAGGGGTGGCGGTGACACTATGTTCATTCGATCGCAATTCATTGTACAAATTATGAAATTCTCCGTAAATTATACAATTTTCATAAAATGGGATAAATACGATTCCTTCTTATCCTTCTTTTTCTATAATAATAAATATTTTTTCTATAATAATTATTTTTCAATAAAAATAATTTATAAGACATTGTTTTTTAAAAGAAACTTAGTCTTGCTTCTGGACAAAAGTAAACAACTCGCAATATTTTGTAGACACGTCACACGGTTGACTGTTGCCAACTAGAACTCTCTCATACACACGCATACGCTACTCTCTGGGGTTGCCATACCTGTGTACCCGCTTATAAATCCATGGATGACCATTCATATAATACAAGAATGGGTGCCTTCTTGCGGAATTTAACAGTATTGGTAAATGTTTCTTCAATTCCAGGAAATAAAAACTGAGTACCAAGAAGATGACAATAATAAAAAGAAGGATTCCAGCCTTCTTACAGGAGAAGTCGAAATGGATTTTAAGGAGGTAGTGTATGTTAGTTAAAATTACTGAAAATATGTTGATTAACCTTTTTAATACTGATTATTACAAGTATATTTGTTTGCAACTGAGTGTAGGGAATACCCTTACATCATGTAAACATGTTTTCATATGTTACCGATAAAATACTATCCCTGAGCTTACTCAATGTTATAATTTTGTTACTAGCATGTGCTGAAATCTTTTGACTTTAAAATGAACTATTTACAACAACGGCAGTGATGCCGGGGTAACAGAGAATAATGGAACGTACTTTCTGGACATACCTTGTAGAAAAACAGTGCGTCAGTAGAGTAAAATTAATATTAAATTAAGCCTATGCACGATGAAATGCTAAAAGAAACTCAATTTTAGTCTGATGCTTGTTGATAAACAAGCCCAGTACTGAAATAGTTAAAAATAAAAAAAAACAGTATTGATATTAACCCTTTCAGTACCAACATCTGGAAAACAGGATGTTGACATCTTTTACGTGAAGTTCCAGTGTCCAATAAACCGGACATCCGTAAGTAATGCATAAAGTTCCAACATGTGGATAACCAAACATTTACGAAATAATTTTTGTTAAAAAAAAGTTAATGGAATAATGTATTTTGAAACCGCCTCCATGGCGTAGTGACTAGGGTGCTAGTCTACAAAGCGAAAGCAATTTGATTCCCGACTAGGGTATGGATATTTTAACACATTAAAACCACCTTTAAAATACCAAAACCCACAGTAGTTGCTAATGACCAAGCTGTCGATGTGACTTTAAATTAACTAAAAAAAATATTTTTAATATTTTCAGTGTTGGAACGGTTTTTTTTATGAACTCAATAAAAATGAATTTTTATTAGGAAATTTTATTTTTCTGTAACATTGAAATTTAAGTCGGCAATGGCCGGCTTACCCCTGCAAGTTTTCGAAATAAGGGCTGGCACTTTTTTTACACCCTTATTCAAATTAAATGGCACTTAAGATCAAACTTTGAAATATTGTTTTGGCCCTGAAAGGGTTAAAGTTCCTTACTCTTTATTTACTTATTTGAATAATATTATATTGTCATGTAGAAAAGTTTTTTTTAAATGTTTACAAAACAAATTTGTAAATTTAACAATTTTCTGATTGGTTTGTGTTTCTTTAATTTTAGGAAAGTAAGGATTCCAGCCTTGAAACAGCAGAACTTGAAATGGATTTTAAGGAGGTAATGTAATCCAATTAAAAATACTGATCTTTATGCTTTATGTAGATAATGTGTTGTGTAATAATTGTGTTGACGTATTTCTTTGTTTATATTTCGAAACCATGTTGCGTAAAACATTTACAGACTTGGAATTACTTACAGACTTGTTATGTGGCCCTGTGTTTTCTAGAGTGCTTCAAGACATTTCATACCAAAGCCAATATTTCACAAAATAAGTAAGGATTCTACCTTAGAAACATTTCAATCAAGTGCATTATAATTATTGTCTAAAACCAGTAAAAAAATATTGTGTTTCCAATAAAAAATATTTTCTTTTTTACATGGCGGATTTTTTTTTCACCAAATAGGGCTTGCTTTGTAAAAATTTATTCAGTTATAAACAGTGTACAATATACAAATGTAATACATCACTAGAAAGAAGAAACTTTGATCTACAATATGGATAAAATATATTCAAGGTAAGACTATTCAGATCGTTGTAATGTATCTGTAAAATTAGCTAAAAACGTCCAAGATCTGGGTGTTAATCCATGTTCAAAGTTCCTGGCCCGAAAGTGTTAAAATATTTGAAAAAAATTTTGTAGATTTAATAGTTATCTGATTGGTATATGTTTCTTTTTCAATTCTAGGAAATTGTAACCGATTCTGAAAATGAAAGTGAGGATTTCATCTTTTTACCAGCGGAAGTCGAAATGGATTTTAAGAAGGTAACATAAGCAAATTGAAATTGCTGACAATACACTGATTATTAAAATAGTATTGATAATGAAGTTTCTTACTCTTAATTTATTATGTTAATCCAACTGGTTGATCTAGTGGTAAAATCATTGTCATGAATCAGCCTGAGTCTGTACATGACTACATGTCATTAAAACGTCATACACATCATCCTCATCTTATGGGGTTGTGGGGTTACTTATTTTTCTTAAATTGAACGGATTGCAACGTACACACATTAGAATTAAAAATAATTATTATATATCATTTAAAAATTTAGTTTGTTTAAAATGTTTTCAAAACAATTTATTGATTAAACTTTTATATTATTCATACGAGGTGTGGCTATAAAACAATGAGACTGACGTAAAAAATTTAATTTTAATTTTATACACAATCACTTAATGTCACCTTCAATATACACTTCTTTTCTATCCCTAAAATGCTCCATTAAGTTGTTTCCATTGTTGGAAACAGTGCTGGAAGTCATCTTCTGTCAGCTCCTTCAGGACACGTGCCGCTTTCTCTTTTACAGCTTCCACAGACTCAAATCTTGTCCCTTTTAATGCAGATTTCACCCTAGGGAACAGTTAGATAATAATAGCATATGATGAAACATAGTTTTTTACTTTTGATTCGGAAACGAAGCGCCAATCCATCCACTGGAAGAGCCGAACTTCACCGAGAGCCAAAAAAGCTTGAATAAGCAAGTCAAAATTTAAAGCTATGATGATTGTTTTTTTTTTATATCGATGGGATTGTGTACCTTCACTGAGTTCCTGAAGGTCAAACAATTAATCAATATTACTACCTTGAGGTACTTTCTAAACTACATCAAAGAGTAAGGAAAAAACGCCCCGAAATGTAGAAGGACAAATGTTGGGTTCTCCACCAAAACAATATGCCAGCTCATTCCGCGTTATCTGTCAAGAAGTTCCTATCCAAGTACAGCATCTCAGTGTTAGAACATCCACCTTATTCACCAGATCTTGTACCATGTGACTTCTACCTGTTCCTTAAGGTGAAATCTGCATTAAAAGCGACAAGATTTGAGTCTGTGGAAGCTGTAAAAGAGAAAGCGGCACGTATCCTGAATGAGCTGACAGAAGATGACTTCTAGCACTGTTTCCAACAATGGAAAATTCACATGGAGTGTTGTCGGGATAGAGAAGGAGTGTATATTGAAGGTGACAATAAGTGATTGTGTATGAAATGAAAATACATTTTTTACAATCTCACTCGTTATTTAATAGCCACACCTTGTATATTATTATAATTATTTAACAAAGGTTAAAGAAAAGGCTTGTTAACCTGAAAAAGAGTGAACAATACTATATCTTTAAAAAAATTGTGAATTATCAAAGAGAAGTCCACTTTACGAAATGAGTTAAAATAATAAACTTATACATAAAGTTATGATATACTGTAACTGATACCAATTACATTCTCTAATGATTCGTCTAAATGCTTCTTGAAGACACTTTAACTTACTAGTTACTTATTGTGGGTGCACTGGCAGCACCATCAGGATACCTGTTCGAAAAATTGACTACACACAGCAAGAAGAGGTTTTGTTTCTTAATTGCGCTAAAGAGTCTTTCAGTAAAACAGCTGAGTGGGCCTCGAATCCTACTGTCTATTCCCTGATAAATTAGAGAAACTGAAGTTGAGTAGATACCATTAATCTTTTGTATGTTTCGTTCAGATCCCTTTATGAGCGATGGTATCCCAGGGTAGGAAGATTCTAGGAGCGTAGTCTATCTTCATATAAAAGAACTCGAATTGCTGGTACCGTCTTTGTTGCATGCCACTGTCACCCAAAAAGTAAGGGCTCCAAACCATCACATTATATTCCAATGTAGCACAAAAATGTAGACATTGTAAATCCTTACAAATAATCGTTTAGACATAGGAGGAAGGCTTTAGTCACCAAATAAAGTAAAATATTTTGCTTCAATTCTAGGAAATTGAAGCAGAATGTCAAGATTTTGATGATAATCTAAACAAGGATTCCAACCTTCAAACAGAAGTCGATTTGAATGTTAAAGAGGTAATATAAGCTAATTATTATTATTCCTAAAAACACATTAGTCATCTTTTTTCACCTTGTATAGGCAAATATATCTGTCCCGGTCCATACTGATCAGAAAATAGACTCTGATTATCTCCTCCAAGGTCTACCCATGAACATGATCCCTCCATCTCCTTGTACTCACTGATTTTAGTGTTTAGTGGTTGGGCTGCAGTGTTCTGCTTGAATATTTTGTATTATTTCAAAGTTTTTTTTTTACGCCCTGGAGACTCCATGAGGAGTATAGGACATGTCAGTTATTACACCTGAAATACATACGTTATATAAGAATCACACAATGTATCACTACTATCAAGAAAGAAATTCTTGTATGCTATAAAAAGTTTCACCGATCAAGTAATTTTTCAGATTCTTTTTAAAGGAATGCAAATTATCACAACATTTTAAAAATTGGCGTAATTTATTCATGAATTTTCTTCCTGCATAAGTAGGTTTTTGTTCAAACAATTCTGTCGATTGATTAGCCCACATAATAATCATTTTCTGTTTCTCGTGTTATGATTGTGAACATTGAAACGCTGCGTAAAATTATTTAGCCTAACATACATAATCGCCTCAAAAATGTAGAGAGAGGGAACTGTAAGCAATTTAAGCTCCTTAAATAGTGGTCTGCATGAGGTTAGCTGGTTAGCTCCCACCATACACCTAATCACTGCGGCTGATGCTGATGCTCTTTTCTGCTGCCTGCATTTTTGAACCTACAGTCCAGATTTCACTTCCATAAACCAATTCTCGTTCAGATTATGGTGTATAGTTCCAAGTATTCCCTCAAATTTGTTTACCTTGCTACCAATATTTCAGGTCAGGGTGCAACCGAAATAACTGAAAGTAAACATTTACTTCAACACTGAATCCGTAACCATTATCTCAGATCTGAAACACTTGCATGAGTTTCTCTTGCCAATGTAAATAATGAACACTATAACCTATGTTTTTAATCATGAATGAATGACAAAGCTAAAACCAACCTCTGTAGGACTTATGGAAAATCACATACAAACATATTGACAATAACAAAATAAACATATGGAAAATCACTAATTGATGCTAAACTAAGGTCTATAGAAAAAATTCTGTTAAAAGTTGTTGGTTTTTAAAATTTTCTACAACTTTTAAGTATAATTATGTTCTGTCCTAAAATGCATACTAAGGCCATAATCTTAAAAAAAACATTTTTACCACAAGAGCACAGCCCCTACACAAATTTCGGCAGACATTGTGCTTACCCTATCTTGTAGAGCTTAAAAAATGTAGTAAATAAGGATTTAAAAAATTGTAGGTGCTGTTTTTGAGAAAATCTCTTTTAGTGAAAAATTGCACGAATAGACTACTACATCCGGTTGACTGATTTGGATGAAAATGTTCATATCAGGCCCCTAGTAATATCTTAACTTAAGTTCTAAGTTTCAACTTTATTGATGTTCTGTTCTTGAGATATTTTGTTCACACTCAGACAAAGGCCATTGCTAAAAACATGTTTTTGGGCTCAGAAGACCTGAAAAATGTATTTCCGGTGAAAATTTGATTTAAAAAAATCAACATAACTCAATACTTTCCATCCCTATACATTTATACTTATATAGACCAAGAGTAATAAAAGTAGTATTGGTAACCACGTTTCTTAGTCCTAATTACTGTTTGAATAATCATGTCTTTACGAAAAAGAACAGTTTGTTTTAAATATTTTGTAGATTTTTAACAATCATATAACTGTAAATGTTTCTTTAATTTCTAGAAAATTGATACAGAGGATCAAGATTTTGATAAAAATGGAGAGAAGGATTCCTGCCTTCAAACAGAAGTGGATTTGAATATTAAAGAGGTAATAAAAGAAAAAGAAAATTAACAGTTCAGATTCTGAAGTTTCAACTGGCAAAAATGCTATATGATAAGAAAATATTAAATAGGCCTATTGATACAGTCGGGTAATTTTGGCTTTGGGAGTACAAAAATACTTTTTTATTTGAAAAATGCTGTAAATTGTTGTATTAAATAACTAATTTGATGAACCTTGATCATATACAGGAGTCCGACCACTCGTTTTAATAATACGAATATGGCCGGTCCATTGATGTAGTGGTTAGCACAACTGGTTTTTACGTCAGGGTTCTGGGTTCAATTCCCGATCAGATCTGGCATTTTTTCATAACTCATCATTCTCCACCGTTTGCATTAGTAAAAACTGCAAAACAGACATAAAACAAAGAAAGGAACGGGTACAAATGAATCATGTATCAATTGCTATGGAAGAAGTTGAACTCGATTTGGTACAACCAGTTCACGAGATTTGACTTTCAAGGTGAATAAATTGTAGTATGGTATACATTTATACTCCTTGTGTGTTTTCTTCGTTTTTTTTTTATAATATAAAACTATGAACAAAAAGTGAATGTGTCTAAGTGCACTCGATTATTTTGAGTGGTTTCGAATGATCGATTGGTGTTGTATCATAATAGATGTAGAAATTACAGATACGGTTATGAACACGAGGTTAACTTGTGTTTCATTGTATCATGAACGTTATAAATATAAAAAAATATAATTTTAGTTTCAATTTTTTATTTTTACACTTTTTTAATTTTTTTGTATTGGATCAGTATTGCGAATAGTTTTGATTAAATTTTACTCATTCAGTTTTCACGTTTTAATGTGTACTAATTTTAGTTCAGTCATCATCTATAATGTTTTATTGTATGTTAGAATAAAATCCTAATATAAATGAACCTGTAATACTTTTTACAGTTGATGAGCTCTGCTGTTCTATGCTTTTAGACCAATCAGAATGTTTGCCAGCATTGTCAGATTGTACGAATGTATCAGTTGATAAACATGATGTCGCAGTAGTTTACTCAAGTCTTGTATCTCATACTGAACACATCGATTATAGAGCACGTTAACATGCGATACTTTATAATATAATCAGCTAGTTGTATGTTCATAGGTTATATTTGTTATTGAAAGACCAAAAAAATGGCTCACAAAATATAAAACAAGAGCTACGAGAGCAAGTATTGGCAATGTTGCTGGCAAGACATTGGCTAGCTATGAATTGGGTAGGGGGCAATGCGTACGTTCAGAGCTCATCAGCTTTGAAAAATAGTCTTCTTCTTCTTCCTACTATCAAGGATTAGGCATAAGCCAGTTCTGAACTCACAAACCATCCTGCACATCTACAGAAACATGAGACATTCCAACCCGAAAATTGAAAAATAGTACGGGTGTTTATTTCATGGATAAACCTTTTCATTATGCTTTCCTTTAGTATTGACGGATTATCTGTAATACCATGCCTGTCATTGCCACAGATAATCAAGAGTTTACTGTAGTGTGGTTCTGCTTATAGTTCATCTCCTTATGGATGTATTATTATGAGGATAATTTCACCAGTTTATCAGATTAAAAAGTATCCAGACTATCGTGATTCTAGTGCAGTTACAGTTTCAGACTTCAGACTTTGAAAAAATACATTTCTAAATTTTGAAAAATATCTTTATCTTAATACTTTATTGGTTTTCTTCATTTACAGGATATTGATGTTGAAGAATTTGAAGACTACTTGGATTCTTACTATTCAGAAAAAAAAATTGGTACAGATATTAAAGAGGTATGTTATATAAAAACTTTGTTTATATGGAAGTCCTGGGTTCAATTCCCGTGGCTAGGGTCTGGAAATTATTACTAGTCAAAACCCACCGTTTAAGTTAGATAATCCACAGCAGTTAATAATCAAGCTGTTGATGCGACTTTAAACTAAAAAAAAAGAATCTTATTTACGTGTACATTTTTCTATTCAGCAAACAGATTGTGCCAGAAAAACTACATTAGAAAAACTTTGTAGTGAAAACCCTGGTTAAAAAAAGCAAAATTTGTTAAAAGCGTTTGATTGTATTCTTCATATGTTGATTTTCTTCTTCTTATTCTTATTCTTATTATTATTATTATTATTATTATTACAATCCATTGTGTTATTTGGACAAGTAAGTTTGAATACAAAATTAATCTGAACTTTTATTTTCTTCCCTTTGTAATTGAAACTAGATATTTCTGAATTCCCTCAGGTTGGGTTGATAAAATACAAGTTTAGAAAATGTTGCTGATAGTAATATTCAAATTGGCAACAAAGAAATTAACATTGTAGATAAATTTTCCAATAAAATTTATACTTAATGTTAAAAATGTTGGGGTTTTTAGACGGTAAAAATGTCAATGAATTACTTTTAAAAATCAGTCTTAATGTTGAAATACTTTACTGATCTAGTATCACGGTTAGTTACTTTTTTAAATAAAACATTGTGGAGTCTGTAATAGCAGTTATAATTTATGTACAATCTATATGTTTAGGATATTGAAATGGAATTTCAAGAAGAATGCGTTGAGAATGTGGAATCTGGATATGAGAATCTAAATTCTGAACATGAGAATGTAGATTCTTGCCAAGATAATTTGGATGCTGGACATGAGAATGTAGATTCTGGCCATGCTACAAACAAAGTTGTTTTAAATCTTGAAAAGGTAAGTTGTACGTTACTTCAAGGTTTATACAGCCTCGCACCACTGTGACCTAACCTTATTTTGTTCAAGATGGGCGGCAAAAACACCGATTGTTGTTCAAAAAACTGAATGCATAGGAATGGTCGTAGAGTTTTTGAATTATTATTTTGAGAAAGAAGGAAATATTTTTTAAATAGGGTTGTCACTGATGATGAAACTTAAATTAAACATCACAGAAGTTTGATTTATCATTATACACGTATGTATCCAGTGCCCATTCCAGCTATCGCCGGGTCTGGGTGTTCATCAAGCTCTCCATCTTCTTCTGTCTGTCCACCATTTCTCCTCCTCTATTTGTTTCCAGTTGTATCCCCATCCCTCCCTCTCCTCTTAACTTCATCCTTCCATCTCTTTTTTGGTCATCCTCTTGATCTAGTTCCTTCCCCTCTTCTTCCATCCTTCTAGGCAACCTTTCCTCCCCAATTGTCTTTACACGGCCATCCCATCTTATCGTCATTTTCTCCACCCTCTCCCTCATACATTCCACATTTAGCTCTGCTCTAATCTCAGTATTCTTTATTCTATCTCTGCTTGTCCTAACCTTTATTGCTCTTAAGAACTTCATCACCCCTGCCCGTAACCTACTCCAATTCCTCTCATTCATCCCCCAGTTTCCGCTCTATACAGGACTACTAATGCATAATACAATGTATTATTAATTTGGCCCTTTCTGGTATCTTTTTGTCCCATAATTAGTGTTTTACCGCTTGGTATATATTTCCTCCTTTTTGAAACCCCTTTGTTATCTCTCCATCTATCTTTCCGTTTTCTGAAATCTCGCTCCCTAGATATTTAAAAATTTTCACCAGCCTCAGTGTCTCTCCTTCCAGTGTCATGGTCCCCTCAATACCCTTATTGGTAATGATTTATCATTATGAAATAACAAATTAACAAATTCAGAACGCTAACAAAACTTTATTCAACTTTACTGCTCAAAATCTCGAGAAACTTATCAAAGTTTACTATACCATTCTTTTGTTTGCTAACTGATCTGAAAAGTAATTTCAGGTCGGAATTTTGAATTTAAGAAGATTGAAGTAAACCAGTAGTTGTTCATGTCAGAGGTGGCTAAATTCTATAGTTGTAATGTTGAAATAATTTAAAAATTTAGTGTCACAGTTAGGTAATTTAAAAAAAATAGATATTGTGGAGTTACTGAATAACGGTTTTAATGTATATATATTTCTTCATGTTTAGAATAATGAAATGGAATCTCAAGAAGACTGCCTTGAGAATGTGGATTCCAGTGATAAGAATGTGAATTCTAGCCATGAAAATTTGGATTCAGGCAGTGAGATTGTGGATTCTGGCCATGATACAGACGATGTTGTTTTAAACCTTGATGATGAGGTAAGTTATAGGTTACTTTAGGGTTTGTAGTGCAATTATTCAGCCTTTCATCATTTTGACGTTAACTAATTTTGTTCGAGGTGGGTGGTGAAAATTCTGTTGAAATACAAAAGACTGAAAAATATAGGATTTGCCTTGGTGGTTTAAAATTTTTATAAAAAAAAAGAAACATTTTTGGAAACAATTATCACAGAGGAGGTAATATGCAAAACGTGTTTTGTCACAAAAAATTAAAAATTGAGTTAGGGGCGCCATTGCATTCCCCTGCATGAAATACATTATATTTAGCTGTGTTTTCAATCAAAAAAAATTTTGTCCAATGTTAAAAGCATATTGAAAATTACTGTTTTGTGCAGAACATGTTTTGTCCATCATCAAGATTCAGTCAAAAAGTGTTTTGTTCATCTGACCAATAAGAGCGCTTCAGTCTACCAATCAGCTGTGTGGAATGCATTCTCATTATTTCACACTTTTACCATTCTATAATAGTGTTGAGGTATCATCCACACTATACAACCATTTCTCAACAGTTGATTTCAAAGGCAAGACTTTGTTTAAATTGTTTAGTGAAAAAAAAATTATGTAGATTAATTATTGAAAAATATGTTTGGTGATGACTGGGTAACATCATCTGATCACCGCCTTAAATGGTATTCATCATTGATATTCGAAGAGCTGTCAGCAGAGTGTGAAGCACAGGTCATCTTCTGTGACTGTCATGAAGAAGAAAGATGTGATCTTCGGATTTAAACTTTTAAATCATTATTACTTTTATTATGTTTATTATAAGACTTCGTATAATATGTTTAATAATTTTTTAATAGGTAGCCTACATTCAGTATATCATTTTTTAATATATCATATAAAAAATTATCATAAAAATCATTATATTATATAATATCATTTTTTAGTGTATCATTTTTTTATATTTATTATTAATTACTTTCAATATGTCTTCTTTTAATTTTTATGAATTATAAGTAACTTTAAATTTTTATACTGTCTTAAAATAATAAATAAGTCCATTACAAAAAAACTTTGTCTACATAATTTCCATTCAAACCAAGTTATGTCCATTACTTTCATGCAGAACGTGTTTTGTCCAAATTTAAAATAATGTTTTTGAACACTTTTCCCATATCAATATTTTCAAAAATTGTTTATTTAGCGTTTTTTATCATCCTTTAAATGCCGGTAGCTAAACACCGTATTAAATCTGCAGTAAATTCAAAATAACAGTTTTTTGGTCTTAGTGTAAAATGACATTATTGTGACAAAACACGGTTTGCATGTTACCTCCTCAATGATGAAACATTTTAAGTTTTATTTATATTTAGTATAATTACTTTCTATTGTCCTGTATGAATATAAATATTGTAATATGTATTTCTATTATTTTTTGACAGGCTTCAGATAAAAATATTAGTTCTGATATTACGTCAGAAGTCATTGTTTATGAATGTAATGAGATTGTGAGTACACCAAAACCGCAGGTTTCAACATCAAAGGTTTATAAGGTTAGTATAATTTTTTTAGTTTCAATTCTTTACATTGTTTTTTTTCTTACACTATTGATGTTAAACTAAACTGGTGAAGCATGTTCTTTTTCTCATCACTTATTTTCATTTAACATCATTAATGTCCTAAACATCATCATACTCTTTATCCCTCTTCAAAATTCCTCGGGTTGAGCCCAACACTATCCTCACATCTGATTCCTCGGATGTCAGACGTAAAAATAACTTTTTGGTGTAAGGCAACAACTTCCCTGCCTCCTAGGATCCTTCTATTGGATGGAGTCAGTTCAAATATTTGAAATAGCAAGAAATTGTCACAATAAAAACCTTGAGCTGGAACAAACTTATTCAAAATGGTGTCTGTTTAAAATTATTTAAAGTGTCTCAAACTTGATTGACGACATATATTATAAATACATAGACAATTTTTTGTTAGTTTATTGAAAGTCACTTCAACAGCTTGGTTATTAGAAACTATGGTGGGTTTTAACTTGTGAAATTTTCAGACCCTAGCCTGGAATTGAACTCATGACCTCTGTGTTTTAGGCTAGTGTGCTACCGCTACGCTACGGAGGTGGCCAGACTGAGATTAAATTTGTAAATAGCATTATTTTTTCTATATATAGAAATGTGAAAGCCTTCATTGACTCATCACTAATTTGCTAACTTATGGATCACCTAAATCTAAGAATACCTCAATATCTAATTTTCGAAAAAGTATGCATACTATTTCCACAGTATGCGGTATAATTGAAGTGAGTCGTTCAAAACAAACCAAAGTACTGTTCTAATAATCCTAAACAACGAGTGTAGCCCAGCAGACGTTAGTAAAAGAATTTTATCTAAGACACGGGCTATCCTTGGGCTTCGGTCACCCGGACCATTTACACCAGTCGGGCTATGCTCGGGCTCAAGACTCAAAGTATTAAATATAAAAGATTCTATGCAGGAAATCTACTTGGTTTTTTAAAATCATTGACTTTTATATAATATTGTGACACTTATCGCTAAGGTCCGTTTCGGGATCTAGGTAATTAAATAATTAATACTCTAAAGTTTACAATTACAAATGTTTATTACAACTAAAAGGTTTACAAAATAAATAATAAACTAATTATAATGGAGTATTACAATAAATAACTTAAATAATTTACTTAGTACAACTTACAAATAATTATACACAAAGCACATACACAAAAACTGAATAAAATCCACATACACAAGATAATATAACAATAGTTAACCACTACAGTGCTCGGATACGTATCCTGTACCACGCACCTATAGCCACTCAATAAACACCTGTCAAAGATCAAACAGATACTAACTACTGACTGCACTCGAGGCTCTATTTATATGGGCGGATCAAAAAGATAATTCTAGCAAAACAGAGATTTGATACAAATAATAAAGTACAAAAACCCTTTTTACTGGAAAAGTCTTAACTATTGTAAACAAGTAAATAGATCTATTGTAAATAGAATAAAAGGTGTTACAGGTAATCAACCGACCCTTTCATAAATAGTTATACAACAAAGACCCTATCTTATTATACACAATAGCGCGGTCCTTTTTAAATATCTTTTATAACTAGCCCTATTGTTACTTTTTCACTCTATTATTTACTCTTTAACATTCTATGAATTAAGTACTAGAAATTTCTTGAACCACATTCTCTTCGATATTGTCACAATATTAATTTGTGTTCCTGAGTTTTTTTTTGTTTTTTTTTAGAATGCAAGTACTTCAACTGAGGATGCTGTGTTTGTAGATGGAACCACCATTGGGGGTAAAAATATGGATGATGATGATGATGACGTAGTGGAGATCATTGATGTTGAGGAAGAAGATGCAAGTTTCAATCGTGGAACTACTGTAACAAATAAACGTAAAAAAGAGAAAAAAATAATTGAAACGTTTGAATGTGAAAAATGTGAGATCAGATTCGTCAAGAAGGATAATTTAATTAAACATATATTACGACATGGTTTTAAAACTTATAGTTGTCCTAAATGCCAGAGAAAATTTCCATGGAAGAAACAATTAGACAGTCATTTGTTCACTCACCATTGTGAGACGCGTAAAAATTTCCAATGTAAAAAATGTTGTCAAAAATTTTTCTTTCAAAATCAATTGACGAAACATAGTTTTTCGTGTCGTGCATCATGTGCGACAGTGACTAATTTGAGAATGTATCGTTGTTCGAAATGTCGAGAAAAGTTTCGCACTCAACTTGAATTTAAAAATCATCTTCACGGTTCAAATATTTGCTCGACTTTGAAAGACCGTATTAAACCATTCCGTTGTGGTGAGTGTTTTTCAGAATTTATTAGCGAAAAAGATTTGGAAGATCATTTTAAAATTCATATTAGTAACAATTTTCATTACTGTGATATTTGCGGTGAAAAATGTTTAAATGAAGAGACATTAAGAAAACACAAATTAGAACATCAAGTTATTAAACCGTACCATTGTCATTTGTGTAACAAACAATTCAATACAACTATTTGTCTCAAAAAAC
The DNA here is from genome assembly GCA_035578175.1 of Catonia carolina. Lineage (NCBI taxonomy): Eukaryota > Metazoa > Arthropoda > Insecta > Hemiptera > Achilidae > Catonia > Catonia carolina. The sequence goes on from JAQMRL010000006.1 coordinate 53,016,075, forward strand.
ATTTAATAACCCATTTAAGATAACTTTAAGTCTGTTGTGATATTTATAAAGATATTTTACTTGAGATCTAGTCTCAAATAAATATTTATATTAGATTATTTATTTTATCAAACATCCTATGTAGGATTATAAACAGCCGTATTATTTAAAATTGAAATATAGTATATTTCTAGCCACCAGAAAATGGTAAGTGTTTTTTGTTACCGTATTCTGGTGGTTACAAATATATATTTCAATTTCAATTCTAGATTATTTATATGTGAAAATGTTCATTTATTATTCTAAGAAATGGCAAAACCTTTGTTATTAAATTTGTTCAGTAGAAGAAATAATCACATTTTTTTAATGAGATAACATTTAACACGTTCAGTGTGGCAGACGCATTTATGCGGTTTATCGAACACTACTACAATATTTGGGTCACATAACCAGAGGAGAAAAATATGAGTTGCTGAGAATTATTATGCAGGGAAGGATCCGAGGAAGAAGAGGCGTAGGAAGAAGACGCATCTCCTGGCTGCGGAATCTTAGAGAATGGTTCAACTGTAGTTCATTGCAACTATTCAGAGCGGCAGCCAGCAAAGTGACCATAGCCATTATGATATCCAACCTCCGATAGGAGATGAAACTTTAAGAAGAAGAAGGCGAACGCAAAAATGCTGCCAGTCTATATGTTCTATTATGTCTTCTTTCTACTTTCAGTCTGGGCAAATAGTATTTTTATTTACGTGCAGCCCTAAAAAAAGTTCATTCTATTTCAGTGTGTGATCAGTTCTTGAACAGATGTCATGGCTTTTCTTTTTAACAGATTTTTAAAAACTCATATATTTACAACTTAATTTGAAGATTTCCGTGCAATTTTATTTGTTACTTATAAATTAGTAGTTTCAAATAAAATATTTTTATATATCATTGATTATTAGGCTACGTGTATTAATTATATTATTTCATCTTCATTCTTATAATTAAGTAAGAAAACTTAAAGCATTTGCACGGTTTTTCTATGTTTTCTAGTAATAGTAATTATATTATAAAAATTTATTTATTTTATTAAGTTACTTGCATTACAATTACTCAATTACGTAAATTAATTGTAGTTAATATTAAGTATGGCAAAAATAATTAAATTTTTGTATACGAATATAATGCCGTTGAGCCAGCTTACCAATGAAGTATTGCTTTTTCACGGTAAATGATCTTGCGTCTTCCGGGCTGCATTGAACGTGTTACTGAATATAATTTTATTAGTTTGTGTCTGACAAGTTTAAAAAGAAAACCTGAACATGTTTGTAGGTATATGCTAAATTTCTTAGAAATTAAAGATAAATTACATAAGTTTGAACAATTACAGAATTTTCATTGAAAATAAGATTACAATTATGAGAATCGAACAAGAACTCTAGTGGGATTAAAGATCGATGTTTAATCAAATAACATTGATTTATGGGCCAACATGTTTTCTAGAAGAACACATGACATCTGAGCTGGTGTCATTTTCTGACAGGGAGGCAAGCACACCGCGGTATCGCTGCTTCTTACAATTTCATGGAGACATTCCTTTTCCTGTTTAATTTATACTACAGTATACTTTCTAAAATGTTGTTTTTATTATTTTTATCTTATTTTATAACTATGTGGAAGTACACTTTCATTACAATTTTGCGCCAAGTAAAATAGTAGTTCAAAAGAAGTCTATAGTTGTCACAAGATGAGTTGGAAAGTGCAGGATTGCGCGCTTCTCATATTCTACTTTGCCTATTTAATTTTTTCTTTCTTTTTTTATACTTATTATGATTTACGATAAACAATAGGTAAAAGTTAAATCACAAAAGTAATTTTTGAATTTTTATTTCTTTAAAATCTTTTTCTTAAATGAATTTTAATATTAATGATTAAAATAAAAGTACAACAAAATAAAATTCAAACAGCTGTTCTTGTCTTATTTGATAGATTGTTAGCTGCAATATGACTACTGCGTGTATCCCCTCCTCTATTTGTTCTTAGGCTCACTTACGGAAGTGTACTACTTCTAACGTACTTTATATAAAGTCCAGCCTCTCTTAGTTTGCTCCTAATGTAAACAAATAATGACATCACTAAGCATGCGCATTATATCAAAATGTGTACACGCTGATTAAAAAGTAACAACAAAATACTTTCAAAAGTATTTAAATACAAAATACTTTTAAAAGTATTTTTCTAAATGAAATTGTTAGGCCTACATCATATCATGACTGATGTTTTTAGTACTTTAAGTACTTTGTAATTTAAAAAATAGTTAACTTAATAGGAATACGACATCCGTAAAGTCGCAGACTCTAGCGTGCACCCTGTAGTAGGTGGCTTTTGTTTGTTGACAGTAGGAGCAAACTAAGAATGACTGAACTGTATATATTTTTTTAGTATATCATTTTAAAATTTTTGTTTGTTGGTTTTATATTATGCATTAAGCTTTATTTATTTATATTATCATTCATGTAAAGATCAGTATAATTCATAAAAGCAATACAGTAATCCCTTGATTATCAAAAACCTCGGTTTAATTAAACCTCAGGTTATCCGAATCGCCACCTCATGGGAAAATAAAGAAAATTATATTGGGCAGACATATATCATCAGTATTCTTTTTATCCTTATTTACAGTTTCCTCAGGTCATACTCAACATAAACCCTTTCCATCTCTCCTCATTGCTCTCTTGGTCTGTCCATTAGTTTTTTCCCCTCCATCTCCAAGTAACATTATCGTTTTAGGAAGCCTCCATTCTACTGGCATGAGCAATCCATCATAGCTTTGTCTGTCTAACCCTATTTATAAGGTTGTCCATCCCCAACTGTTTCCTAATTACATAATTTCACATTCAATCTCTTATCTTGCTTTAGTATTCTTTCATTTCTATCTTTTAAATCCTAATGTGTGTACGTTGTAGTCTGTTCAATTTAAGAACAATTAGCAACCCCAGTGAGATGAGTATGATGTGTATTGAGACGTGAATGCTCATCACAAATGAAAATGCGAAATTTGTGTTGATATTTCCCAGAAGTGTTGTGTGAGTGTTCCACCAGTGAGATGTCTGATAAGTTATATAGAAGATCTATTATAAGATCAGTAAACTTTATGTTTTGATAAATTTAGAAAATGTGAGTTCTTTTAAGTTTAATTTGGTTTATTTTCATATATCTCGTATTTTCTATTTTTTAACTTTATTGTAAATGTTCAATTAAGAAAGTACAAAAAGTTTTTAAAATTAATATAAAAACCTGTCAAAATAAATGTATCATGTCCATCAAGTTATGATCAAAAATTTTTGTTATTTATTAAAAATTGAAAAATGGTAAAGAACTTTTGATATTATCAAGTTGAACGTCTTTTGTATCCTTTTGTAACTTTCATAAATAAAATTGTTTAAAATTTTGCTATCAGGATATTTGCTATTTTAAAATGATATGAAATAAGAAAAAATTATTTTTGCAGTCTCCTGTTAAAATCATCATTATTTGTATCCTAGATATATTGTAAATAGAAATTAAATAATATTAAACATATTTATTTGACAGTTTAAGTTTATAGCTGTTGTTTAAATTGAAATGCAAAATGTAAATTGGTTAATTTTTTTTGATATTTATTTAACGTCACATCAACTATAATGGTCATTAGCGACGATGTTGGGTTGTAATTTACTGTGTATAATGAAGGATAGATGATAAATTTTTTTCTAACGTATGAAAATATGCCATGCCTGAGCGGGATTCAAACCCATGACCGCATGATGAGAAGCGAGCACTTTACCAGCTACGCCAATGCGGCAGGCGGTTAAAATTTGTTCGCTATAATATGACAGGTAAATGAGGTGTAGTCTTGTAAAGACAATTCCTGAGAGAGTAAGGTTATTTCAGCCCTAACCATTAAAGTACACTGTCTAGTATTCAAATCTATTTGAAAGTACTGGAACTATATTTACTAGGATTTGAACCAGGAACCTTCGTCTTTGAAAATGAACTGTTAAACAGCTGGATTCATGGCGACAATTTTTTCACTAGACCAACCCATCATTTCTAATCTTATTTTTAAACTTATTTCTGTCACCTGCATTTATACTCTCTGCTCTTGGTGTAGTGGTTAGCGCAACTAGCTTCTACACCAGCATCTCGGGACTCATTCTTGGTCAGGTCTGGCATTTTTCATCATTTATTTTCATCTTTAACCCTTGACTGCTTTGGTAATAATTTCAAAACTGTTGGACATAAAAGAAATTGCTTTCCACTTAAATCTGTATGTAGATATATTCAGCAGAAACATGAACTGATAAGTGGTGGAAGACAGACTTCCATTGTGTTAAAAAAAATTCATGGATTGTATGAACCCCTCAATTATCCATCTGATCATGTGCCCCTATTAGTCCGGATAATCAAGCGTCTACTGTATGTACAAAGTACTTCATGTATTATCATTTTTATCATTATAATATAGTGTTTGTATGAGTACTTTTGACTTCTAGGTTAATTATCTCTGATATATCTTTTTAATCTTTGGTCAACTCGGCAGTCTCTTTGATAACTTTGTCATCAATTATGATTCAATTTTACTTTCATTTAAAATATTACTATAATTTTAAATCAAAAAATTGTAGAAATAAAAATCTAACAGTTATTCTGGAATTGAATTCCTTATTGCTTTTGTATCTTGTAGTTATTATATAATTATTATAATGTAATACACTTGGTTTCTGTGTAAACTGTATTTTATATAGTTATTAATATTGTGGATTTTGTTACCGTTTTTTGACTACATTCTGCCTTAGTGTATTTTATGTGTTCTTTATATTGTATGAAAATACAGTTTCAGTTAGGAAACAAACCTATTATACAAGGGCCATTCAGAAAGTAACCGCCGTTTTGAAATAAAAATTCAAGTAGTTTAGATATTACGATTTTACTATACACAACTTAAAACTACACATTTTATTTACTTCCACCTAGTTTCCAAACAAATGCAAGCCCTTGTCATACCATTTCACCATTTTTGAAATTGTTGTTTAGGTCAATAGCCGAAAGGCTGGTTTGAGCCTCTAGAGGTTTTACTAAGTAAAAACAATGAGTGAGATGGTTTATCATTGCCTTCCACACTGAGTTAAAAGAGTATGCTTATCAGCATGCCAGGCCCTCGAAAAAGTACCCACTTTCCACCCTGCAAATGACACATTCACTTCAGTCTCCACAGGGTCTGATTGTATAGTGAAATTCATTACTCTCAGAGGAGAAAACTCTGACTAGTGTCTTTTACACCTCTACCTCTTCTGATCTTAAATAGTTCAGTCATATAATTGGCTGACTATGTGATAAAAAATAGAACTATTTTTTGTAGCCCTGGAACCAACAGATCGAGTGCAATAACACTCCACCTGCCTGTTATGGGCATATTTTTTAAATACCTTCTGCATAAGAATCTACCACCTGAGAACCAACTTGTCACAGCATTTGAAGCTCATCATTGGGGAAGCGCTGGGATGCAAGCCACTTTTTCGTGTCTGTACACAAATGAAAGTCAGTAGGAACTAAGTTCGGGCTGTATGGGGGATGGTTGAAAACAATGATTTGGATTGCTCTTCTTAGTCTTTTCAAAGTTTCACAATAGACTTCAGAAGTGATAGTCAAATCACACTCCATAAAATCAACAAGGACGATGCTCTTAGTATCCCATAACACCATAGCCATGATCTTCCTTGCTGACAAAGTTTAACATGCTTTGTTTGCCTTGCTGGGAGAAGTAGCACGTCCCCACACCGTTGACTTCACAGTCATATGGCAACACACTTCATATTTGGTGGAATTTTCTATTGGGGTACACAAGCTTTTAAAGTTGTAAGTAGCAGATTTACTGCAGTATGATTTTCCCCATATGCAGCTGGAAGTGCACTGTACCACTGTGCACACTGATATAAGAAACGCTGTTCTTCCCCTCCCTATTTCTTGCGCTAGGCAACAATGCCTGTTACTTTCTGGACAACCCTTGCATTATAGTAATAACAGCAGAACTTGCTTGTTGTCTATCTTTTTAACATGTAGTTGCAGAACTAAATCACATTAAGGTATTCTTTTATAAATTATATATGCTCTTAAGAATTTTAAGGAAGAAATCTACCTTCAAATTTCTTCTTGGTGCAATTTAGTGAAAAATTTAATGGTACTCGAAAAGCAATTATTCTTTATATTAAAATCTAAATAAAGATTTGACCTTCGTTCCTAATAATCAAGGTGGGGGTTTAAAAGCTATACCTTTATTTAAGAAATTGTAACTTTAGTGTACTTCGACCAATTGACATGAAATTTGTGTCAAATTGAAGAAAAAGTCACATTATCTAAAGCACCTTTTATGATAGAGATATTCCATTTGTATTCAAATTTCTAACAAAATAAAATTACCAAACTTTTGATCAACATAGAAGTAAAATATTTTTCAGATTCTGCATCAAAAATTAATTGATCAAAGTGAAATTATTTTTTACATGTTCTAATGCTTAGTTTATCTAACTTGCTTTTTTTAAGGTTTTTTGGGACCTTTATTAGCATGTTATTAATTTTGTTTAGAATAATTTACTCACCCAATTTTACTAAGAAAATAATATTTTTCGAAGGTAGACTCCCCCTATCTGTTACTTTTTTTTTTGTTTACCACCATGTTGCCACCAGTTCACTTAACATATATTTTGTTAGATTAAAATCTTGATTTAATCAAAAATTTTCTTTATCTAATCTTCAAGGAAGGTAAAATGTATCGGTCGGTCACATTAAGGTTTTTATTATAATATGAATAGATCATTTAATCTTTAGCAAATGGATTTTGCCGATTGAAACCTTAACCCAATTAACATAGAACCTTAGATAAGCAAGATTTTACTGAAATTACTCATCTTCTATAAATTTATAATCAAATTTTTGTATCTTTATTATAATAAACTGTTTTGTTGTTTAAAGAAAAAATAAAATACAAAGTATTTTTGATTTATTTATTTATTTATTTTTTTAATAACCCATCTAGTGTGTTCCAGCATCAGAAAATTTTATTTTTATTTTTAGTGTTGTTTAGGTCATCAGCCGAAAGGCTGGTTTGAACCTCTAGAGACTTTACTAAGTAAAATGAGGAGTGAGGTGGCTGTAACTACAGGGTCTGGCTGTATAATGAAATTCATTACTCTCAGAGGAGATAACTCTGACTAGTGTCTTTCACACCTCTACCTCTTCTGTTCTTAAATGCTTCAGTTGTATAATTGGCTGACCATGTGATAAGAAAAAGAACACATCATGAATATTGGGTGTTTTTAAAATTTTTTTTTAAAGAAAATAGCTATAATTTTGTGTACTCATGACTAATTCCTAAAACCTCTTGGAAGGCAGTTGAAAAAAAAAACAAAATAATTGGATTAGTAGTTTTGATTGGTGATGAATAACAGGTAGACTTCCTGCAACAATTTTTTGCATTTCAAGGAGTCATGAAATGTGAAAAACAATTGATTTAAATCTGAGAATCTTTTTTACCTACCACAATACTTTTCCACATCATTCAATAGATTTACGAAAATACAATACAAACAATTCGTATTGTTTATAACTAGTATTTTTGGTTTGTAATATCAACCTTTGTTATACTTTGGAACAGATTTCAATAAAAATAATAGTAAAATAGTTTACTCAGTTGTTCCTTCACAATTAAATTTAATATTATTCGTTTTTACGTAAGTTTACTTTGTGTTAGCTAAAAAAACTGTCTTAATACAGATTGTATCAAAAACTATAGAGCACATTCATAATTCTGAATAAAAAATACAAGAAAAATTAGATTTAGGAAAAATTACTTTTGGTAAAAGACAAAAGTTATGGTATCCTGAGGAAAGACCCCAATAAGATCCAAAATAATAAATTTATGAACATAGTAGAGCAACTGAGTTCCTATAAATACCTTGGAACTACTGTCTCGTGCGAAGATGACTAAGACGTGAAAAATTTACTAACCAAATGTAATCAGTTATGTGGAACGATTCATAGGACACTGAGGCAAAAGACAAGACCCCTAACAATGTTAAAGTTTTATAAGACAATGCAATTCCAGCCTTGACATACAGTATTGAAGCATGGGTGATAAGGAGACTGGAGGAGAGAAACATCCAAACTGGAGAAATGAAATTTATATGGTCTATCAGGGTTTATATGGTCTATCCTCAGCGTTCAGTTCTAGGCCCGTATTTGTACTTATTGTATGAAGCAGACTTACAAACAACTGAAGGAGTAGTTCAAGCTGCATTCGCAGGCGATAAGGCATTGCTTACTAAAAGAGAAGATCCTATAGTTACTTCAAACAAACTTCAGGAATGTTAAGATCAAATCCAACCATGGCTTTAAAAATGGAGAATGAAGATCAATACTGCAAAATCGCAGCATGTTACATTTACAATGCAGAGAAATACTAGTCCACCAGTAAAACTTAGAGGTGTTGATTTACCACAAAGTGAAGTTGTGAGTATGCATCTTGACAGGCGGTTAACTTGGAAAACCCATGTGAGAATGAAGAGGAATGAATTAAATATAAAATACAACAGGATGTACTGGCTTATTGGCGGGAACTCTTCAGTCTCTCTTGAAAATAAGTTGCTGCTTTACAAAATGTTACTTAAACCAGTTTGGTTGTATGGCATTCAACTTTGGGGAACTACCAGCAGAAGTAACATAGAGGTAATTCAAAGGTTTTAGAATAAGGTTCTTTGGGCTATAACAAGGGCGCCATGGTTTGCAAGGAATGCAGAAATACAACATTATTGCAATATTTCTGATGTAATGGACAAAGTCAGGCGTTTTAATAAAAAATATCAGGCAAGACTTGAAAGTCACAAAAATGAATTAGCCATAAATCTTCTAAACACTGCAGAAGAAGTTAGGCGCCTGAAACGTTACCGTGTTTTAGACTTGTCTGAAAGAGTTTAAATGTACAAAAATTATAGCGAAAAGTATTCCATATTGTAAAATGTAAATATCTTTGTACATAGTAATTTTCTCTTTTAACACATGAGTAATTGATATAATGAGAGGTACTCAGGGTAATGAGGCCTCAACTTGTGATTTGTAAATTCAAAAGATGTGTTTATAGTTCATTTTTAAAAAACTGATTGCAAATAATGTTAATTTTAAAAAAATATGGCCTATCAAGGGTTGTAAAAGACTAGACAGGAACAGATATAAAGATATAAGGCAAGAGTTAGGAATTTTTCCGCTTAATGAAAAAATAAAATTATAACTATGCCTAATGGTTGATATTTAAATAGAATGCCAGAAAGCCACTTACCTGGTTAAGCAAAAAGGTACTAACTGATTGGAAGCATAGATTTTGGAAGGCCGAAGAAAATATGACTATCTCAAATTCCACTGTTTTCTTGGATCTTTCTAAGGCTGTTCTAAAGCTTTCCAGTTAAAGAAAAAATCCACTGGAAGGTGCTGCACTGAATAGTCCACTGGTACGTCTGTTACCTTTTGAGTTACTGAACTGGTAACTGGTTTCATTCACAAATCCATCTACTTCCAGTCTCTACCATTGGGAATTTTTTTCTCTCCAAGGCTACCAACTGAGCTGTGATGCCTGCATAATAGATTGTATACAATAGAAGAAGTAAATAAAATAACTTATTTTACCCTAAATTTAAAAAAACCACTATATTTTACCAAACACAATTTTTTTTCCAAAATTTTAAAATTACGTAATGCCGTTTAACTTATTTTAACACTCAAGCTAAAGTCCTTTTGTGATCTGGGTGTAATAAACAATAAACAACGTTATAACAAATTGTTATATTGACACGGTTAATAATTACAATTAACGATTTAGGCTTATACTACTAACAAAATTACAATAAATTACTTCAATTAAAGTAAACTCGACTATAAATATAAGATACTATCAATTAATGATCAAAACAATTATTTACCTGTTCAGAACCATTAGGTACCATCTGTATGCACTATTAAAGTTTTTCTTTTTTTTTTGCGCCCTGGAGACTCCAGGAGGAGTATAGGACATGTCGTCAGATATAACACCTGAAATACATATAAGAATCACACAATGTATCGCTACTATCTAGAAAGAAATTCTTATACGCTATAAAAAGTTTCACTGATCAAGTACTTTTCAGATTTTTTTTAAAGGAATGCAAATTATCACAACATTTTAAAAATTGGGGTAATTTATTCATGAATTTTCTCCCTGCATAAGTAGGTTTTTGTTCAAACAATTTTGAGGAGTGATTAGCCACATAATAATCATTTCTGTTACTTGTGTTATGATTGTGAATATTGAAATTTTGCATAAAATTATTTTGCCTAACATACATAATCACCTCAAAAATGTAAAGAGAGGGAACTGTAAGCAATTTAAGCTCCATAAATAGTGGCCTGCATGAGGTTAGCTGGTTAGCTCCCACCATATACTTAATAGCTTTCTTTTGAATTTTAAAAATCCTATTCATATTACCCATGCTAGAATTACCCATACTAAGATACCATAATGGATATGAGACAGAATGAGGCCATGATAAGCTGCCATTAGTAATTTTTTATCATTTAATCTGGCAATTTGTTTTAGTGCAAATACCCCGGATGATATTTTACTACAAACTTGATTGGTATAGAAGTCCCAAGACAAAGATCTATCTAGAGATACGCCCAGGAACTTCACTGTTTCTACATGCTCTAAACTATTATTATGAATAAATACAAGTAATTCAGAACCTGTCCTGTAATGACTTAATTCCATTAACAGTCCAAAATACTATCTGACTAGAAAGATGCTAACTGTTTTTATACAGTCTAATAGTTTCTCAGACAATCGAGAACCAAACACTGGAACATGGTAGAAGGAATAAAAATAAAAACAAACATTTCTACTAGTTTTGATTTCCGAGAATTCCTATTCAAAACATTTCATTCATCACAATCCATTATCCTTGTTCAATACACTTCACCTCATACTATGTTACTCTGGAAGCTGTAAACTTTTGAACAGTGAAATAACTTTTAAAATTGGTTAGGTAGTTTTTGAGATTACTTCATACGTACAAACACACAAATAAACTAACTAGACTAACATTTTTATAAAATTAGTGTAGATAAACATTTAAAAATTATAAAAATGTGCTATATACTTTTGTGTCAAGCTGTATTTATTTTTATTCATTTTTTACAGTATTTTAATTCATTTAAAATCAATTGAATAACTTTTTCTTTGTTATAATCATCTTATAATTTATTAACACGTTCATTGTGGTTGCTATCATTCGTTTTGAGGAACTCAACCAATATTTTCAGAATAGAATCAAATTAGTTTCAAAGAATCATTGAAATGGCATCCTCTAGAGTAATCTATTTTGGTATTATATTGTTTATAAACTTTTTAGCCATACTACCAACGATTTATTCCCATGTGACGCAAGGATCAATATTTCCGTAAGTAAGAAATATTTATAAAAAATAAGAATTGTTATTAATAAAAGTATACTAGGAAGGACACGAAGAGATAGAGTAAGATATTGTGTAATTAGGGATCAATTGGAGATTGACAGCCTGAATAGGACAGAGCTACAATGGTCTGGTCATGTCAGTAGGATGGAGTAGGAGAGTAAACCTAAAAGGATGCTGTACTTGATGGATGGGAGATAAAGATCAAGATTAATGTGGATGGGTTTAGTTATAAATGGTTTGGGGGAAAAATACTGTGAAATTTGTCTCTAAGGTTCGTTTCGGCATCTGGGTAAATTAAATAACGCACACTAAAGTTTAAAATTACAAGTATTTATTACAACAAAGAATTACGATTAAGTAATTGACTACAATCTACAAGTATATTACAATGAAACTACCTAATAAATAACAAACTAATTAGGCTATAATTAACTAATACTACAATACAAATAACTTAGCTAATTTACTTAATACTACTTACAGAAATGACAGAATAAATAAAAGTTAAACAATAGCCAATTATTCGCAGTATCTTTGGCCTATTCTAATGTACTGTACTACCTTTATGCACTGTCGAATATGCTCACTCAGTAACAAACAAATGTAAACTAACTGGCTGACTATAAACAACCCAGCACTTTTAAAGGTGGGCTAATGGAGAGTTCAAGCAAAGACAGAGATTTGCGATATAATAAAATACAAATTCTTTCCGACGGCTTCTGGATAAATCTTAACAACTGTAAACAAATTAGGATGAATGAATAGAAGTTATTTCTATTTCATATAATCATTTCACCAACCTTCTTTTTAAACTGCATCACCTTTATTTTAATTCTTACTTACACGTGTTTCGGTGGATCCACCATCATCAGAGTAAATGAAAAATTGAAACTAAAAAAAAAAATAGTTTCAATTTTTCATTTACTCTGATGATGGTGGATCCACCGAAACGCGTGTAAGTAAGAATTAAAATAAAGGTGACGCAGTTTAAAAAGAAGGTTGGTGAAATTATTATATTAATTCATTATATGAAATAGAAAAATAATTTCAAACTGCAGGATGCATTACAAAGATTTATTTTTGAATGAATAGAAGGTGTTATAAAAAACCAATTACCTAAATAGGTACCTGGCTCTCACAATACCGAGTGACAACAAAAGGCAGGCCTACCTTTACTATAAAAGACCATTTATATAACACATAATATTTAACTACTTCTTGGAAAATGCTATTTAATACTCTTTTTATATGCATTAACCTTTGTAATCTCTCGGTTTTCTTCGAACATTCTTGAACCCATATTCACTTTAGATATTGTCACTATATGATGCCAATAGAGCAATGAACAAAGGAGATAGTTCAATAATAGAGATATGTGGAAAGAATTTGGGTTGGGCCTGACCTAAGAACTTGAAAAAGGTACATAAAAAGATGTTGTTTAGGTCATCAGCCGAAAGGCTGGTTTGAATCTCTAAAGGTTTTAGTCAGTAAAATGAGGAGTGAGGTGGTTAACCATTGCCTTCCTTACTGAGTTGAAAAGTATGCTTATCACAACGACAAGCCCTCTGAAAAGCACATATTTTCCACCCTTCAAATGACACCTTCATTTCATTCACCACAGGATCTGGTTGTTAACGAAATTTATTAGTTTCAAAGGAGATAACTCTGACTAGTGTCTGTTACACTCTCCCTCTTCTTTTCTTAAATGATTCAGTCATTTAATAGGCCGATCATATGATAAGAAACAGAACTATTTTTTTATAGCCCTGGAACTAACAGACTAAATGCAAAAATTTAACACTTTGTCTGTTATGGGCAAAAAAAGAGGTGATGTTAATAAAAGTCAAAATTCAATTTCTTTTATTTATTTTCCATTGACTATAATGTTTCCATCAATTTTCTTAGAAAACAAATTTTCTATGGGTTTTTCTGTTACACCTAAAAAATTGTTTCTTAACCTCCATTTTTCAGGGTTCTTCCAATTTTCTCAGAAGCCATTTTTCATAAAAATTGCGATAAGTAAAAAATCACTTGCAAAATGCGTGATGAATGCATTGTATTATTATTATTATGTTATATTGTTCATTATTTGCATTGGCAAGAGAAAGTTGTGTGAGTGTTTTACACCAGATTTTTTTTTTTACAGGCTAGTAGGGGACTATAGTGACAAAAATATAAGAAGTATTCTTGAACCAGGGTATGTATATCAAAATTTTTTTTCTCTTCATTCTAGTTTATGTGAAATCACAAAAAAACGTTTTTATAGCATTGATTTACAGAACAGATCATAAACATTTGACAGATCTAGTAACAGTTAATTTATAGATTTATGAAATTACGACAAAGCTTTACAAGATCAAATGTACAAATAACTAACTTTTGCAACAAAATGAACTTTATGAAGTACTTTTTTTACGCTCAACTTTTTTTTTGAAATTAATTGTGATTAGTCTAAGACTAACTAACAATTTTGTTCTAACTTAATTGATCTAAGTACTTAATCTAAGAATTTACGAACTAATAGTTCTTAGTTTATGTTCGATATTCTGATACACCATTTATAAAATTTACTAATCATTGATATTTAACAAAACACTTCAAAATATATACAAGTAACTATTAACTAACAAATTAATAACTTTATACGGTTCATTACACCAGTTCAAATGGTTTCACACGAGAAAGTCTATTCAGATCTGTGTTGTCGAGTAGCTGTATAGCTTCGGCATTCACATGATGAAGAAGTCTGTCGTCATGACTCCTGGCAAATTTCCGAATCACTTCGTTTATGGAATCCACTCCAAAGTCCCAGAGCAGGTCGTCATTCCTAACATACCAGGGAGCGTTGAAACGCTCAATTTGTTCTAGATAAGATCAGTGCTGAAAGCTGGGCTGACAAAGCTGAAGCTAAGATAGTGCTGGAAGCTGTGCTGAACAATTCTGTGCGACATTTAAGTCACACTATCTATGTTAACATAAGTTTATTAAAAAATTTAAATATTGACTCATTAATTTTTGGTAAAACTATAATCTATAAATGTTTTTGAACTGTTTTATTTTTTTTCAGTTGATACAGAAACTTAATACAGTATTCATTTGCTTACAGTTTTACCAAAAGTAAAAAAAGTAATTGTTATTTTACAAAGAATGTTGTTTTACTCTATTTATTAAAAACTACAACTGTTTATTTATACAATCTGCAGAATGTATGATGTATGTGTATAATTACATGTTTTCATCTTGATTGAGGTACTCACCCATTGGTAAACCCTCATTGCTGTTTTATATAAGATCTCAAATCCAGCATCTTTTTAATCTCCTTTATGGATTTTGTGGTAGTTGTGGGTGTGACAATGTTTGTATCTCTGGATTCGTGTGATTTACCAATCTTTTACAAATTATTTAATTTATTAATTTAAATATCCCTTTGTGCAAAGAATTTCTAAGAATTATATTAAAAATAAAATGTAGACATGGCTAAACGTTTTCAAGAAAATTTGATTTATTATTCCAACATGAGTTCTACATATAATTTTAATTATAATGAATGTACCTAGTAAGAGACAAGGGACAGATATCCCTTCTTTATCGTCTCCACCCATTTCTGGATATTGGTCTCTTCTATTTTCATCCATGTTTCACTGTTGTGAGGTGTTCTCATCCACCCTGCCCCAGTCAACCTCCCTCTGACCGTCCCATTGGTGTAGTGGTTAGCGCAACTAGTTTCTACACCGCGGTCCCGGGTTTTATTCCCAGTCAGATCTGGTATTTTTTCATCACTCATCTTCATATATCATCCTTCTCACCATCTGCATTAGCAGCAGCTGCAAAACAGTTAAACGTTAAACAAAAAAAACCCTCAAACATTATCTGCCCACCTCATCTATATTCTTCCAAGACCTCTCCTGGTTTTACAAGGTCTCCATCAGGTTATTCTGTGCCCCCATCTGCACCACAAGTTCAACCATCATCATCATCCGTAACTGGTGATTCATTGCTTGACATCAGTTTGTCCCTTGTTTTGTCTTGAATTACCTTATTTCTCATCTGTCTCGTAAAGTAAACTTTATTGTAATTCTTTCTATTAATTTTTTGCAACTTTCTTACTGGAATAAGCATTCGTGAATGAATATTTTCAAAGAAGCTAAAAAAAATTTCAAAAATAAAACCAAGAAACTTGGGGTATAGGAGTATTATTTACCAATTTTTTTAACCCTATGTATGTTGCAATCTGTTCAATTTAGAACAATAAGCAACCTCATGACCCGTGAGGATGATATGTATGACACATAAATGAGGTGCAGTCTTGTACAGACTCAGGTCAACCATCCCAGAGAAAGTATAGTTAATTGAACCCCAACCATCAAAGTACATTGATAACGACTGTATATTATTCAAATTAATACAAAAATAAGTAACTTTACTAGGATTTGAACCATGGACCCTTTGTCTCTGTATAGCAACTGACCCATGGTGACAACTTTACCACTAAACAAACCCGATAAAATTTACTAAATAAAAAATTAATTTTAAATTCACTAATAACAAAAGTTTTTCCAAATTTTTTAGTAAAAAGTTACATTTTTATTACCACTACCTGTCCCCACTACCACCTAACATGAGAAGTGTTGTCATTCTTAGTTCAAATCCTGGGTACACCCCCATTGGCAACTCATGATTTTTCTTAATTTACCTTGTCACTGTTGTACTTATCTAGTATATCTCTTTTCTTATATTTATCTCCTTAATATCTCCAATTATACATAAGCCTTCATATACAAGAAGCTCTCACAATCCTTCTCAGATCCTCGTAACTACCTAGTATCTTATTTCACCTTTTCTTCTACGTTCTTTTACATTTTCCTAACTTTAAATATCCATCTGCAGTGAAAAAGTGAATAATTGGTATCCAAGAAACTTAATTAATATTAGTGCTTTATTAATCTTAGATGATGTACAAGTATTTGAGTATAATTCAAAAATGCTGCAAAATTAAGAATAAATTAAATTAATTATTCATTTTATTTATCACTACTTAGAAATTAAATTAACCTAATTTTCTTACTGTTATAAAATTAAAAAATGTTTATAAAAATAACAGGAAAAGAAGGAATGCAGAATATCTCGGTGATAAAACACAGTTAATGTGAGTATTTTTTTTGTTTTTTAATTTAATAATTATTATTATTTTGCAACAACTATGACCATTATATCACAACCAGCAAATTTGAAAGTGAATAAGAATTAACTGTTGGCATGACAGGCTTAAGGGAGGGTGAGCTCCAAATAGAACCTCCTCCAGACATTACCTCATTGATTTTTTAGCGACATGTTCTATGTATTCATTTCGTTTTATTTAGAAGATCTCTAATGCAACGTCTTTTTAGCCGTTGTTGGAATGTCCATTTTTAGTTTGTTGTAAAATTTTTGTGGAGGTTAACAATGAAGTGTTGAACAGTTGGTAAATGAAAATTTTTGTGTTAGAGTGTTGTTACCCAAAAACTCTTTTGGGTAATCATCATCATCTGTCAAGGATTAGGCTCAATGGCCTGTTCCAGCATCCATCTCTTTTTAGGTCTTCCCAAACCTCGTTTCCCTCTAGGCTTATATTGCCATGCTCGCTCGCAGAGGAAGTCCATGTGCTGGCATGCGAAGTAAATGGTTGGACCAGTTTCTCTTATATCTTCTTAATGTTTCACAGAGCGAGTGAACATTTAACTCGCTGCATGTAACTTCATTATGTATTCTATCTAACCAGGTACAACCTTTGACTCCCCGCAAAAATCTCATTTCAGCAGCCTGGATACGAGATTCATTCCTCTGTAATAACACCCATGTTTCACTCCCATATATTATGAGCGGTACAAACATTGCTCTATAAAATTTCATTTGAGTGTCCTGTCTCATTTTCTTTCCAATTGTCCTGCGAATAGAACTGCAAACAGCATTGAATTTTGCCAGTTTTTCACTCATGTCATCATCTTTGTCATAGGAAATCTTGCATCCTAAATATTTAAAATCTCGAACTTGTTCTATAGTTAGATTGTCAAGAATAGTTTTTGGGTGAACCAGCCATCTTCCCTTGAATGCCATAATTTTTTATTTTTGCGCCGATATTCTCATACCAAACTCTGCATTAATGTTGTGCAACCTATGAATGGCATATTGAAGCCATTTGGGTAATTACACCCATTTTAACCCTGAGTGGTTAAAATGCCTTTTTTTCTCTAGGTATATTTTACAAAATACAGTGCTAATTTTCAGAACTGTAACTTTTTTGGGAAGGTATAGAAATAATGAGTTGGCCTAATGCGTTACGGTTGTCACTTTTTTTATCCCTAAGTTACAAGTAATGAACTGTAAATAATTTAGTTTTTCTGTTCAATACCTTTTTTGTCATCATTCTCTCAACTGGTTTGATACAGTCTCTTGAAGACCTGCATATACTAAGTAAGTCTAACCAGAATCATACAAGAGGGAGTTTTCCCATGGTAATTCTAGTAAGACAGAAAAAGCTGTAGTTTACTGTTGCTTTCAGCTTGTTGTTTGGCAGACTGAGTGACCCAAGCCACCATCTGCCAGGGTGGGATGGGCATTTCCAGTTCTGTTCACCATGAGATGGTCATCATGCTGATGAGCGGTCACATGGCTACAAACAGAGGCCATACAACATGAATATATGGATAGGGCACTAGCCTTCTATCCCGGCCGGTTCCCTTAAGCCTTTCGTAAAAGGAATTAAGGGGTCATAATTAAAATGCCTTTTTTTCTCTAGGTATATTTTACAAAATATAGTGCTAATTTTCAGAACTGTAACTTTTTGGGAAGGTGTAGAAATAATGAGTTGGCCTAATGCTTTACTGTTGTCACCTTTTTTTTATCCCTAAGTTGCTAGTAAAGAAACTGTAAATAATTTAGTTTTTAAAGCTTAAAGCTTTAGTTTAATTTATTTTTAATTTAGTTTTTAAAATAATTACCATGGCTTTTTAAAGCTTGTCGTAATTCATTGATGTATTTTCTACCTGCGTAAGAACGTAAGAAGGTTTTTGTTCAGACAATTTAGTATTGTGATTTGTAATCAATTTTGTATCTTGTGGACATTTAAATTATGTAAAAAGTTATTTTGTTTTGCATACATTATTATTTCAAAGTTGTACATAGAAGGAATTGTAAACAAGTAAAGCTCCTTAAAGGTCGCCTTCATAGCATAGTGGTAATGCACTGGCCTACCATGCGGAGGTCCCGGGTTTGATTCCCGGCTAGGGTTTGGAAAATGTGACAGGTCACAATCCAACGTTCCATGACCCACTGTAGTCACAAATGACCAAGCTGTTGATGCGACTTCAAATAAATAAACTAAAATAAAAAGCTCCTTAAATAATCTGCATGATATTAAGAGGTTGACTCCCATTATACACCTAACACCTTTTTCTGAATTTTAAAACCACTTTCCATTTTACTCTATGATGGATTTGGCATATCATACGAGAGAATCAGTGAAGACTTTTGCAAATATACGAACAAATTTTGTACTTTGACAATAATAAAGCACCTATGTAGTAATACTGAATAAATTTTCTAATAGTGACTACTTAAATTTGTTTAAAATATTTTATAAATTTTCATGGAACTTCCACAATGTGTTTGTAACAGGATAAAACAATTGGTTTTGGATGAATAAACAAGAACAGAATATAATTAAAGATAGAAATCTGTGTTATTAAATCATTTTTGTTCCATAATATTTTTCATAATACTTCTGTAATTTTATTATGTCCGTGTTACAGGAGTGTTGCTCGACTGTTTAATATCAACCAGAATGGAGATTTTAAAAATTATACGTAAGTAGATTCACATTAAAAAAATGTTTAAAAGTCAATTGCTGGGGTCCATTGTTGAGTGGTGATCTCTAAGTCTTAAAGTGTGTTTTATCTCATTTCATAATCACCTCATTCACTTGTTTTATTTACAGTTGTGAATTTGACTAATAAAGACAAAAAAAAATCAAATTTTTATATTTTGATCTGATAGCTGAAAAACCCGTTCAAATTTCTAGACTTGGCCCAGACAATAAGTAAAGTCAAAACTCCAAAGTTTGCTTTAGTGAATAATCTTGGCAACATTTTTTTATTATGAGCTTAAATTTATTTTCTCACAATTCTGCAAATACAGTATTATTTATGATGTATATTTATTGTTTATCATAATCAGATTAGTACAACTGAAGAATTATTTTGTGTTTAACTATAATGTGTGTATGTTGCAATCTGTTCAATTTAAACATAAGCAATCCCATCATTCAATGAGATGGGGTTGATATATATGACGTGTAAAGGAGGTTTAGTCTTGTACAGACTCAGTTTGTACAAAGGTTGATTTTCATTTTCCATCATTCACTCATGATTGAAATTAGGTTATCTTTTTTTCATTTTACACTATTTTTTCATGATTAAACATAAGTTTTCTTTATTTACATTGCCAAGAGAAAGTCATGGGAGTGTTTCACACCAGATTTTTTTTATTTTAAGCAGTAGTTTACACATACACCAGTTAAATGCTGATTGATGGTAGCTGTACTAGTTCATAGTGATAAAAATTAGTGGATAAACAAAGTATAGTTTGTTCAAAAAGAACTGATCCTGTTGACAGACAGAAATAAATCCAGCCTGTCCTCTGCGTTTTACAAATGCTTTCATTATCAAAACTTACTATACTGTACTAATAAACTGTATATTGTTAGCAACCATTCAGCCAAAAACACAACTTTATTTCAAGCCATAAAATAATTATTTAAAAAAGTAATTCAAGCTATGATAAAGAACTAATGCAAGAATGGTTTCCGTAATATAATATTAAAAATCTGGTGTGAAACACTCACACAACTTTCTCTTGCCTATGCAAATAATGACCAATACAACATTAGTAATACAACATTAGAAATAAATAAAAAACTAACCTCAAAAACATAACCTTATTTTAATCATGAGTGAAACACTCAAAATGAAAATCAACCTCAGTTTGGCTTTAAAATACGGAAAATCACTCTTTCACGCTAAACTAGGATCTGAAGAAAAAAATGCTCTAAATAGAAGTTGTAGATCTTCTAATTTTATATAAATTTGATTATATACACTTTTGTCATAAAATGCCGAAATCTTAAAAAAATCAACTTTTCACACGTTTTCGTGAGAAAAAACAGAAAATCGCTAATTACCGCTAAACTAAGCCTTATACAAAAAAATGTTTGAAATTAAAGTTGTAGAATTTTAAATTTTCTACATTTTTTATTATATAAATTTTTGCGCTATAAAACATATTAAAGCCGTAATCTTAAAAAAACACTTTTTTTTACGTAAAAACACCCTCACCAAGAATTTCAGCAAACATGGCGCCTACCCTACCTTGTAGAGAATAAAAAATTGAGTAAACCAGGCGATTTTTAAAAAAATCGTAGGACCAGTTTTTGAGAAAATCGCAAAAAAGTGAAAAATTATACGAATAAACTACTACTTCCGGTTGACCGATTTTGATGAAAATGTTCGTTTCGGGTCCGGTAAGGGTATGTAACTTAAGTTTCAAGTTCGTACGATGTTCCGTTCTTGAGATATTTTGTACACACACACACACACACACACACACACACACACACACACACACACACACACACACACACACACACACACACACACACACACACACACACACACACAGACCAATCGCTAAAAACATGTTTTTTGGGTTCAGGGGGTCTGAAAACGTATAGATCCGGTGAAAACTCGATTTCTAAAAATCGACATGAAAACAATACTTTCCTTCCTATATATTCATATAGGCAAGAGAAAGTAAAAAATCTGGTGTGAAACACTCACACAACTTTCTCTTGCCAGTGCAAATAATTAACAATAAACCTAACATTAGTAATAAAACATAAGAAATAAACAAAAAACTAACCTCAATAAAAATAACCTAATTTTAATCATGAGTGGAAGACGCAAAATGAAAATCAACCTCAGTTTGGCTTAAAAATACGGAAAATCACTCTTTCACGCTAAACTAGGCTCTGTAGAGAAAAATGTTCTAAATAAAAGTTGCAGATCTTTTAATTTTCTATAATTTTGATTATATACACTTTTATTATAAAATGCATACTAAGGCCGAAATCTTTAAAAAATAGATTTTTCTCACGTTTTCGTGAGAAAAAAAACAGAAAATTGCTAGGGCCTAATTACTGCTAAACTAAGCGTTCTACAAAAAAATGTTTTAAATAAAAGTTGTAGGTTTTTAAATTCTCTACATTTATTATTATTATTATTATTATTATTATTATTATTATTATTATTAGCGTATTCTCCCTTAAAGGAAGGCGATAAGCAAACTGAATCATTTTTTCTTGTTGTTCTTTTTGTCCACCCAGTAGGCCTACTCTCGCATCCGTTTTGAGAAAGCCTGTTTCCTTTCTTCTGACCACTTTGGCCTGTGCTGCTTCTGCTTTGGCTGCTCTGGCTCTATCTCCCATCTGTCCAACTTGTTCCTAAATATGTTCCTATCTGCGATGTCTTGTTCTGTTATTTTCGCTTTCCTGAGATCCTTATAGATTTCACTTACCCACGGTGGCATTTTTTTGAGAGACGTTGTATACTCCAATATTTTTCTTGTTAGCCTGTTTTCTGGTAACCGCTGTATGTGTCCAAAGAATTTCATACGTCTCTTTCTAATGTCAGCTTCTACATTTGAGAACTTTTCTACGGTCTGGTTTGGTTGTAATCTGAACCCGTTTTCCGTTTGCCTAGCACCAAGGATCTTTCGGATTATTTTCCTTTCTTCTTTTTTTATGTCTTCCAGCTCGTGTTTCTTATTTAATGTTAGTGTCTCACTTGCATACAGGAAAGCGGGTTTGATAACTGTGTTGTAGTGGCGGATCTTGGTGTTTCTTGACATCGACTTCTTGTTATATAAGTTCTGTATCATCCACAGTGCTCTTTTGGTCTTTTGTAGCCTGTTAACCTGTGATATCTCCTCTGCTCCTGTGGGCTCTATAAATTCACCTAGATATTTGAAGTGTGGCTTTAAAGCCGCAATCTTAAAAAAACTATGTTTTTACGTAAAAACAGCCTCACGCAGAATTTCAGCAAACATGGCGCCTACCCTATCTTGTAGAGAATAAAAAATTGAGTAAATGAAGCGATTTTTAAAAAATCGTAGGACCAGTTTTTGAGAAAATCGCAAAAAAGTGAAAAATTATACGAATAAACTACTACTTCCGTTTGACCGATTTTGATGAAAATGTTCGTGTCGGGTCCGGTAGTGGTATGTAACTTAAGTTTCAAGTTTCAAGTTCGTACAATGTTTCGTTCTTGAGATATTTTGTATACACACACACACACAGACACACACACACAGACCAATCGCTAAAAACATGTTTTTTGGGTTCAGGGGGTTTGAAAACGTATAGATCCGGTGAAAACTCGGTTTCGAAAAATCGACATGAAAACAATACTTTCCTTCCTATATATTCATATAGGCAAGAGAAAGTAAAAAACAGTTCATTCATACTGATTAACATAACATTTAAAAGCTGGTATTGCATATTATTCTAAAAATTTTGGACATTATTCTAGCTAACTTTATGCCTTTACTATTCAAATAGATAATTACTAATGAATTGAAAATTTTGTTTTTCAGGACTAGGCTCCAGAATTCGGTGTATGTATGTTTTAAAAACTTTTGTTTCATACCTTTTTTTAGTACATTTTAAGTACTTGTTGACGTAGCAATTATTTATTTAACCGCAGTGTTACACCCTTGATTTAATTTACTTTCAGAGAACTAACTGATACTAATTAACAGTTAATTGGCATCAGTTAGATCTTATTTTTTTTTGTCATCAGTCTCTCGACTGGTTTGATGCAGTTCTCCACCCTGTTCTATCTTGCGCAAGTCGTTTCATATCTACATACCTGTAACACCCTACATCTTTTGTAATTTGCTTTATATATTCTAATCTTTGCCTCCCTCTACAATTTACTCCCTCAATATTACCCTCCATTATTAATAGCCCAATACCTGGATGTCTTAGGATATGCCCCACTAGCCTATCCCTTCTTTTGGTAAGATGCTTCCATATTCTTATTTTTTAATCCACTCACCTAAGAACCTCTAAATTACTTATTTTGTCCACCCACCTAATCTTTAACATTTTCCTATAACACCACATTTCAAAAGCTTCTATCCTCTTCTTTTCTACAGCCCCTATCACCCACGTTTCACTTCCGTATAATGCTACACTCCAAACATAATGTTTTAAGAAATTTTTCCTAATCTGTAAATCAATGTTTGTAGTCAGTAAGCTTTTTTTTCATTTCAAAGGCTTTTCTAGCTTGAGCAATTCTACTCTTGATATCACTTGTGCTTTTACCAGCCTTTGTTATTTTACTCCCTAGATAGCAGAATTTCCAAACTTCCTGTATGTTTTCGTTGTCTACTTTTAAATTTCCCATCTCTTCTAAACCACTCTTGCTGCTGCACAACACTTTCGCTTTTGTTCTTATTAATTTTCATGAAGTTTAGTTCTTATTATAAGTTCTAATTATAAATAAAAATTTAAGCCAGTTAATTGATAACAGTTAGTTTACTGAAAGAAAATTGAATCAAATAAAAATTGATTAAAAATAAAATTAATTATTATTAATATTACTACGTATTTTTTTATGGCCTCACTCACTCCTTACAGCCATTCCAACCTCCATGAAAGGAACTAACAGGGAACCTGGAAAGACCTACTTGAATTGAAGAACTGGTCCTTGGGCAGCAACAGATAGAATTCCTTGAAAACGCTGCACTTACCTATCGGGACGTAGATCTAGGAGACATCAAAAGAAAAACTCTCACTACCTATGCCTATAAGCAAATTTATAAATTCGTGCAGGGTTAGGCAATGATACCACACCTACAGCGTGAAAAGATAACAAGGAAAAAGACTAAAAAAACTGCCGACAAGAAAAACAACCAAGCTAACAGACATATTAAAGAAAAACTATTAATACTGGAGGCTACTCAGTTCACCTACCAACTTGACATATGGCTGTCCCAACTGGATCAATCCATCCAACATAAAACAATTTCCCTCTTAAATGTTGATATATTCCTATTGAATATATCAACCCCACAACCATCAACAACATTCACAATTCAAACACATCTCGCCAGGGGAGATATCCAAGTCTTCACCTTATAGTCTAAGATCCGATACACTCTGGAGTTCACGTATGGCACCCTGCATACTACATGCGCAATATTGGCATCAATAGCTCCATTCATTGCCTTAAATAAAAACAAGGCATCTGCTCTATTCCGCCTCTTATCCAATTTCATTATACCCACTTGGGTACACTCTTCATACCAATCACCTACCTCTCAGCCGGCCACATTGGTGTAGTTAGTAACGTGCTCGCCTCTCATCATGCGGTCTTGGGTTCGAATCCCATTCAGGCACGGCATATTTTCATATGTTACAAAAAAATCATTCCATCCTTCACCGTCTGCATTACCAATAATTGCAGAACAGTCGGACAATAAACAAAAGAAAAAAAACCCGCCTCACACAGACCACGATGGTGCAAGTGATACAGCAACCTCCTCTGCACAGCTTCAATACGCTGGTCGGTGTATCCTCTGTCATAGTTTCAAACAACTGAACAATGCTCTAACACCGACCTGACATACGCTTGATATGTCAGGTCAACAATACTCTATGTCAGGTGAATAATACTCTAGCACTGGTTAGAGTATTGTTCAGTTGCTTGGATTATATTATTATTATTAATTATTATAATTAATTAATAAAAATAACAGATATTACATAAAATCTAATTATCACTCACAAGTTTTCCAGGAAAGGCTCATAAACCCCCAAAATAAGAATTTTTTATGCCCAGCATTAATGGAGTCTATTACATGTTGGGCATAATAAATTCTTATTTTTAAATAATTATAATAATAATTAGATTTTATAAGTATTATATTATTTTTATTAATATTATGTAGAAGGGTATATTTATTTTTAAATTTTTTTGTAGTAGATATTCATAGTAACCTGTAGTAGGCCTACTGTCTATTGGAAAGTAAACAATCTCATCTTGAGGTTTTCTGCCTTGAGGCACCATGTTTGTCCAGTGTATTCTATTTTCCACTTCTGCCTTAATGTCTTGATCGATCAATTCTTTTAAGTAGTCTATAACCTCTTCTTTTATGTAACAAGTTTGCTTTAAATTTTCTTAAAACATCCTTCCCTTAGCATTTGTAATAGTTCTATAAAGATATATATGTACTAGACAGAGATAAATAATAGAGACTACTATTAATGAATTCTGTTTTTTTATTACATTTTTATACTTTTTTAGATTTCAAGTAATAATCAACAGAGATAATCAATTTCAAATGATGGCTGCACCAGCAATTGCTACATTAGTGAAAGCAGTTCCTCATAGCATCAAGTAAGTCAAAAACTCACTAATAAACAAAACGTTTTACTAACATTTTACTTACGTAACAAACTTTTCTTAGTGACACAATATGTAAAAAACTATGTTTACAAAACAATTAAGAAAAATGGGAACATTGAGTAGAAGAAATGATGCGAGTAAAGGTTAGACCAATGTTTGAAAACATCAGTCTGTGAGTATTTCGGCAGTTGTTGAGGATGTTAATTGCGAAAGGATTTTGATGCTCTTCTAACTTTTTGAATGTTTCTTGCTACGTTTCTAGCGTATGTTAAATTACATCCTTGGTATTTAAAGTGCTACAGGCCTACCTGCTTTATCAGATAACTATTTTTGTTTGTACGGGATTTATCCTCCAGAAAACCATCAATTTTGTCTTTGCAGCGGATATATCAAAGTTATACTCTTGAAATATTTTACTCCAATGATAAACCCCTTTCTGCAAATCATCTTTAGGCTCTTCATATTCTATAAACAATAAACAATCGCCGTTGGGATTCTGAATAAACCATATTTAGTAGGTGAACGCAAAATTGCCGATTACCGTTGTATTAGAGCGAAAAAGTAAGCCTATAGTATTGTAGCCCTACATAAAATTATAATTTTTTAATGTTTTACAAAAAAATGATATCAATTTATTTATAAAATAAATATTTTTATCGGTTCCTGTGGGTAATGATTTATTTTATTCTTATTTTACAGAATTGTGAATGGTGTCGTTAACACGTAAGTAATGAAAATTTATTAATTCACATGATTTAACTACTAGTAATTGCATTGATGTAATTTTTTAAGTATTACTTACTCTAATCTTTATTGTTTTAAATTTCAGAGAACATGAATCGTTTATGAGAGGATTGATGTTAAATAGACCGTAAGTAATTTTTACAAATAATTGCTCACAGTAGGTCCTTGATTTACCGATCTCGCATTTACCGTGGCTGGGATTGAACTCAGATGAGAAAAGTAAAATTTCGCTCCAACCTTTTACATCACTTTCTTTTTTTTGTGAGTTTTGATTGGGAAATTCATACTCCTACATTAATCAATAAATATGACAACACTTGCTCTTATACTATAATAATTATTCACTTCGGTTATTTCTTTTGGTCAAATTATTCTCTGGAGACTATGGATAAAAAAATGTTTAAATTAAATTGAATTTTTTTTTGAATTATCAAAAGTCCCTGGTAATTTCAAAAAATATGTTGTTTAGGTCAACAGCCGAAAAGCTGGTTTGAACCTCTAGAGGTTTTACTAAGTAAAACGAGGAGTGAGGAGGTTTACCATTGCCTTCCTCACTGAGTGGAAAAGTACGCTTATCAGCATGCCGGGCCCTCTGAAAAGCACATATTTTCCACTCTGTAAATGACACCTTCACTTCATTCACCACAGGGTCTGGCTGTACAATGAAATTCATTACTTTCAGAGAAGATAACTCTGATTAGTGTCTTTTACACCTCTACCTCTTCTGTTCTTAAATGATTCAGTCATTTAATTGGCTGACCATGTGATAAGAAACAGAACTATTTAGTTTAGCCCTGCAACCAACAGATTGAGTGTAAATAATCAAAAAAAAATCAAAAAATCAAAAAATATGCGTTAAATTAATTAGCAATGGATAATAGGTTATTGATAATATTTTCATATTTATTCAGTAACATGTTTATAATATGAATAATGATTAATAAAATATATTTAATGTTTAATAATTAATTATTGTTAAGTTCTAATATAGTACATACTGTAGGGTCACTGTACATACATAAATAAACAAATTCCTGCACCCCTTTTTTGAAGGCTCGTATTTTAACGTTGGTGTCCAAACAGACGTTAGCCTGGTAAATCGAGAACCTACTTAAATTAAATTAACCTTAATTAAATTTGTGAAATATTTATCCATTAAAGAAAGATATATGGGCGTTCCAATGTACTTGTCTACGCATTACTATTGTTGCTATGATGTCACTATCGAAAGATTGCTACTAATCTCACCGTAACGCAAGGTGATACAATCATTATTTTCTCCTTTGGCGTCATCAGTAGTAATTAAATCAAAACTTGCACCAATAATACTTGTTCTTGGATTAAATTTTTTCAAAAAGTGGATTATGTGTTCCATTGAGTGAATCTTTTGTGTGTTTAGAAATAAAATTGTTGAAAAAAACCTTTTTGTAAGTTCACAGCGAAAATTATATGTTGTTGTTCAGGTCAATAGCCAAAAGGCTGGTTTGAACCTCTAGAGGTTTTACTTAGTAAAATAAGGAGTGAGGTGGTTTACAATTGCCTTCCTCACTGAGTAAAAAAGTAGCCTATGCTTATCAGCATGCCAGGCCCTTCGAAAAGCATCTTCTTCGCACCCTGCAAATGATACCTTCACTTCACTCACCACAGGGTGTGGCTGTATAATGAAATTCATTACTTTCAGAGGAGATAACTCTGACTAGTGTCTTTTACACCTCTATCTTTTCTGTTTTTAAATAGTTCAGTCTTATAATTGGCTGACCACGTGATAAGAAACAGAACTATTTTTTATATCCCTGGAACTAGCAGATTGAGTGCAAATAATTTAACACTCCACCAGCCTGTTATGGGCAGAAAATTATATATGTTGACGTAAAACTTTTTTTAAAATGCGTTTAAATTAGTTGAAGACAAAATAAAAAAATTAAAATATACCTGATGAAGCCTGGCTAACAAAATAATTTTGAAAATATTGGTATGCAGTACAAAATTTTAATAAATTTAAATTTTTATATTCTTTTATACAGTTGAAAATTAAATTGTGTTGGTTTATGTTTATAGACTTTCACAACAAGAAGAGGCAGAATTAGGAGTAGCCCAGTACACGTAAGTAAATATAAAGCAGTGTCTTACGTGCAAATGGTTTCTTATGGCTTGTGAAACTGCCCCCACCATTCCATAGGAATAAGAACTATTACTGCTATAATATTACTGCTACTACCCATCTCACTTTATATGAACAGCCTGTAGTTGTTATCTATAAAAATGAGTCACCTGCCTCCATCTAGATTAACTTTATTTCAGACAAAACCACATGTTGACTGCCTCCATGGCTCAATAGTTAGATGCGACATTGCAAAGCCTTTTGTAAAACACCATGTTTGTGCAGCATGAGAGGATGAGAGAATGAAAAGTACACAATGATTAAAAACAGAACTTCTAGTCTTAAAGGAATTTTCTAATTTATCAGGATTTAACTTCGCCTTTTAGCATATGCATAAGTTACATATTGTTGTTTAGGTCATCAGCCGAATGGCTGGTTTCAACCTCTAGAGGCTTTACTGAGTAAAATGTGGAGTGAAGTGGTACACCTTGCCTTTGACACTGAGTGGAAAAGTATGCTTATCAGGATGCTAGGCCCTCTGAAAAGCATCCACTTTCCACCCTGCAAATGACACCTTCACTTCATTCACCACATGGTCTGGCTGTATTAAGATGAAATTCATTACTCTCAGAGGAGATATAATTTTGACTAGTGTCTTTTACACCTCTACCTCTTCTGTTCTTAAATTGTTCAATCATGTAATTGGCTGACCACATGATAAGAAACAGAACTATTTTTTAGCACATTGAGTGCAAATAATTTAACACACCACCTACCTGTTATGGGCAAAATTTATATATAGGCATATTAAAACACTCCACCCCATACAATGTACAATTCTTACAATAAAATGAAACAACTCATACAAAAATAAAAAACCTTTCATATTATAGTCACTTGAGTCACGAGTTTGCCCTTGTTTGTAACAAGGGGTAAAGGGGGAAAAGCACCAGTGCGCATGCGCGACTGCTTTAATTTCAGTATGACAAACATGAAAACTTGTACTATACCCGGAGCATATAAAGTATATCCTTTTGAAGGAACCTTTTGTAGGTTAACTGTACGAATATAACTGTTTGTTACCGTAAAAACAAATGTCCGTTTATCGAAAACGTGGTCGAATTATTCACAGTGCTAAACGCAATGTAATAAAATGTTGTGAAGTTGAAGCTAAACAAAAATGCCTATCCGTGCCTCTTAACAAAAGCCGTGAGCGAGCAGCTAACTACTGTAATGTTTCTCTTTCCACAATTCGAAAAATAAAGAAGGAAATTAAGGACGTGAAGAAGCTATTCTTTAACAGTTTTGTTGACATCTGGTAAAAAAAAGAAAATGATTAGGTAGATACTAGAGAGACTAATTATGAAAACGCCGGTGACAGCAATAGTAAAGAAGGCGATTCATTCGTAATTACAGTAAATCAAACATTTCTAGTCTTTTAATTAAGCTATATGCAATATTACAGGTGATATTTATTTCTTATAAGATTTATGAAGAAAACATTTTCCCGGAATAAACCACAGCTTACAAAATGTATCTAAAAACTTCACAGTAGTGAAATGTACGAGTAGTGTCTCACTGTTGAGGTTGGCAGCACTGTAAATATATCATTTCCCTTCCTCACAGCCCATACATACGCAAAAGGCAAACTCGTGACTTCAGTATCTATAACCATTTCTATATTTATCACAAACTGTTTAAGTACTAAAACTATGAAAAGTAATTGTGTGCTGTTGGTCATCTGCCAAAAGGCTGGTTTGAACCTCTCTAGAGGTTTCTCTAAGTAAAAACAAGGCGTGAGGTGGTTTACTATGGCTTTCCTCAGAATTGGAAGAGTATACTTATCAGCATGCCAGACCCTCCAAAAAGAACCTACTTTCCACCCTGCAAATGATACCTTCACTTCATTTACCACAGGGTATGGCTGTATAATGAAATTTATTACTCTCAGAGGAGATAACTCTGACTAGTGTCTTTTACGCCTCTATCTCTTTTGTTCTTAGACAGTTCAGTCATATAATTGGCTGACTATGTAATAAGAAACAGAACTATTTTTTGGTAACCCTGGAACCAACAAATCGAGTACAATTAATTTAACACTCCATCTGTCCGTTACGGGCGTACAAATTAATTATAAACTCAATTTGAATTATCGTAAGACAACTTTTGTAAATAAAACAAAATTCTAATTACATATAGACAGTCTTGTAAATCTAAAACACTTAAAGAATGTTGATACAAATTTTATTATTAAATCAATAATGCACATAATATTTTTATTCTTACATTTTAGGTTGAATTATCTTACGTAAGTAAAGAAATAATGAATTCCTTTTGGTAAGTAAAGCAATCAATAATATTAATGAATATAATCCACACAAATAAACTAAGGTATGGAAAACAATATAGTTCCAACTCTATTGACCATAAACCGTTTATTTAGTTAATGAAATACAATAATAATAAAATAATAATAAGAAGAAAGAAGGATAATCAGGAGGATTCTGGGACCAAGATGGACCGAAAATGGATATAGATTACAGAAAACGTCTAGAGTTGAAGAATATTCTAATGTAGAGACAGACATGAGGAAAAGACGCCTTAAATTCTATGGCCATATAATGAGGCTTCCCGATCACAGACTAACAAAAAAAATAGTAAAATACGTAGCATCCCTCGTTGATGGAGGAGAATGGATCCGAAATGTTAAAAAAGACTTGGAGATGGCTAATATTGTGAAAGAAGACTTGGACACAAAAAACAATTTTAGGAGGAAGGTTGAGAAATGGGAAGTTAAACCAGAGACAAAAGCTCCGAGAACTGGAGTAAAATGGAGTGAAGAAAGAAAGGCTAAATTCTCGCAGGGAATGAAAAACTGGTGGGCAAATAAAAAGAACAACAAGAAACCCCGAAACTGAATCATCTTTACTTAGCGTCTTCCACTTTGGGAGTTTTACGACTAATAATAATAATAATAAAATAGGTTTTATTAAGTTATTAAAAATGAATCAAAATAATTTTGTATGTGTTAACAAATATGAATGCTTCGTGTTTAACAGTTTTAGAACTCTGGAATTCTACTAATTGTTACTAAACATACATGAAAACAGTAATTTTTTTTTAAATCCTTAATGTGTGTACGTTGCAATCTGTTCAATTCAGAACAATAAGCAACCTCATGACCCAATGAGATGAGAATGATGTGCATGACATGTAAATGAGGTATAGTCTTGTACAGACCCAGGCCGACCATTCCTGAGAAAATATGGTTAATTGAAACCCAACCATCAAAGTACACCGGTAACCACTGACTAGTATTCAACTCCTTATAAAAATGACTACCTTTACTAGAATTTGAACCAGGAACCTTCGTCTCTGAAATCAGCTGTTAAATAGCTGATTTTGGCGACAACTTTACCTCTAGACCAAACCGGTTGGGCGAGAACTGTAATAAAATAATAGTTGTTTAAAATATTAGGAAACTAAAATGTAATTTCTATAATATAGTCATTAAAATATTTGAGTTGTGGCTTTATAGAAGAACAGATAAGGTGGTACTGCAAAGTGCTCGTACAGTGAGGGAACTTTTTACCTATGTAATGCCTTGTCCACACGCCATTTGGCAAAACCAGTAGTTGTACCATGGTTTACATGTAGTGTTTAGTCTCACAAAAACATTCACCGAGGAGGACTTACTAACCTCTTGGTCAATTTCTACCTATCAGAAACACCATACCAAAACCTCTTATTCTTGTAACCATTATCAGTTCCTACACTGGACTTTATGTCTTCTCTTTCCTTTTGTTAATGTACACAATAAATGACGCACTAAATTCTTAATTTTTTTCTATTTCTACTTTTTCTACTTCAAAACTATCATCACGATTTAGAATAGTGCTTCCATTCTTTTATTCCTCTCTTCATATTCTTTCTATTTGGGCAAAAAACATCGATCTCAGTGTAAATTAATTAATATACAGTATAACTTGGTTATTTCGAACTCGGATAATTCGAATTTTTGTATAATTCGAATAAACTGGTATTCCCCTTGAAAAGCATATTAAAATCTGAACAAAAATGGTTTGCCTAATTCGAAGTTAAAAATATGTTATTTGGTTAATTCGAAGTTTTTCAAAGAAAGAATAAAAATGTTTGTTTAGCTAGGTTTTTCGTAAACAGGTCCTGTAATAAAATTATTTCTACCTGCTGCGTTTGGGTTGAAAATAGACACAATAGAGTGTCAGTTATTAGTGCGTAGTAAGCCTAATCTACGGAATTCCTGCCAGTATGCCGTATAGGCTTTGAACATTGCAAAGTGAATTTCACTTTCACTCAGACCTGCACTGTATCAGACCTGCACGGCTTGGGATTTCCCTAGTTAAATTTACACCCACATTCTTGAACCGTTTTCAGTCACAGCACAGTAGGCCTACTGTAGAGTATACACGAGTGCATATACGGTGTGTAGAATTTGTGTTGTACAATTTACATACAGTAGTACTACAGTACTTTTTTTTTAACTAGGTACAGTACATTTCAGTACTACTGAATTGTTTTCGTTTCAGTTAAGAGTTTACGTGCAGTGCGGTTCATTTAACAATGGCTAAGCGTCGTCCGTATAAGAGTTTAACTTTGGACGAAAAAGTTAAAGTGCTTCAAGATGTGGAACGCGGTACAAAAAGAAAGTGTGCCATAGCTAAAGAATACGGAATTTTATCGAACACTTTATCGTCTTTCTTAAAAAATAAAAACACAATTATGGAAAACTGGAATCCAAAAAACGGAAAATGTCGAAAGAGGGTAAGAACAGCCGAATATCCTGCAGTGGACGATTGTGTTTTGAAGTGGTTCAAGCAAGCTCGCGACCAAGTGATTCCTTTAAGTGGAACAATAATTCGTGCAAAAGCAGAAGAATTTGCAGAAAAATTAGACATTCGGGATTTTAAAGCAAGTACCGGTTGGTTTTCGGGGTTTAAAGACAGAAATGCGATTTCTTTTCGAAATGTATGTGGTGAGAGCGAATCAGTGAGCAGCCGTTTAGTAGATATGTGGCAAGTTGATTTTTAAAAAAATAATCGAAAATTATCAACCGAAAAATATTTTTAATGTAGACGAAACCGGGCTATTCTTTAAGTGTTTACCCAACAAAACATTTTCGTTTAGAAACGACAAGTGCAGTGGGGGGAAGAATAGTAAAGAAAGGATAACAATTTTGGTAGGCTCAAATATGGATGGGTCAGAAAAATTACAGCTTTTAATGATTGGGAAATCTGCAAAGCCGAGATGCTTTAAATCTGTTAAAAGTTTACCGGTGATTTACGAAGCCAACAGAAAAGCTTGGATGACAGCTGCATTGTTCGAGAAATAGCTTCTGAATCTGGACAACGAATTCGGTCGGGAAAAGAGAAAAATTTTATTGTTTATCAACAACTGCACGGCTCACAACAACCTTCCATCGCTGAAGTGGATTAAAGTTGAATACTTTCCTCCCAACATGACCTCAGTTGTTCAACCTATGGACCAAGGGGTTATTAAAAATCTGAAACATTTTTACCGTCGACAGGATGTTATAAAAATCTTAGGAGCAACGGATAAAAACCAAATTAATGTGTTGGACGCAGCTGAAATGATACATAACGCATGGAACAAAGTTACACCTTCTACGATAGCACACTGTTTCAGGGCTGCTGGTTTCAAGGTAGAAAATTATGAGGCTAATTCTTCTAAAGGAGATATTGTCTGTAACACTACTGAAGAAAACGACAATCCAAACTGCTACAGAATATGCGACGAAAATACTACACCTCCAGATGGCTGGGAGGATTTAAATGATGATAGCTACGAAGCGTATTTGAATGTTGATGCGACGTCGCCATCTGTGGAACTCTGACAGATGGGGAAATTCTCGAAGAAGTGATACAAAATACCCAGGAATCGTCTGATGAAGAAGAAAATCAAGACCTCCAACCCAAGAAACCGATTCCATCCACTTCTGAAGCAGTTTTGATGATCGCGGGCTTAAAAAGATTTGTCGAAGCTCAGTCTAACGTTAATTATGACATTTTTTGTGCTGTGAGTGAATTAGAAGATTTTGTTCAGTGTTCTCTAAGAAATCAAAAACAAACAAAGATTACACAGTTTTTTACTCATCGACAGTAGTAGCTTTGCTACAATCAGCCGCGTGAGTTAAAAAAGTCTATCACTTTACTGATTCTATTTTATCCATTTGTTTACGACTGAATTATTATTTATGCGTAATGTATTCAAATTTCTCTATTTCTTTTTTTATAAATTTTGTTTAATATGTATATTCAATAACTTGCAGTACCTACTGAATTTCAGTAATACAGTACATACTGGAGATACTGTACGTCTAATACTGTACTATAATGTATACAAAAACATGTAGCCTACTAGGTATAGTACATTTGTTTTAGGAAGAAGCTTGTAAGGGGAGGGCGAGTAGGTAGAGTAGGGATAGTTTCAAAGGGGCAAGTGTTGTCTCCTTCTCACTTAATGATCTTTTCTTTTCTTTCTACCTGTATCTACTGTTACAACTACGAGGTGCTTCCCCCACCACTAAACAGAACAGCTCAGCGGCACAGAACGTTGGAGGGAAAGCTTCTAGCTAGAACAAATGACCTGTACCTACTTTACTTTAATAGTAATTATAGTTCATTACTATAGTTTATTAATGAAATAAATCGGAGTTATCTGTGATATTGACGTTCTTCTACTTTATTTCTGTTATTAGTATACATAGTGTAGTACGTATAACAAAAGTTCGAATTTTATAATTTTTTTAACTTTACAATACTGTTCCATATGATGTTGGTTATTTCGAATTTTGGATAATTCAAACTTTTTTCCATTCCCCTTCAGGTTCAAATTAACCAAGTTTCACTGTAATAACTTTAGGCCTATCATTTGGCCATTTTAAAGTCCAAAAATGTGAAAGAAATAAGCGAACAACTCATAGGCAGTCTTCATCAAAACTGAAGCCAAGTGAGGTTACTTGGCAGATTTACGTTCTTTGTTCCTGTTGGCTTTCTGTGAAGGAGACCAACATTCGAGTAATAACAGTTCGCATGGCACATGATATGTTTTTGCCTGATGACATGTCTCAATGGTCTCGTCTACATCCGTTTTGGCTTTCCAAAATGGCATACAGCGGCATAATATATCCACATACCTGGAGTCGACACCAAGTGTAAAAAGTTGGTATACTTAGGACATATTCTTCAAGGTGATAATTTATAAACTGCTCCAGCTTGTTTTGAAAGGAAACATTGGATTCTCCAAAGACATCCAAAACAATCCTTAATACTGTACCTACCTAATTAGAACATTATACATAAAATGTTGAAAATTTTCTTGCATGATTAATATCAAATGTTTTATCAATTTGGAATGTTGTTAAAATTACCAAGTGAATTGTAAACAGAAATATTAAATTTCTGAATCATCAAATTTTTATTGATCTGTAAATGAAAGGCATTGTAGCGATAAAGTAAAACATTTACTTTGCACACTATATTATTAATTATGGATTATGATACCTGTTTAAAATAAGAAACTTTAAAGAACAAAAACTGATATCTTTATCATTTATATTTTTTTCTTAGAGCAGCTCAAGCAAATGATCCATATGGATTGGTCATACACAGGGGTAATGCATATGAGTAAGTGTACAGTTACAGAACTTAATTTCTTCTCAATTTAATTAAAAAACATATACTATACAGGAATCTAGTTCGTTTTGCTAAATCAGATGAGTTTTCAGAGATTTTGACAAACATTTGTATAATTTAGTTCTACATTAATAACATGACATCTCTAGTTTACTGTTTTAGTCAGTGAGTCAGACAAGATTACCGTGCAACCTTCCTCATCACTGCTTGTTGTATATCAAAATGTTCATCTTGCTTTCCTAAACATGAATATGTAGTGTTCCCAAAAATAAAAACCAACTCAAGTGCTATCGGCCAAAATGGCAATCAAAGGTGGCGGAATAGTGTTTTTGCAAAAGTTTTGTTATTTGTTTATAACCAGAAACACAATAATAAATCTACAGCCTTTTAAAAAAGAACGCTTGCTCAAAACAATGAGTAAAATTAAAGACAATGTTACTGGAACGGCGCGTATGGCTTGTGCGAGTGAGAGCGTTATGCATTCTCTCAATCCCACGGCTAGGGGACATTAGTTCATCTGAATACTGTACCTTTACTAGGATTTGAACCAGGAATCTGTCTCCGAAAATCATCTGTTAAACAGCTGTATCGCAGCAACGACTTTACCTCTAGACCAAACCGATGGGTCTTCAAGTTTAAACTTGTAAATATGTTTGTTCCCCAGGTGGTATCTCTTTACTCCCAGGGGCAACTAAAAAGGCTATGGCCAGCAATGTTTGCAGGAGATATTTATATCAAATA
The DNA here is from genome assembly GCA_035578175.1 of Catonia carolina. NCBI lineage: Eukaryota > Metazoa > Arthropoda > Insecta > Hemiptera > Achilidae > Catonia > Catonia carolina. Next base: position 53,053,349 of record JAQMRL010000006.1, read on the forward strand.
GTACATTCTTTCAAGGACAGAGACATTGTTTCATCAAATATACAGTAAATCGTTTGAAAATTTATATTTTATTTCTGGTTGCTTTCTTGATGTTGCAGTTCTTGAATGCAGTAGTTTAGAGTGCTGGATTACTCTGAACTGTAACATCAGAAGGTTTCAAGTTTTATTCAAGTCTGTAACATTTCAACTGTTAAAATCAATTGATTCTTTCAATGTAGTATCGATTAGCAATTTTAAGTTAGTTCTAAATTTTATTTGAACACTCCAAAATTTATCCATGTAAGTATCAATTAAATGTTTAATATTTCAGGTATTTTAGGTTACAACGTTATTGCCCTCAACAAACTGAGTAAGTAGAGAACAACTAATTTTTTAATTTTAGTTTCTGTATGAATTTTTTTTGTCATCAGTCTCTCGACTGGTTTGATCCAGTTATCCAAGCTGTTCTATCTTGCGCAAGTCTTTTCATATCTACATACACCCCACATCTCTTGTAATTTGCTGTATATATTCCTCCCTCTACGATTCACTCTCTCAATAATTACCCTGATATTATTACCCTGATTGGTAGACCAATACCTGGATGTCTTAAGATATGCCCCACTAACTTATCCCTTCTTCTTGTAAGATGCTTCCATATACTTCTTTTTTCATCCACTCGCCTAAGAACCTCTAAATTATTTATTTTGCCCACCCACCTAATCTTTAACATTTTCATATAGGCCTAACACCACATTTCAAAAGCTTCTATCCTCTTCCTTTCTACAGCCCCTATCACCCACATTTCACTCCCGTATAATGCTACACTCCAAACATAGTGTTTTAAGAAATTTTTCCTAATCTGTAAGTCAATGTTTTTAGTGAGCAAGTCGTTTTTCATTTCAAAGGCTTTTCTAGCTTGAGCAATTCTACTTTTGATATCACTTGTGCCTCTACCATCCTTCGTTATTTTACTCCCTAGATAGCAGAATTCCCCAAATTCCTGTATATTTTTGTTGCCTACTTTTAAATTTCCCATCTCTTCTAAACCACTCTTGCTGTTTCACAACACTTTTGTTTTGTTCTTATTAATTTTCATGAAGAGTAATCCTTTCTCATGATCTCATCCATTCCATTTAAGATATCCTCTAGTTCTTTCTTTGTCTCAGCTAATACTACTATATCATCAGCGAATCTCAGTATTTACATTATTTCTCCTTGAATTTTTATTACGTGTCATATATTTCCTTCACTTATTTATAGCATCTTCTATATACAAGTTGAAAAGTAGTGGTGACAATGAACATCCTTGTCATACACCTTTTCTTATGAATATTCTATTCTATTTACGTTATGAATATTCTTTTTTTTTAGGAGACGAAATTGAGTACATAATTTACCAGTTTATATATTAATATTACAAACTTTAATATTTTGCCCCAAGTGCAGTGTCTGGACTTATGTTCTACGATAATACTTTTCTAGGATTTATTATTTAGCATATGGCTTTTCAAGACATTTAAAAAATCAGCATCATAATTGTTATATATTGGGATCAAATATGACCCTCTGTCTAATCTATCTGTCTAAATATGTACATACAGTACGTAATTATAAAAACATGCTTAAGTCTATATACAGACATCCAGTCTGTCCAAGTAGGCTATTGATTCTGGAGTTGCCATCAGGAAATCTGCTCTTGTCCCTCCTCTAAAGGCAGTTATTCTGCACTCTTTCACTATGTGATCAATAGTTTGTCTTTGACCACACTCACATAAAGGCGATGGTATTTTGCCCCATTTAAACAATAAATCAGCACACCTACCGTGTTTTGTTCCTATTCTATTTAGAGCTGACCATTTTCTACGAGGTAGTCCAAAACCTGGCGGTTTTTGTGAAAACCATGGGATTTGTTCTTGCTGCTTTGATGCCCATTCTTGCTGCCATGCACTGGGTATGTTTAATGCTTCCTCTTTGGCAGTAATTGCAGTTTTTGTAGGTGGCTTTCTTGAACGCAGACGAGTTTTATTTGCGTTTTCAATATCCTCATGAATTCTCAGGTCTTGATTGTCGACAATCTTATCATACTCTCTAATGAGGGCATTCTTGCGGCGCAGGTTTGGGGGTGGTATGTGGCTCAATACTGGAAGCCATTCGGTAGGTGTTGATCTGATAGCGCCAGTGATCATTCTCATGGTATTGTTGAGTTGGGCGTCTACTCTATGAGTGTGAGGGCTGTTTAGCCAGACAGGTGCACAGTATTCAGCAGCTGAGAACACAAGGCTCAGAGCTGTTGAGCGAAGAGTTGAGGCTGAAGCTCCCCAAGTTGTTCCACAGAGCTTTTGTATAATATTATTCCTTGCTTTCAATTTCTCTGCTATTCTTGATAGATGATGTTTGAAAGAAAGAGTTCTATCAAGTGTTATGCCTAGATATTTTGGGGTACTATTGTGAAGAAGCAATTTGTTCTTGAACTGGATTTTGAGCTCTCTCTTGGCAAGTTTGTTGTTAAGGTGAAAGCAAGAAACCTCAGTCTTGCTAGCATTAGGCTGCAGGCGCCATTGTCGGAAATATCTACCCATTCTCTTCAAATCATGAGAAAGAACTTGTAATGTAATGTGGGAAACAGTAAAGAAAGTTATGGAAGCTGAAAGTTATGGTTAGCAAAGTATTGTTTCGGAGGTCAGATTGAACAGTGGAATGATGTGTGTAGATTCTCAAAATTGTCAATTGCTAGGGAATAAAGAGGAGTCAGAAGATTCCTACAATTCAATACCTATTTTAAATTGAGACAAAAAGTAATTAACTTAGCAGTTATTCAATAGGTACTAGACTAAGTATACCTTAAAATTTTATTTTAAAATTGCAACATGAGATACTAGGGTTGGCCATTGGTACAGCGATCAGCGTAACTGACTTGTACACCAGAGGTACCGGACTTGATTCCCCATAAGGTCTGACATCAAGCAAAACAGCTAGACATGAAACAGAATAAAAACAAAAAAATATGGTGTATACGTTGAGGTTCACATTAAAAATTTATGAAATTTGATTGCTTGATTCTTCTTTGGTCATGCAGAACAGCTCCCATGATTACTACCATGTAAAGATAAATAAACAGGTAATTATTTTAGTTTCTAATATCTGGATTTGAATGCTTAACATTTTTCAATTTAATTAATCATTTTAATAATTTAAATTTGCAGTTAACATGAAATATAGATGAATCTGTTTCTTGATATTTTAGGTACAAGAATTTCCTTGGACTGATTTCAAATAATAATTTAGAGTAAGTAAAAAAATTATTATAATTAATAAACGTATAATATCTTCTTCTATTATGTATAGGCAAACAGCTGTTCCGATTGATACCAATCAGAAAACTTACTCAGATCATCTCTTTTAAAGCCTATCTACACATTTACTTCAGATTAAACCTCAGTTCTTCAAGGGGATTTTTCATGAGAGCATTTATTGAAAGGAAAGTAAACCAAATCCTGTTAAAACCTGGATGTCTCATACCATCTGGGATCTCTCAGGAAGTAGCAAACACAATTGTTAATGGCTGTGTGGTAACCTTTGAGATATCACCATTGCTCAGTTGGTGTCTTCTAAACAAAAATTCAAGTAATTCTTTACATGACATTTTATCTGTCATGCTTCCGGCAAATCCTTTGTGGAAGCAGTTGGTGAGGGCAGGCATTCGGCCTTAGAACTGGTTCCTTTTGGCTAAGGTTTGGTTATCCTAACAAAAGAATCTCTGGCACTATCCTTCTGAGCAATTGTTCATGAATTTTCAAGTTCTAGGTATTCTTCAACTTTAGATTCAGGAACTAATATTGTACAGGTGAACAGAAATGTACTGAACTTTCCAAAACAAATCCAAAACTTCAATACAAGAAACAAGCATTTGATTCCTTCTACAGAGCTACAAAAATGTTATTTAGACATTTTTGTTACCTGGTTTCAGAGGGTTGGCACCCCTGGCGGGTTTTGAGAAAAGTGGAGACGGTATTGCTCCTCAGTTTTTGTTTAATTGTGAGTTTTTTTTAGTTGTGTTAAAAGTATGTGCTATAGGGGTGGTAAGTAACTGTATTTTGAGTTTTGTACTAAGAATTTTGCAAGTCAATGGAAATGAAAGTAGAAATTATAGTTTTTAATTGTGGCATACGGAAATGGCTGACATTATAATCCTCGCTTTAGTTTAGTTATTATTGCCCGTGTTACCAACGTAAAATTCAGAGACTTTTGTTTAAATTTACCTGCGACAAAGTTTTGTACGGCAGGGAAATTCCATAGTAGTTTATTATTACTGATAACATAATTGTAAATTTATATATCCAACGCTTTTGTTCGGGCTGTTATCTAAACACAAAGGAAAGAATTTTATAAATAGTTAATCTTTTAGATAAGCGCTCCGTATCTTTAAACGTCAATTAAAATATGTAGCAGGTTTATTTGGTACTATAGGAATTTGCATAAATAAGAATTAATAATATGATTAAATGCAAAAGTTAAATCTTCTTTATAATTTTATTTGTTTACACAATAACCTGTATTTTTCAAACTCATATATCGGAGTGCTTAAAGAAGTGCTATTTTAGTACGGATGCATTAAATGTTATTTAAAAACGAACTTCCCTTCCTATTTCAATTACCATTGTCAGAATTTACCTGCCTAGTCAGGGGCTTCCTTTTTCACATTCCAAGGCTTTGATTGCCCTCTTAGCGGTTCCCATTGACTCCTTTGATTCCCGTCCTTAAAATAGTTTGTTTTGTGCGTATTGCTTAGAGTAAATATTATAAATCACAGGACTGTACTAAAGTCGAAGGACATAAAGGAATATTTCTCGCCAAGTCCAGCTCGAACTCCTAAAAGACCTAGAGCAAAAAGCTCACCAGATCTGTTGGAAGGTAATAAACCAAAAAGGGGTCAGGTAGACAAAAATATGGAGGGTGGAAGCAGCACTGGTCGAGACGAACCAGAAAGCATGGTGAATATGCTATCACGTCTCCTGGATGAAAAACTGGCTGTACTGGCCACAAAAGAAGATGTTCGGCAGATATCGGAGGAGCTGAGGAGGATTTCCGAAGAGAACCATGTACTGAAGGACGAAATTAAAGTTATTAAGCAGGAAAGTGTTTCTTTGTGAAGACGTCTTAACGAATTGGAAAATCGATCAAGGAGGAACAATTTAATTTTTTGAAATTTGGAGCACGACGGCAAGCAAAATTCCGAGGAAGTAGTGAGAAATTTCTGTACCCAGTACCTTGGTGCAAGACCGGACTTGTGGATTAATAGGGCTCACCCGTTGGGAAAGAGTAGGCCGGCAGGAGCTATTATAGCGCATGTTCCAGATGATAAAGACTTCCGATTCATATTAAAAAACGCAAATAAACTAAAGGGAACAAATTTTATAGTTCACCAGGATTTTTCTATGGAAACAAGGAGAGTTAGGAAAAGCTTGTTCGTTTTGAAGAAGAAGATAAGAGACGTCGCCAGCCATGTGCGTTCATCAGTTATCGTGGACAAACTTATGGTAGAGGGTTCTTATTTCTACGTATCGATGCAGAAACTGATGTCAGTGAAGGGTGACGCAACGGAGGATTTGAACCGCATCTTGGGGCGGGATGTTACGGAGATTATTAAAGACTTTGAGAGAATGTTGGAAGTGGATGATTGTAGGGCATGAGAAGGGTTAGTCTGCCAGAATTCACAGGTGAGAGGGAAGGGGGTAAAAACTAAAAATTTAATTGGAGCCAGTGTGCCGTTAAAACTATTGTATTATAATGTTGGGGGTTTAAAAGCAAAGAGGGGTATTTTTGATTTTTTTAGTTACGTGAAGTCTTTTGATGTCTTCTGCCTCGCTGAAACTCATGTAGAAATAGATAAAACAGAGGAATATTCACAAATTTTCCATGATTTCAATTTGTACTGGCAGCCGGCAACAAAACAAGCGCATTTCGGCAGAGCGATGGGGGGTGTAGTTATTGGGTGCAAAAAGAGTCTCTCTGGGTGTATTCGTGTTGAAAAGCGGGCAGGGTTGGACGTGTTGCACTTGTTGATTAGGGGTAGGGATTATGTTGTGGTACCGGTTTATCTAAGTGGTGGGAATGACAATAGTTGGCAAGCAGATTTTAGGAAGCTAGATTTGCTTTTTTATAATCACTTACGGGAGACAAATACCATTACTCTCGGGAATTTTAATGGGCGTATTGGGAGGGAACAATCTATATTGCAGGAGGAACTTCTTCCGCAGAGCTGGGTATATGGTATCAGAAAATCGAAAGATGTAGTTTTGAACCAAAAGGGTAAAACTTTGTTAGATTTTTTTGAAAATAATAATTTGTTAGTTTTAAATGGGCGGGTAAATGGTGATTTTGAGGGGGATTTTACCTACATTGGGCCGAATGGGTCTTCTGTTATTGATCTGTGTGCTGTCTCTTTAAGTGATTTGGATGTCATAAGGCACTTCAAGGTTGGCCATGAGTTCTTTTCGGACCATATGCCTTTAGAGATGGAGTTGGTTGGTGTATTGGCTGAGCAAAGGGCAGAAGGGGTCCTTCCTTTGTTGCCAAAGTTATTGTGGCGGGGCTCTTCTGAAGAAAAATATAAACAGAGGTTAGCAGTGGAGTGTTATGGAGAATTTGATGGGGTACTAGGTGTGAGTGAAACAGTTAATCGTTTATTAGAATTGATAAATAAAGCTGCAGGCCCAAGGTCGGGGGCTGGTAAGGGGTTTAATGGGAATAAGCAGGAGTGGTTTGACGGGCAATGCGCTAGGAAGAGAGATCTAGTTTTTAGGTTGTTAAACCTTTATAGGAAAATTGGTTCAGGGGAGCTAAAGCAAAAATACTTAAACGTTCGTGATAGTTATAAGACACTTTGTAGAGAGAAAAGGGCAAAATATATTTCGAAAGTAATTGAAAAATTTAGTGGTATAAGGGACAGTAAAGCCTTTTGGGAAAGTATTAGGTATTTTAAGAAGAAAAACTTTAAATGTGACCCTCAAATAAAACCAAGTGAATGGGTAAATTATTTTAAATCTCTCTTTGAGGGTCAATTGATGGATAACCCTGTCCTGTACGCTGCTCCAAGGTATGTCGATCCATATATGGATCAAGAAATCTCTTTTTTAGAGCTGAAGGAGGTGCTAAAAAGTGTCAAAAACAACAAGGCTCCTGGCAGAGACAGAATACCTTACAAATTTTATAAATTTGCCCCGGATGTTTTTTTAAATCGCTTGTTAAAGTTGTACAACAACATTTTACGTAGAGAAGAGGTACCAGCGGCTTTTACAAGATCAATTATTTTCCCGCTTCACAAAAAGGGGGATGTATCGCGCCCAGGTAATTACAGGGGAATATCCTTTATTGACTCAATAGCCAAGTTGTTCACTGGAATATTGCTTAACAGGCTGCAACATTGGGTCAGTTGTAATGATATATTAATTGAGTATCAAGCAGGATTCAGAAAGGGATATTCCACTGTGGATAACATTTTGAACCTACTTTGTTTAATTAACTTAACTGTTACTGGTAAAGGCAAGAAATTATATGCTTTTTCGTTGATTTTAAAGGAGCTTTTGACCACATAAACAGAGGGGCTCTCTTTTATAAGTTGTATTGTGCTGGTGTTTCGAATAAATTTATTAATGTATTGAAGGGTTTGTACGAGGGAACAATGGCCCAGGTGTGGTGTCAGGGGGGTCTTAGTGAAGGGTTTGAGACGCCACTTGGGGTAAAGCAGGGCTGCCTTCTGTCCCCCCTACTTTTTTCTTTGTTTGTAAATGATCTGCACGACGAGGTAGGTGGGGGTGTGAATATTAACCGGTTAAATATTAGAATTCTTTTGTACGCGGATGATATTGTACTGTTGGCACCAAACCCCAAAATTCTTCAGAACATGATTAACAAATTGGCAGATTATTGTACAAAGTGGAACCTTATAGTCAATCTAGATAAGTCAAAAATTATGATATTTAGAAGAGGGGTAAATTAGGCCAGTCTGAGCGCTGGAATTTTCATGGAAATAATATAGAAATAGTAAATAGATATAAGTATTTGGGAATAATACTTACGCCTTTGTTGTCTTTTGAGCCCCATTTTCGGGATCGAATTACAACTGCCAAATTTTCAATTCATAATGTTTGGAGTAACTTTTATAAAAAGGTTGATATACCTCTATCGGCTAGGTGGGAGGTGTTCAATTCAGTCAGTCGGGCGGTGGTGACTTATGGCGCTCAAGTATGGGGTTATTTTGGAGTGGAAGATCTTGAGAAATTCCGGCGCTTTGTGATAAAGAAAATATTTGGCCTTCCTAATCATACACCAAACTACGCTATCTACTTGGAAGCTGGGGTTGACCTTATGAGGCAACACGTGTTGCGTCTCCATTTCAAGTATATTCTTAAAGTGCTCGGTAAGATGCTGGAGAGCAGGCTTCCAAATAAATTGGCCAAAATTGTCGTGGGGCAAAAGGTGGGGTGGTTTAAGGCTTGGTTGGCTATTGCACGAGAATATAATTGTACTCTTCAGGAGAGTGTGCTTGATATAGGAAGCTGGCCAAGGCAACTGCAACACATTTGCATTACGATGAGAGAGCTATCTAGAGGGAAATGGATAGAAAGGGCAAGACGAGCTAATTACGGCAAACTAGACCTGGGATCTGGGAGAAAACACGTATATATCGGATGCGCATGATAGTCGGTTTATCAGTACAATATTCAGGTGTAGAACTGGCTTGTTAGGCCTAAACGATAGTCCGCTCCGGGAGGAGGATAGAAGATTATGTTCCTTGTGTAACCTGCGGGAGACAGAGGACATCTTCCATTTTTTGGGACACTGCCCAATTCTAAGTGCGTTTAGAGCCTCTTGGTTTAATAAATCAAGTCTAGGGGAAGAGGAAGTAGTAAGCTATTTAAATGGAAAAAACTGGTTTATTTTAGTAAATTATGTAAGAAACGCCTTGAAATATAGAAAAGCTTGGGTTGATGAGTTCAATTTTTAGTTTAGAAATTATAATTTCATAAGATTTTTTTTGTTTTTCCTTTTTGCCAACCTGGCAGACGACCTCAGGTCATGCCTTTTCAGTGAATGAGTGAAAGAGTGTTTTCTTTACAAGAGTTTTCTTTTCTTTTTTTAAGCTTTATGTAAGACATTCATATTTGTAGTTAATGGATAGTGTATCTTAATTTTTTTGGTATTCTTGTACTTATTTTTTGCTTTGTTAAATAAAGTTCACTTTATTATTATTATCTGGTTTCAAAATATATAAAAACAAGTATAAATAAATTTTTGAAATTCATTCTGCCAAACATTAATATAAATTATAGTATAAATGAAATTATCACCTCACCTTTGGTTGCTTTTTAAGTTTAATAACTTTTAATCTAAATGACTGAATGGAAACACTGTTCTGAATTTTAATTGCTAATTTTAATAATATGCTTTGAAGAAGGTGGTACCACTGAAACACGTGTAAGTTTTTTAAACTTTTGAAGTATAAATTTCATTTATACTGTAAAAACAAGTATATTTACTAGCTTATAATATCATATGAAACATCATAAAGTTGAAATCTGCATTACAGAAATGGATAGCTTTGGTAGGCAGTACATAAAGGAAATAATTACACCTTTAAAACTGTGAGTTCATGTCCTAATATTTTTATTCTGAACAACCTACTATTTGAAAAAAGAGGCACCATATTAACCTATCCTAGTGTCACTGTTGCACCTTTTAATTAGGTACTGTGTTGCCTTCCGACATGCCAAGATCACGTGCTCGCCTCTCATCATGTGGTCTTGGGTTCGAATCCCATTCAGGCATGGCATATTTTCATATGTTACAAAATAAAATCATTTCATTCTTCACCGCCTGCATTAGTAGTAATTGCAGAACAGTCGGACGTTAAACTAAAAAAAAGACATTCCAATAAAAAAAAACTGGCAATGCAGAGTAACAGAAGTAACCTTACCCTTGTGTAGAAGGGAGACACCTCTGACCCCAGTTGTCATTTCCCTCTACAGCTCCGACCAGACAACAACTATTGGCACACAACTACCGGACTCCGCCGAAGACCCATCAACAATTCTGCAAGAGAGAAGATGATGCTTCTACTCACTGAACCGAAAGTGGCCCTCAATCGAGCATACAGCCCACCGAGTCCTGACAAAGCAGCCATCATTGCACTACTACAAGGGAAGGAGATGACATCCCCACTGGACGAAGAGATGCTGTGTCATCTACCTCCCCAACTACCACACTAATCTACTAACCAACTTTTGCCACCTAGATGCACTACATTCCTTCATCAGGGTTCATATCCAACCACAGTTGGATAGGTTAATCTACCTCTCATGGGTAAATAAAAAAGGAAAGGTAAATATAATGTAATATTACATTAAATATATTACGTAATAAAGGATATTCACATTAAATAATTTTTGGGAAAAATTATCGTTATTTTTATTATATAATTGCTATTATTTTACAGATGCGTTTTGGCAACAAATGTATTAAATGAGGTACCATATGGTGATCATGGTTTGACGTTAGATTATGATTACGGAGAAATTTATACCAGAGGGATTTCAGAACTAAAGGAAGAATTTCAGTTCGTCTTTTCATATATCTGCTCTTTACAGAATGTGAGTTAAGATAATTTTTCATAATCCTGTGTTTTTCATAATTCTGTATTTTCATAATTAAATTAATTAAGATTAATGTAGCGGATTGTTGGATGAAATCTACAAATAAAAGAACAAAGGATAGAGGTTTGTAATGAGTACAAAAACCTTGGTGTGGTGCTGAGTATAAGGGAGATAATAAGCAGATCAACACAGAGAAGGATTGTGACGCAGATGGTAAATTCTGTTTTGTGGTCCAAGGAAATTCAGATAGGAACAAAGGAAAGAATTGGAAGACTCATACAGCAAAACATACTGGTGTACAGTACGGAAATAAGGGAATTGTCAGAAAGAAGTAAAAGGATTATTGCACCCATGCAGACGGACTTCTGGAGAAGTTAATATATCTCAAGGTTGCACCACATGAGGATTGAAGCAATCTGGGATATTGTAGTAAGGTCAAATAGTGTTTTAGATGAAATAAAAAAAGACTCTGTTTCAGTATGGGCACCAGCATCAGATGAAGGAAGTTACGTTGCTGAATGGAGTGTTAACCACAAGAGAGAGAAGAAGAAGATCCCCAGCAAAGCAATGAATGTAATATTGGAGGTGAAGACCAGTAGAGACCTGAAGAAAGAATGATTGGATGGGTAGAGAGGCTTGGTGTTTGGGATGAAAAACCAGCAATAATATCTAATAGTAACTGAGAAAGTCGCAAGGAAACAAACCTAGGCAGTTTCTTGTGCCTAAGAACACTGGGTTACTTCTAGACAAAAAAATCTGTTGGCAAGTTTTATTTGTAGTCAACTACTTCTTCTTTTCTTTGCAAGAAAATTTAATAAAATTCTTGAACATGTACAAACAGTGAAGTTTATAGGAGTGACAATGATAGCTCATGACAGTTGATAGTTCTTTGTCTTCGATTTCTTTACTAATCAAATCTGTAGTAAACTAAGTTATAATCATTTTAAGGCTGAATCTGTTTATCGCTGATGAATTTTGAAGATATTAAGTATAATTTTCTTATATTTTAAAATTAGTATAATTTCAAAAATTAATTTTTAGATAAATAAGATAAGAAAATATCTTTTGACTTTTCATGATTCTTGAATTTATTTCCACTTCCAGAGCAAACCGTCTACTAATGGATCCTTTAGTGCCAGAGCTATATCTAGTGTAAGATATATTTATATTACAATGTAATTTTGTCATTTTGGTGTGAATAATACCCATAACAGGCAGATGGAGTGTTGAATTATTTGCACTCAATCTGCTAGTTCCAGGGCTACATAAAGTAGTTATTTCTTAACACATGGTCAGCCAATTATATTACTGAAGCATTTAAGAATAGAAGAGGAGATAACTCAGAGTTATCTCCTCTGAGAGTAATGAATTTCATCATTATACAGCCAGACTCTGTGGTAAATGAAGTAAAGGTGTCATTGCAGGGTGGAAAGTAGATGCTTTTTAGAGAGCCTGGCATGCTGATAGGCATACTTTTCCACTTAGTGAGGAAGGCGAGGTAAACCACTTCACTCCTAGTTTTACTTAGTAAAGCCTCTAGAGGTTCAAACTAAACTTTCAGCTGATTATCTAAACAATAAAACTACAAAGTTCGATTTTCAATCAGTGTTTACTTTCTGTCCTCTCATACACTGAATATGACCTTTTACAAAAGCCCTGATAGGAAAATCTTGGAATCATTAGGTGTTAGGGATGTAGAACTTAAAATGGTTTCAGTCTTATAAGTAAAGTATAGTGCGTAGAAATAACAAGAGTTCTTAGGGATAAACTTTTAGAAAAATTTTGTTTAAATAGCTTGACATCAAAGCTGATGTTTCACAGGGTTCAATTTTAGGTCCCATTTAGTTTCTGTTATATATTGATTACCAAAATCATACCTAAGAGTAGACTTTTATTGTTTGCTGATGATAAAAGTTTACTGGTAGATAGTCTCGAAGTGAATACACATGTTAGTATAGAATCTAATGAGGCTGTCTGCCTCATTCAGGATCATCTGTCTATTGATCAATGGAACAAAGTAATTTATCGATGGAGGCCCTGGCTGAGAAAGAGAGGTAGAGGTTGTCCTCAAACATGGAGAAGAGATGACTTAAAACTATTGGCAGAATTTAACTGGACAGAAATAGCGCGCAATATGGGATTATGAGACAAAAAGAGGAGGTCTTGTCCAAAACTGGATGATGATAGGCTGATAAAAAACGAGAGGAGGATGAGGAGGAGAAGGAGAAGGAGGAGAAAATGGATCTTTACTTCTGTCTCCTCTCTTACTTTTCCTTTCCTGCTCAACCCTACCTGTAGGTAGTTACATCTATTCTTCTTACCCCTATCATCTCCCAAAAGAAAGAGTACAGCTGTTACAATCTTGTACATGGACTTTCAACTACCAACTATTTCTTTAAGACACGTGCATTCCTATAAGAATGAATTTTTATCCTAATATAGACCTCATTTTTAGGAAAATGAGAGCATTAAGAGACTTCAAAGAACATGACAATTCACCATGTGATTAATCATTACCAGAATAACTTTTGTACTTTTTTATTGTTTGTTTCAGCCTCCAATTCCTCCTTACCATTTAGTAATGTTTACTTTGTCTGGCCCACTGACAGCGGATTTTAAGTTACCAAATTCACTGAAATATCTTGTGACTTATGAACCTATTACTTTCCAACCTGGGGTAATACATTTTTATTAAAAATTTTTTCTTTATATACGTAAATCATTATCGTAATTAATATAATGTGAAATTTAAAAGGCCTACTATTTAATCGTCCTTTTTGTAGAGCTTTGAAAAGGTACTGCATTTGTACTATAAGTCATATTTATGAGGATTGGTTCATTGGAAATAAAAAAAATCTAAAACTTTTGTTTCAATTATTTTTCTTCAGACTTTAGTTTTTAGAGTCAATTGGTGATTTTCCGTACTTTTAAGTCCTACAGAGGTCGATTTTAATTTTGCGTCATTCACTCATGATAAAATTTTTTTTTCTTTTTTTTAGCTTTTATTTTTTATCAGGAACTGTACTTACTTTCTTGACAACCACCCAATTTGTTTGCTGCTTTTTGCTGGATTTTTTGAGGTGATTCTGCATGAATTTTTGAACAGGGACCCCCCCCAATGGAGTTTGATTAGGAATGGCTGTCAGCTGGATACCATACAAAGTCGCTAGCCCAACTAGTGTTACTTAACAAATAATAGCGACTTTCTACCAGCTGTCTGACTGGGCTGGCCTGAAGGCAAAAATAATTAAATTTTGTTTTTAATTGTACATTGTTTACTAACGATGAAACACAGGTTATATTTTTTATTATTTACATTGGCAAGAGAGAGCCATGTGAGTATTTTACACCCAATTTTTTTTTTTTTGTAATCCCTAATGTGTGTACGTTGCAATCTGTTCAATTGAGAACAATAAGCAACCCCCATGACCCAATGAGATGAGGATGATGTGTAAATGAGGTGTAGTCTTGTACTGACTCAGGTCGACCATTCCTGAGAGAGTATGGTTAATTGAAACCCAACCATCAAAATACACCGGTAACCACTGTCTAGCATTCAAATCCGTATAAAAGTAACTACCTTTACTAGGATTTGAACCAGGAACCTTCATCTCCGAAAATCAGCTGTTAAACAGCTGATTTTGGCAACGACTTTACCTCTAGACCAACCCGATGGGTTAACAATTTTTATAATATAAGTAATTAATGTGACTTTTCTATTTTAAATTTTCATCCACAATCAATCCAAAATACATATATTTTACTGCTTATTTTAGCTAACACTGGGCAATCACACTAATTTTATCCAGTTAAGAGCAATTTTTTGAATGGTTTTTTTAGTTTTAATATCTGGATGGTGAGGTTTTTTTGTAATAGCAATAGATTTAGCTTACTGGCCCACATTTTTATTGATTTATCGATCTCGCATGTACCATGGCTGGGATTTAAAGTCACTCATTTAAGAAAATAAAACTTTAGCTCCCACCTTTTACATCACTTTCTTTCTTGTGAGTTTTTATTGGATAATTTATACTCCTACGTTAATGCATAAAAACGGGGAACTTGCTCTTACATAGTTATTCACTTTGGTCATTTCTTATGGTCAAGTTGTAATGATTCTCCTGTGACTATGAATAAAAATGTAATAATTAAACGTAAACAGACTACCATTGGAGATAAAAGTGTTCAAAGTCAATTCTTTTGTTTGAGAATAAACAAAAGTTCCTGGTAATTCCACAGAATATGAATTAAATTCATTAATAATGGTCAAGGGGTTATTAATAGTACTCCAGTCTTTATTCAGTAACATGTCTATATTATGATTAATGTCCTACTGTAAGTCCTAATGAAGTACATAGGATTGCTGTACTTAGTAGTACGGATTACAAACATTGATTTACAGATTATAGGAACATTTCTTAAAACACTATATTTATAGTGCAGCAATATATGTTATTTAAAAAAAATTAAATACATTTGATGATAAATTACACCACACTATGGAACTTGAAAATAATAATAAATTAAATTTCATGGACATACAATTAATCAAGGGCAATAGTAAAATAACAACAGGTGTATTTCGTAAAAGTATATTACCAGTAACAAATATAAATAAGTCATCTAACCACCCATACTCACATAAAATGGCAGCTTACCATAATATGATTCACAGAGCATATAATTATATAAAAGATAAAAAACTACTAGAAAATGAATTACGAACAATAAAATTCATAGCACAAAAGAATGGGTATCATGAAAAAGAAATAAATAAAGTAATAAATAAAATTAAAAACAAACTACAATTTAAAAATAACTTGAGAACCACCCTTATATTAGATAATAAAATAAAACATAAACCATTTATTGCATTAAAATACAATAAAACTATTAACAATAAATTATACAGAACATTAAATAAATTTTATAAAATCGCATACACATGTAATAATAAAAAACTACTGTCCACAAATTTAATTAAAAATAATATAAATGAAACACTAAGCAATAAAAAGGGTGTGTATAAAATAAATTGTGGTAATGAGGATTGTAAAAAATTTTACATTGGTATGACTAGTCGTAATTTTCAAGTGAGGTATAATGAACATAAAAAAGCACTGAAATGTGACTACATTATATCTAACTATACCAATCATATAAAAGAAGAAAAACATAAATTTGGTAAAATAGATGAACATTTCAATATAATAGAACAATGTAATATAGAGAATAAAAATAAAATTGAAAAATATGAGATGTTCCATATTTATAAATATTTAAAAGAGCAAAAGCAGGACATTTTGAATGAACAGATAAAATTTAGGAATGATGAAGTGATATTGACTGCTGCTGCTATCTACAGTAAATATGAGAAGGGATAAATTAAAATAAATTAATTTTAAATCAGTTTTATACAAGTGACTGAAGATGTATCATCTTCTGTAAATTTTAAATAAATGAAAAAAATTTTTAGTCTCAATTTTTTATTTACTCTGATGATGGTGGATCCACCGAAACACGTGTAAGTAGGAATAAAATAAAGGTGACGCAGTTTAAAAAGAAGGTTAGTGAAATTATTATATTAATTCATTATATGAAATAGCAATATATGGGAGTAAAACGTGGGTGGTAGGGGCTGTAGAAAGGAAGAGGATAGAAGCTTTTGAAATGTGGTGTTATACAAAAATGTTAAAGATTAGGTAGGTGGACAATAAGTAATTTAGAGGTTCTTAAATGAGTGGATGAAAGAAAAAGTATATGGAAACATCTTATCAGAAGAAGGGATAGGCTAGTGGGGCATATCTTAAGACATCTAGGTATTGCTTTATCAATAATGGAGGGTAATACTGAGGGAGTGTATTGTAGGGGGAGGCAAAGGTTAGAATATTAAAGCAAATTACAAAAGAGGGTGTTGCAGGTATGTAGATATGAAACGACTTGCACAAGATAGAACAGCTTGGAGAAATGCATCAAACCAGTTGAGAAACTGATTACAAAAAACTATTACTGTACATAAATGAATACACAAATTCTCCTACCCGTTTTTTGAAGGTTCGGATTTATCATCCCTTTGTTCTAACGTCGGTGTTCGACCATATTTAGCACAATAAATCAAAGACCTACTGTAGTTTTATGTAATTAAGTTTGGTATGCTGTTTTCTTATTGTCTTGCTTCTTCAAATTTTAATTTATAATTCAAAACTTGACAGATTATTATTTAATGTTTAATCGATTTTCAGTTTCAGATGAAGAATTTCGTTATGCCTTAGAAGACAATGTAAAATACACTACAAAAATTATTAAAATTCCTATTTTGATGTAAAAATTTATGTACAATAAATTTTTTAAGAATTCTAATTTTTGGTGAACTTATTATATACTCTGTACCTTAATTAATAATTGTTTATATAATAGTATTCTGCCCATAACAGGTAGGTGAAGTGTTAAATTATTTACACTTGATCTGCTAGTTCCAGGGCTACAAAAATAGTTCTGTTTCTTTTCACATGATCAGCCAACTATATGACTGAAGCATTAAAGAACAGAAAAGGTAGAGGTATAAAAGACACTGGTCAGTATGATCTCCTCTGAGAGTAATGAATTTCATTATACAGCCAGACCCTGTGATGAATGAAGTGAAGGTGTCATTTGCAGGGTGGAAAGTAGATGCTTTTCAGAGGGCCTGGCATGCTGCTAAGCGTACTTTTTCACTCAGTGAGGAAGGGAATTGTAAACTACCTCACTCCTCGTTTTACTTAGTAAAGCCTCTAGAGGTTCAAACCAGTTTATCAGCTGATGATCTAAACAACATAATAGTATTGTGACCGCTAGAGAATCAAAGAATGACCTGGTATAAAGATAAACTGTCTTGCTTTTGCAGACGACCTAGCAAAATTGAATTGTGTGTTAATCATACAACTAGAAATCTGACGGACGATTTTGTTCATAATTTTATAAATAAAATTAAAAATACTATTAAAGTAACCTGTTTACTAATTTATGTGCGATAGCATTATTGGAGTACTAGCAGTCTTGTGTGTAGCGCATTGATTATTTTCTGAACATTAACTTGTTTTTTCATGAGTCGATAGTGAGATGGAACGGCGAGTGTCAATTTGGAATCTTTCCGCTTGTGAAGAAGATGCGGTGCAATTTTTTTCCAGGTACTGCGACAACATCGAGTCTGTGAGATCCTATGATCTTAGAATCTACCTTAACCTTGCTGGCAAATTCAAGTCAGGTTCAAGCCAGGCTGATTAACTGAACCTAACTCAACGTTAACCTTGCTGTTTAATTCAATTTAGGTTATACGCTAATTAACTGTAACTCAATCGACATGATCAGTGGCACCCATCTAATGGAAGAATGTATAGGGCATCAGATCCATTATGCAGGCGCCTTTTTTTTTTTTTTATCTTTTGAGACTGCAGTGGATCACTTGAGTCAATTTCTGGGCACTCTCTTTTAGTTCTTTACTTTGATTTTCCTCCAGTATTCTTTCATTATTTCAGTATTCTTTCAGTATTTGGGACACATCATGTGGAATGAGTCCAGATACTCTTTGATACAGCTCATTGTGCAAGGGAAAATAGATGGAAGGAGAGGACCAGGAAGAAGACGAATATCCTGGCTGCACAACCTCAGGGAATGGACCGGAAAGACATCTGCTGAACTTTTCCGTATTGCTGTCAGCAAAGTGAGAATTGCCATGCTGGTCGCCAACATCCGAAACGGATAGCGCACAAAAAGAAGAAGAATTCTTTCATTCTGACAGATCTTCTTTGCCTTTCTACTTCTGAAAAGATCACTTTCCTGCTTCCCCTTTTATCCATTTTTCCTTGGAATCTAATATTTTTATCTTTTAATAGTTTGAGCTGTTCGGTTTCATTTTCTAGATCTTCAAAGGTGGTGCCTAATTCTTCCATATATCTTTCTTGATTTCTCTTAACCATATTACTTCTGTTATTTTCTGGTAGTGTTTTCTGATTATTTGGTTTGTAATTCTATCTTTGGGTGTTCTGATTATATGTCCAAAGAAGGATATTCTCTTTTCCTCATCGTTTCTATTAGGTACCGATTTGGTCTCCTGGTAGACCTGTTCATTTGGTAGTAATCTCCATTCTCTATCTACTTGGTGTCTCTTTCCGATGCAGGTTCTAAGGATCCTCCTTTCAAGTTTTTGGATTCTATCTATTCTGTTTTTCTGGTTTAATTTGAATAGAGTTTCACACCCATATGTTATCTCTGGTTGTACGACTGTTTTGTAACGTTTTATTTTGGTTTTGATTAATAGGCATTTTTTATTAGTGTTTTTGGTGATTAGTTGTGATGTTGTTAGTTTCTTGGTTCTTTCCGCCCATGCTTCCTTTTTGTTGTTTTTGTAACTGATGATTTCTCCCAAGTATTTAAAGGATTCTACGAGTTCTGTATATTTGTCATTAATTTGGACTTTGTTTATACATAGCGGGTCTGTTGCCAATATTTTGGTTTTTTCAAATGAAAATTTTGAGGCCAATTTTTTCTGCTATTTGTTCTAGCATTTTAACTTGGTTCCTAACCTCTGCGATGTTGTTTGCTAATAATGCTAGATTGTTGGCGAACCCATGGCAGTTGAGTTTGATGTTATCTTTCTTGGTGCCTATTTTATTTTTTGGATTTAGTTTGTACCATTATCTCATGATATATTCGAGAGTGCAGTTAAAAAGTAGGGGGGAAAGCCCGTTACCTTGTTTTAGTCCAGTTTTTATATCGAAGCTTTCTGAGAGTTCTCCTCTAAATTTAACTTTAGAACTAATTTCGGGTAAAGTCCAAATCTTCTTAAGATTTTTAGCATTGATGGTCGGTGGATACAGGCATTAAATAATTACTCAGTTTTCAACGACAGTTTTCTTTCCAAAATTCTACAGTTATGATAATAAAAAAACCAAACTATGTAATCTAATCGTATGTCTGTGAGGCTTGACACTGGTAAAAATTTAATTGAGTTTATTACAACAAACAAAAGTGTTAGACAGGGCTGTTATATTTCTCCAACGTTGTATCAAACACTCCCTACTCAATGACCCAGCCACCTGTGTTTCCACAGTCTCCAGCAGCCCCCTTTTCTCCCCTACTTTCTGAAGCACCTCCTCATTACTAACTCTTTCCATCCAGCTAATCTTCTCCATCCTTCTCCAAATTCACAATTCCAGGCCCTCCAATTACCTCTCATCCTCCCTCCTCAAAGTCCATGTCTCCACTTCATACGTGGCCATACTCCAAATAAAGCATTTAACCAATCTCTTTCGCAATTCCAAAACTGCACAAAATCCGTCTTTTCCGGGCAATTGTCTCCTTGGCCATTGCGAACCTCACTTTCACCTCTTTGGCACAACTCATATCTTCCATTACCAGGGATCCAAGATACCTAAAAGACTTGACCTGCTCTATTTTATTCCCTTTCAGGGATACAGGAAAACAGCTAGATTTGAAAGTGAAAAAAATGTACTGGCTGCTTGGCCGTAAATCGAAATTGTCCACTTCTAATAAAATTCTCATGTATAAAACGATTTTGAAGCCCGTATGGACATACGGCATTCAGCTCTGGGGATCTGCGAAGAGAACCAATTTAAATATAATAGAGCGATTTCAGACAAAACGTTGCGACAGTTACTCAATATACCTTGGTATATTTCTAATAAATACATATATAAAGATTTAGAAATGAATTCTATTCAACAAAAAATTAAAAACTTCAGTGTTTGGTATCAAAGACGGCTTGAGGTCCATCCAAATTATTTATCAGTGAACTTATTAGACAATAGTGTAAATAATTTTGTAAGACTGAAAAGATTTAACGTTTTAGACCTTGTACATAGATAGTGTGTAAAATATGTAAAATGTACGTATTAAGAGTGGTTGCGTGAGTGTGTGTGTATATGTGTGTGCGTGCGTGTTTGTTGATGTACGTGAGTATGAATGTTCTTGTTTACTAAGATTAATATCATTGTTAACATTACTAATATTATTGTAAATGATAGTATACATTTAAGTTAGTGGCTACATCAGTAATCACTGGATGGCTGATGTGAATAACTGTTTCTTTCTACTCATCGTAATTACTTATTGTTCATGATTGAATAGATTGTAATTTTGCAAAATGTCAAAAAAAAGAAAAGAAGTACAGCTATCGGAAAAAATATTCACATTTGGAATCCGCATATGAATTTGAACTTATAGTGTTAATTATTAAAATTGATAGTCACATAGACTGCTCTACATTATAAAGGTTTGTTATCGATGAGGCGCGGCGGAGGGGAATGTTATTGGTCATGATGGCATTGATTGATCTACAAAGCCGATGTTTGTGTACGTGTTAGTAGCAGTTAGAGCCTCATTAGAAATACACTGTACTGTACTGCTCCGTTGTGTCAACTGAACGAGCAAATGACTATAGTTTATTAGTTTGGTTATAAGGAAAAATTCTTTACTCCATATTTTTCTTGTTGTTGTTTAGGTCAACAGCCGAAAGGCTGATTTGAACCTCTAGAGGTTTTACTAAGTAAACGAGGAGTGAGGTGGTTTACCATTGCCTTCCTCACTGAGTGGAAAAGTATGCTTATCAGCATGCCGGGCCCTCTGAAAAGCACATATTTTCCACTCTGTAAATGACACCTTCACTTCATTCACCACAGGGTCTGGCTGTACAATGAAATTCATTACTTTCAGAGAAGATAACTCTGATTAGTGTCTTTTACACCTCTACCTCTTCTGTTCTTTAATGATTCAGTCATTTAATTGACTGACCATGTGATAAGAAACAGAACTATTTATTTTAGCCCTGCAACGAACAGATTGAGTGTAAATAATTTGACACTCCACCTGTCTGTTATGGGCAGATATTTTTCTTAAGATGGAAGATTAATTTATTGTAACAATGTTCCTGGTGTAATGGAGGAATTGAACATAAAATGTAATGTGAATGAATGGTGGCTGTTTATTGACTCGTCCAAAAGAAGCCTCAAAGCTGTTTTTCTTCATAATGGTAACAAATATGTTTCAGTGCCAGTAGGGCACTCCGTGTATCTGACAGAATGCTACGAGAATTTAGAATTAGTTCTGTTTAAACTGAAATATTGTGATCATGAATGAATAGCATGTGGGGACTTCAAAGTTATTTCTATACTTCTTGGGCAGCAGGGAGGATATGAAATATCCCTGCTTCTTGTGTGAATGGGACAGCCGTGATAAGAAACAACATTGGATCAGAAAAGAATAGCCACGCAGGGTATTATTAGAACTTGGGACCAAAAATGTAATTCGAAAAATTTGGTTGATCCACTGAAAGTACTCATACTCACTTAACATTAAATTGAAATTGATGAAACAATTTGTAAAAGCTTTATTAAAAGAAGTAGATTATTAAGCCAAAAGTTTCCTCAACTGTCAGAGGCCAAAGTGAAAGGTGTTTTCACTGGTCCAGACATTCGTAAACTTTTGAAAGATGAAGCCTTTCAAACCAAAATGGTAGACATTGAAAAAGAAGCACGGAAATCATTTGAAGAAGTCATAAAAAATTTATTGGGAAAAATAAGGACGCAAATTTTAACTGCAAAGTGGAAAACTTGTTAATGAAATTCCAAGACTTGGGTTGTTCAATGAGCTTGAAGGTGTATTTTCTGAATTCTCATATTGATTACTTCCTTGAAATTCTTAGTGATGTAAGTGAAGAACAGGGTGAAAAATTTCACCAATATATAAAGGAAATGAAACGCAGTTATCAGGGAAGGTGGAATGTGAACACGATTGCAGACTACTGTTGGTCCATCCGTAAAGAAGATCCGCAAGCTGATACAACAGAAAATGTAGCCTGAGAAGCGTTGAAAGAAAAAGAAAAACAGTAAAAGTTTTCGTAGAGGTAAGAAAATGTACAACAATCCTTTCTTTAAAACCCAATACTTTTTATAAATAAAAGTTTTCCACGAGAAATATATGTAGGCCTGTATTTATGTACAATGACATTCTCCATTTTCTTTTTTCAGTGTTGTGAAAAATCCTTAAGTGATGGAAAAAACGGTGGCAATATTTGAAATCAGCGCACTAAATAACATTGAAATTAGTTATCAGATTACAAACAACTTTCAATTTCCTTAATTTTTTTTGACCTGTGTTATTTTTACAAGTTTGTAACACATCAAGAAATTTTTTTGAAGGTAAACTTCCCCCTTAAGTTTATAAACTATACTATAATAATATTTAAGTATGCTAATTAGAAATTTATTGTACGTACCCAGCAACAAGAGTAATATATGCTTCTGACCCGTACACATCGCGTGATCTACGAAAAGAATTTTTTTTTAATTAATAAAAATCAATAACCTATAAACTTTACTATCTTTCTTACGAATCCACAGCAATGTAATTTACTGAATTTTAAAGAATCTCTAATTGCTTCGAAACAAAACACATAGTAACAAATGAACGTGTTACAATATTAATCATCATCATCATCATCATCTGGGTATCCTTCCAGCAGGCCGGGTAGGATTTGAGTGGACGATATGCCTCCATCTATCTCTATCTTGATATACCTTTTGTATTCTGATATCCTGTAGTGTCATTCCTTTTGTTAGGAGATCATCCCTTATTTGGTCAGTCCATCTTCTTCTGGGACGCCCAACGGGTCTCTACAATATTAATATTGAAATTAAAACTGAAATGTGCATCGATTCTGTATGGGGTAGAAACGTGCCCTCTCAATATAACAATTACAAAAAAGATTGAAGCCTTTGAACTATCAGTCTACCGAAGATTTTTGTAGATACCATAGACGCAGAGATTGACGAACTTTGAAATGTTGGAAAGAATCAACAGAAACTTGGAACTTGTCAATACAATTAAATACCGAAAACTGTCCTGCTTGGGCCACATTATGAGAAATGAAAAAAAATACATCTTGCTTTACCAAATACTCCAGAGAAAGATCACAGGACAGAGATCACCAGGACGAAGAAGAATACACTGGCTGGTAAATCTTAGATTTTGGTTTGACAAGAGTTGGGCAGAGCTGTTCAGAGTTGCAACGAATAAAGTGCAGATAGCGATGATAGTCGCCAACATTCGATATCGGAGTACCACCTAAAGAAAAAGTATATCTATATGACGCACAAAGTTTGCCTTTTTGGAAGCCATGTGTTTCACATTGATTATAAAAAGGAACTTCTTAGTCTTAAGGCAATTTGCTCAGGATCCAAATATACTTACCGATATGACACTATGCTGATATTATCCGCTTCTCTGTTTCAGCTGTTTGACTTCTTCCCCAAATTTAATGATTTTCCCGAGATAGATATACGAGGTGTGGCTATTAAATAACGAGACTGAAGTTGTAAAAAATTTTATTTTAATTTCATATATAATCACTTATTGTCACCTTCAATATGCACTCCTTCTCTATCCCTTCAACAATCCATGCGAACTTTCCATTGTTGGAAACAGTGCTGGAAGTCATCTTCTGTCAGCTGCTTCAGGACACGCGCCGCTTTCTCTTTTACAGCTTCCACAGACTCAAATCTTGTCCCTTTTAATGTAGATTTCACCTTAGGGAACAGGTAGAAGATAGTAACATGAGATGAAACGTGGTTTGTTTACTTATGATCCGTAAACGAAGCGCCAATCCAGGCACTGGAAGAGCCGAACTTCAACGAGAGCTAAAAAAGCTCGAATGAGCAAGTCAAAATTAAAGCAATGATGATTGGTTTTTTTATATTTTCGGGATTGTGTACCTTCACTGGGTTCCTGAAGGTCAAACAATTAATCAATATTACTACCTTGAGGTACTTTCTAAACTACGTCAAAGAGTAAGGGAAAAACGCCCCGAAATGTGGAAGGACAAATCATGGGTTCTCCACCAAGACAATGCGCTAGCTCATTCCGCGTTATCTGTCAAGAGGCCAAGTACAGCATCTCAGTGTTAGAACATCCACCTTATTCACCAGATCTTGCACCATGTGACTTCTAACTGTTCCCTAAGGTGAAATCTGCATTAAAGGGACAAGATTTGAGTCTGTGGAAGCTGTAAAAGAGAAACCGGCATGTGTCCTGAAGGAGCTGACAGAAGATGACTTCCAGCACTATTTCCAATAATGAAAAATTCGCATGGAGCGTTGTAGGGATAGATAAGGAGTGTATATTGAAGATAACAATAAGTGATTATGTGTGAAATAAAAATAAATTTTTTTACTTCAGTCTTGTTATTTAATAGCCACACCTCGTATTTGTCAGTACACTGTGTATAGCAGAGTGGTCACTGTAATATCTATGTTATAATACAGCTACAAATAATACCTATATTAATATATTAATGTATTAATAACATCTATAATAATATATTATCAATCAATATATTAAAAGACTCCAGATGAGATCTAGCCAATAACAGCCAAGGTCGGGTGTGAGGTTGCCCCTTCGGTAAGTCACACTCTGTTCCACCGAACTCCAGCTGACTTTTTGTTAGGCTGTCATCCACAGCTGGACCACAACGTGACAACGCAGGATGCGATAAACGAAAGTCAATTGGCTCTGCGCTGTCCTAGGTCACTATGCTCTGGCTTCATCTGCAGTCTCTAGTTCGTTAAGGTGTAAAAAACTTATTTGGCAAAAAGTTTACGTGTTTGTTACTCACACGAACTGGGGGACTGGTGTTCCATAGGAGTAAGCCACTGGTATCAATACCATTAAATTTATGAACAAAATAATTCCAAAATTAATGACTTCTTGGGACAACATTTTGACGACTCTTCTGAACAGGTCTACTTTACTCTGAAATAATTCATTAACAATTATGATTATTTTAAATCTACTGCAATAATTTATTCAAAATTATTGAATAGGTTTTCTTAAACGATATTGTCCCTCCCCCCTCCTTACAATTGAATTAGTCTTCCAATGCACTTTCACATATTCTTTTTACTTTCTCTTGCCATATATGAATATAGATGAAAGGAAATTATTGTTTTTATGTCAATTTTTCGAAATCGAGTTTTCACCAGATATAACCTACACGTTTTCAGGCCCCTGAACCCGAAAACATGTTTTTAGCGATTTGTCTTTGTATGAAAAAAATATCTCAAGAGCGGAATAGCGAACATAGTAGAAAATTTAAACTTAAGTTAGGTACCACTACAAGACCCGATATGAACCCCAACCATTGGGAGAAACCCCAAAAGTACACCGATAACCACTGTCTAGTATTCAAATCCGTATAAAATTAACTACCTTTACTTAATTAATCTACGAAAAACGAACAACCTGGAACAACAAAAGAAAATCTCGAAGAATACACAACGAGGTCAAGCAAGAAGGGGACTACGAGTCAACAAGTTTTAATTTAATCAAAAAGAAAACTTACTTTTATGCGATCTTTGGGTATATTATAGAATACTCAAAATAAACGACCATTAATTTTTTTTACTTTATTAGAAAAATGTTTATTAGAAAAATTAGAAATCAACCCACCGGATTGGTCTAGAGGTAAAGTCGTCGCCAAAATCAGCTGATTTTCGGAGACGAATGTTCCTGGTTCAAATCCTAGTAAAGGTAGTTACTTTTATACGGATTTGAATACTAGATAGTGGTTGCCGGTGTACTTTGATGGTTAGGGTTCAATTAACTATACTCTCTCAGGAATGGTCGACCTGGGTCTGTACAAGATTACACCTCATTTACACGTCATACACATCATCCTCATCTCATTGGGTCATGGGGGTTGCTTATTGTTCTGAATTAAACAGATTGCAACGTACACATATTAGGAATGAAAAAAAGAAAAAACTGTACACCTGTACATAAATAAACAACGAGGGAATGAGATGGTTATGAAACGAGATAACATGTGCTTTAATACTTAGAGAAGATAACCACTCAAAAGTGGGCCACAGCTGGAAATTTTATGTGAACGGTTTACATAAAATTATGTGTACTTATTACAAAATTATGTCCCTAATCCATCGTCGGCGTAGACGTCTGCAGGGATTTCCGAGAAGGTATGCTAGGTATAGGTGTGTACAAGTTTGTTGCTTTGATGAGATAATTTCTTACGGTATCTTGTATAAATTTTACGAAATAAGTCCTTTACGTTCGGAATTTTGAGGTCGTTTTGCAAACGATTGGTAACGTAAAAGGGAGTATTTGTAATTTGTCATAAGAATTTTGAATGAAATTGTTCGAATTTTTAAATTACGGACTTAGCGGTTCCATAGACTTGGCAGGTATACATCCAAACAGGCCAGAGATAAGCTTTATAAATAAGAAGCTTAAGATGCAGTGGTAATTTAGATCGTTTAGAAAGTAAACAGTAAAACCGTTTTCGTCTGTCGTTTAAAGTTTTCCGTTTAATATCTACATGAGCGTTCTAAGTGAGTCACCTATCCATGTTTTTATTTTATTTAGTTAAATATACCTAAATGACAAATGGGACTACGGTCAGGAAGTTAAAGCGCGTATCGAGCAAGCCAGAGCAGTGTTCACGAAACTAAAACACCTATTGTGCCAACGTGATCTTAGTCTCAACACGAGGCTCCGAATTCTGAGGTGCTACGTACTTCCTGTACTTCTTTACGGGCAGGAAGGGTGGACACTAACGAAACTTCTAGAAAGGAGGCTGGAGGCTGGAGGAGATGTGGCTATACCGCCGCATGCTCCGTATATCGTGGACCGACAGAGTACGAAACACGGACGTACTGACTCGGATGGGCAAGGAGATGGAACTGCTATACGACATCAAGCGACGAAAACTGCAGTACTTCGGCCATGTTCTTCGAAACGGGAAATACAGACTTCTTCAGCTGATAATGGAAGGAAAGATAGCAGGAAAGCGCCGGCCGGGCAGAAGGAAAGCGTCCTGGCTGAAGAATTTGAGAGATTGGTTTGGTCTCAACTCCACGTCACTGTTCCGAGCAGCTGTTTCGAAAGTTAGAACAGCAATGATGATCGCCAAACTCCGACGCGGAGACGGCACTTGAAGAAGAAGAAGTTAAATATACATTAAAATTATATTACTAAACTAAACTAAGCTGTACACGTATACAATATTTTAAAGTAAATACTCTTATATGCAAAAACTCTTCTTCACAAAGAATTCTGTGCGTGCATAGGAATATCCTACACAGAAAACAATTATAATTACTTAAATACTTCTAACTACTATAAAATTACTAAGTTATTATGCAGTTGAATAGGGTACAAGGATTACAATAAATAGAATTTTTAAAAAAGCAGAAAATAAATTATAGATTCAATTACATTTACATAAGTAATATCAATAATTGATATTATTTAGGTACAGGTGGAGTGTCAAATTATTTACACTCAATCTGTTCGTTGCAGGGCTAAAATAAATAGTTCTGTTTCTTATCACATGGTCAGCCAATTAAATGACTGAATCATTTAAGAACAGAAGAGGTAGAGGTGCAAAAGACACTAATCAGAGTTATCTCCTCTGAAAGTAATAAATTTCATTATACAGCCAGACCCTGTGGTGAATGAAGTGAAGGTGTCATTTGCAGAGTGGAAAATATGTGTTTTTCAGAGGGCCCGGCATGCTGATAAGCGTACTTTTCCACTCAGTGAGGAACGCAACGGTAAACCACCTCACTCCTCGTTTTACTTAGTAAAACCTCTACAGGTTCAAACCAGCCTTTTGGCTGATGACCTAAACAACAACAACTATAGAAATTAAAAAAAAAATTTAAGATTATGTACACTTATAATTATACAGAAACTTTAATAACAAAATAATATTGTTACAACTCGTTATAGTAAAGTAAAATTGTAAACTTTAATTTAATTAATTCACATATGTTTATTTAACAAAATTATTTAACAACAAAAAACTAACCTTTACTAACGACAACAACGAATATAATGAGTTAATGAAAATAAGTTCTTAAACAATTAAAACAATGAAATTCACGCAATTTATTAACAATAAAACAAAATAAAATAATATCCCTTACCAAATGAAACATAAAATACAATGTCTGCTGACAAAATAACAAACTTACCGTAACGAAGAATCCCGTACAATTTAGACCACTAACACGTCAGCCATTCAAACCGCGGCCGCGTCCCAACAATGGGAACCTTCGTTTTTAGGCCTATATTTAACCAGTCAGCTGTTTATGAGAAGCTGATTTTATTTAACCAGCTGATTTTACTTTCGCCACTTCATTATAACAATATTTTATAACTATAACTACTTTACAATATACTTTAACTAACACAATATAGATATTTTTACTTTATGGGAATTATTTCAATATTTAATGAGTAAAAAAAAAAACAGGTAAGCTATCGCTAAGAGAAAAGTAACCAGAGAGCAGTTATTTTAAAACTTAAAAAAGTTTCTCAAGTTATGCTCATAGATCGATAGAATATGATATTTAAGTTCATGTTTAATACCATGTCTGTGTAAACCTACTATCAGTTTCATAATCATAGACACCCGAGTTTGAACCCTTGCATCTCCAAAATTATGAGTCGGATTTCAACATACTTCACATCAAAATTTAGCTCATTTTATTCTGCGTTTATCTATAATAGTCCTATATTTTTAATATTATTTTTAAAATTGCCATATCGAAGTTGAAAGACAAAAATACCCATTTTTCTTGATACTGCAACAAATTTCATGCGTTTAGAGGCGTATAACTCGATAAGTATTTGACCGAAAAGTTTTAAATTTTAATAAAACATAGACAATTATATTATCACAACGTGTACGAAATTTCAAAATCGTAAGTAATTTAAATTTTGATTTATTAACAATATTCTGAACCCTTGCTATCACGGTAACCGCTCGATCGTTCGGCACGGGCAAACTATCGTTCTATTCAGCGTAAAAAACTTAGTACAGATATGTTAATAATGTGAAATATCGATTAGGCAAAGTTGTGGTAGAAATTTTAGAATGTTGAATAATAGACTGGGGAATTCGGGGGGTGGGCGCTACTATCCATTTTGCTTGAATCTGACTGTCTACCTGAATTGACGATGCAGTCTGTCAATTCAGGTAGACAGTCCGACAGGATGTCACGTACACAGACTAGCAACATGGATAGTAACACCCACCCCCGGTATTACCCAGTCTATTTCTCAACATTCTAAAAAATCTGGTGTGAAACACTCACACAACTTTCTCTTGCCAATGCAAATAATTAATAATAAACCTAACATTATTAATAAAATATTAGAAATAAACAAAAACTAACCTCAAAAACATAACCTTATTTTAATCATGAGTGAATGACGCAAAATGACAATCGAACTCAGTTTGGCTTAAGAATACGGAAAATCACGCTTTCACGCTAAACTACGCTCTGTAGAGAAAAATGCTCTAAACAAAAGTTGTAGATCTTTTAATTTTCTATAAATTTAATTATACACACTTTTGTCGTAAAATGCATACTAAGACCGATTTTTCTCACTTTTTCGTGAGAAAAAAAACAGAAAATCGCTAATTACCGCTAAACTAAGCGTTATACAAAAAATTGTTTGAAATAAAAGTTGTAGAATTTTACATTCTCTACAACTTTTATTATATAACGTTTTGCGCTAAAGTGCATATTAAAGCCGCAATCTTAAAAAGAAAATGTTTTTACGTAAAAACAGCCTCAAGCAGAATTTCAGCAAACATGGCGCCTACCCTATATTGTAGAGCATAAAAAATGTAGTAAACCAGGCGATTTAAAAAAAAATCGTAGGACTAGTTTTTGAGAAAAACGCAAAAAAGTGAAAAATTATACGAATAAACTACTACTTCCGGTTGACCGATTTTGATGAAAATGTTCGTGTCGGGTCCGGTAGTGATATGTAACTTAAGTTTAAAGTTCGTACGATGTTCCGTTCTTGAGATATTCTGTTCACACACACACACACACACACACACACACACACACACACACGCGCGCACACACACACACACACACACACACACACACACACACACACACACACACACACACACACACACACGGACACACACGGACACACAGACACACACACAGACCAATCGCTAAAAACATGTTTTTTGGGTTCAGGGGGTCTGAAAACGTATAGATCCGGTGAAAACTCGATTTCGAAAAATCGACATGAAAACAATACTTTCCTTCCTATATATTCATATAGGCAAGAGAAAGTAAAAAATCACCTCAACATTGGCCAATCGATGTTTCATATTAACATATCTGTATTAAGGTTTTTACACTGAATAAAACGATAGTTTTCCCGTGTCGAACGATCGAGCGGTCACCGACATAGTAAGGAGTCAGAATATTGTTAATAAATAAAAACTTACATTACTTACGATTTTGAAATTTCGTACACGTTGTAAGAATATAAATAATTGTTTATTTTTACTTTCTCTTGCCTATATGAATATATAGGAAGGAAAGTATTGTTTTCATGTCGATTTTTCGAAATCGAGTTTTCACCGGATCTATACGTTTTCAGACCCCCTGAACCCAAAAAACATGTTTTTAGCGATTAATATGTGTGTGTGTGTGTGTGTGTGTGTGTGTGTGTGTGTGTGTGTGTGTGTGTGTGTGTGTGTGTGTGTGAACAGAATATCTCAAGAACGGAACATCGTACGAACTTGAAACTTTAGTTACATATCACTACCGGACCCGACACGAACATTTTCATCAAAATCGGTCAACCGGAAGTAGTAGTTTATTCGTGTAATTTTTCACTTTTTTGCGATTTTCTCAAAAACTGGTCCTACGATTTTTTTTAAAATCGCCTCATTTACTCAATTTTTTATTCTCTACAAGATAAGGTAGGCGCCATGTTTGCTGAAATTCTGGGTGAGGCTGTTTTCACGTAAAAACAAAGTTTTTTTAAGATTACGGCTTTAATATGCAATTTAGCGAAAAAATTTATTTAATAAAAGTTGTAGAGAATTTAAAAACCTACAACTTTTATTTCAAACATTTTTTGGTATAACGCTTAGTTTAGCAGTAATTAGCAATTTTCTGTTTTTTTCTCACGAAAACGTGAGAAAAATCGATTTTTTTAAGATTTCGGCCTTAGTATGCATTTTATAATAAAAGTGTATGTAATCAAATTTATAGAAAATTAAAAGATCTGCAACTTTTATTTAAAACATTTTTCTCTACAGAGCCTAGTTTAGCGTGAAAGAGTGATTTTCTGTATTTTGAAGCCAAACTGAGGTTGATTTTCATTTTGCGTCTTTCACTCATGATTAAAATTAGGTTATGTTTATTAAGGTTAGTTTTTTTGTTTATGTCTAATGTTTTATTACTAATATTAGGTTTATTGTTAATTATTTATATTGGCAAGAGAAAGTTGTGTGAGTGTTTCACACCAGATTTTTTCTTAAAATTTCAAACTTTTCGGTCAAATACTTATCGAGTTATACGCCTCTAAACGCATGAAATTTGTTGCGGTATCAAGAAAAACGGGTCTTTTTGTCTTTCAACTTCGATATGGCAATTTTTAAAACAACATTAAAAATAAATGACTATTATAGATAAACGCAGAATAAAATGAGCTAAATTTTGATGTAAAGTATGTTGAAATCCGACTCATAATTTTGGAGATGCAAGGGTTCAAACTCGGGTGTATGATTATGAAACCGATAGTAGATAGTGTACTTTTTGTGATTGAGGAAAAAAGTTAATTCTACAACAAACAAAAATTGTGTACACATAAGAAGAATAAATATTCATAGAAGAATAAACTGAACACTATACGGAGACAATTTCACTTACCGGACAATTACAAAGATTGTGTTAATCACACACAGTACACAAAGACACTGGACTTTATACAATTTATAAATATTCAAACTGCCCATGACGGACAGGTGGAGTGTCAAATTATTTACACTCAATCTGTTCATTGCAGGGCTAAAATAAATAGTTCTGTTTCTTATCACATGGTCAGCCAATTAAATGACTGAATCATTTAAGAACAGAAGAGGTAGAGGTGCAAAAGACACTAATCAGAGTTATCTCCTCTGAAAGTAATGAATTTCATTATACAGCCAGACCCTGTGGTGAATGAAGTGAAGGTGTTGTTTGCAGAGTGGAAAATATGTGCTTTTCAGAGGGCCCGGTATGCTGATAAGCGTACTTTTCCACTCAGTGAGGAAGGCAACGGTAAACCACCTCACTCCTCGTTTTACTTAGTAAAACCTCTACAGGTTCAAACCAGCCTTTTGGCTGATGACCTAAACAACAACAACAAAATATTCAAAGACAATTTTAGTGCAAAGATAAAAGTGCAATTCATACAAAATAATTTATAATTTAAAAGTCATAAAAGTAATTAGTGTTTTTTATGTAATGGGGTCGCTAAAAACTTAGAATGTTGATGCGACCATAATAAACCAATTAAAAACAAAAAAAGAAGAATAAATAAATAACTACAGCTGTGAAAAAGTAAGCCTAAAGTTTGGATTAAAGAAACGTTTTATACCGAAATTTGAATAAGTTTCTGTACAAGTTTACTCAATATCAAGGAATTTTGTTTCATATAATAAATACATTTTTGTGATTTTCAATGGCATTTCGTG
This sequence comes from Catonia carolina, assembly GCA_035578175.1. NCBI lineage: Eukaryota > Metazoa > Arthropoda > Insecta > Hemiptera > Achilidae > Catonia > Catonia carolina. The sequence continues at coordinate 53,086,559 of JAQMRL010000006.1, forward strand.
TAAATTCGTATTACAAATGTATGGATTTAAAGAAAGGTTGTTTACATCTTGGATACAATGATTTATTTGGTGGTATCGTTCTTGTATTACTCGGAATTCTCCTTTTGGTAGTAATTAAATTTTGTGTTATAGGAGGAAAATTTAGTCAGTTTGAAAGTTCAAGGGTTGATGATAACTTGACAATATCAACATTGATGATTATTGTATTCGGTGTGGGAACAACAATTTTATCAATTTGTCTTGTTGTTGGTGCTACAAAGGAAGAAACAATTTTATTAAAAAGTTGGATTGTTGGTCATGTTATATTTACGATCTTTGTTAATATTGTATCCTGTGTTGTGATTTACCTGTGGTTAAAATTGATTTTTGATAACGGTTTTAATTTTGTTCCTGTAACAAGTATACTAATTATTCCATTCCTGTTTCTTTCCTGTGTAACAATTGCAATTGACATATATAATTTAATGGTTGTTTACAGTTTCTGTAAACAGTTAGAAGAAGATAACAATAAATTCATTGAAATTTAGTAATGTTTTTTTTTTAGCTTCAACTTTATTTTTATTTACAACTGTACAATTTTTTAAAGCACAACTAGTACGAGGGTTATCCAGAAAATAACCTCCGTTTTGAAATAAAAAGTAAAACTAGTGAAGATACAAAAACTTTATTATATACATATTAAAACTACAGTTTTTCTCTATTTTTCGACATAGTCGCCAAACAGATTCAAGCACTTGTCGTACCTTGGAACAGTCTTTGAAATACCCTCTGCATAAAAATCTACCGCCTGTGAATGTAGCCAACCATTCACGGCGTTTTGAAGCTCTTCGTCATTGGCGAACCGCTGAGATGCAAGCCACCGCTTCATGTTCGGGAACAGGTGAAAGTCACTAGGAGCCAAGTCCGGGCTGTTTGGGGGATGATCGAAAACGTCCCATTTAAACTTGGCCAAAAGTTCATTTGTTTTCTCGCCCTCATAAAGCTCGAAGAACAAATGAACTTTTGGCCAAGTTTAAATGGGACGTTTTCGATCATCCCCATACAGCCCGGACTTGGCTCCTAGTGACTTTCACTTGTTCCCGAATATGAAGCGGTGGCTTGCATCTCAGCGGTTCGCCAATGACGAAGAGCTTCAAAACGCCGTGAATGGTTGGCTACATTCACAGGCGGCAGATTTTTATGCAGAGGGTATTTCGAACACTGCTCCAAGGTACGACAAGTGCTTAAATCTGTTTGGCGACTATATCGAAAAATAGAGAAAAACTGTAGTTTTAATATGTATATAATAAAGTTTTTTATCTTCACTCGTTTACTTTTTATTTCAAAACGGAGGTTATTTTCTGGATAACCCTCGTAAATAGTTATGTCCCCACTCGTGCGATGTCGCATGCTACATCGCAGGCGCTTAGAGGCATGCCATTTCACCTCTCCGTACTCGTTTGAAGAGCTTTATCTCAAAAAAAAAACATAGCGAATATTTTTGAACACTACACTAAATTAAAGCCTGTTCTTTTCTGCGTTGATTGGTTTGACTTAGATTATTTTAACTTGAAACTAGTCGGAGATGCAGCAATTTACGCATAAAGAGTACTACTCAGATTTTAGCCGGTTTTCCTTTAATGTGGTTTTTAAACGTCAGTTACTCCGTCTTAGCTTTACATTAAAGAACGGCGTTTAAGTAAGTTGAAGATCAGAATTTTCTCTATATGAACATTTAAAAATAGAAGTCTGATGTTCCATTTTAAAATGCCGGCCATTTAAAAAAAACTATTTTGGATTTACGTAAAGATAGGGAAATTATTTTTGGACTGAACCACCAGATTTTTGATTGTCGAAGTCGCCACGATTTCTATTTACCGTCATCATAACTACTCTGAATTTTTCCCGTTTTTCCAAATTGTCGATGTTATAGAGTGTCCAACGTTGAACTCCCTTGCAATATCCCCGTTCGTTTCATCTTTTTCCAAACACCAAATAATGTGTGCTTTTTCCATCATTGTAAGATGACGTTTGTATAAATACAAAAATAACGGACGGGTTCACACAAGAGATATGAACTAAACTAGAGTAAACAGGACAATAAAACTGTAGATCAGTGCTGTATTTAAGACAAAAAAATATCTGGTGTGAAACACACACGACTTTCTCTTGCCAGTGCAAATAATGACCAATATAATCTAATATTAGTAATCAACATTAGAAATAAACAAAAAAACTAACCTCAAAATCATAACCTTGTTTTAATCATGAGTAAATGATACAAAATGAAAATCAACCTCGGTTTAGCTTATAAATACGGAAAATCACTCTTTCACGCTAAACTAGGCTCTGTGGAGAAAAATTCTATAAATAAAAGTTGTAGATCGTTTAATTTGCTATATATTTGACTATACACTTTTGTCGTAAAATCCATACTAGGACTGAAATCTTAAAAAATCTATTTGTTTTACAGATTTTAATGGAAAAATTGGAAAATCCCTAATTACCGCTAAACTTAGCGTTATACAATATGTTTGAACAATAATTGTTTATACAATATATATAAGTATATATGTTTGAAATAAAAGTCGTAGGATTTTAAATTCCCTGCAACTTTTATTTAATTATGTTTGAGCCAAAATGCATATTAAAGGCGCAATCTCAAAAAAATAATTTTTTACGAGAAAACAGCCTTTCCAAGAATTTTAGCGGACATGGCGCCTACCCTATCATGTAGAGCATAAAAATTTAGTAAATGAGGCGATTTATAAAAAAAATCGTAGGAGTCGTTTTTGAGAAAATCGCAAAAAAGTGAAAAATTACCCGAATAAACTACTACTTCCGGTAAACCGATTTTGATGAAAATGTTCGTGTCGGGTCCGGTAGTAGTATCTAACTTAAGTTTCAAGATTGTACGATGTTCCGTTCTTGAGATATTCTGTTCACACACACACACACAGACCAATCGCTAAAAACATGTTTTTTGGGTTCAGGGGGTCTGAAAACGTATAGATCCGGTGAAAACTCGATTTCGAAAAATCGACATGAAAACAATACTTTCCTTCCTATGTATTCGTATAGGCAAGAGAGAGCAATAAAAATATAGGCTTAATAGTAACCAAACTTCCGACACGAAATAGGTACTATTGCTAGTACCATTTTTAGCGTTTTATTAGCTATTTTTAGCGTTATAAGACTAACGCTATCAAGAAGAAACACGTTAAAATTAGACAAAACAATGAGTAACACCCTGAACTCATACGGTTGTGAGATAAACGGCATAGTTGAAAATTCATACAGTTGTCACTGAAACCGATATGTGGTTTTAACCGATGTTAGTGTAAACGATATACAGTAAAATCTCTCTATAGCGGAATTGAAGGGACCATGAGGTACCGCCGCTATAGAGAGAGTTCCGTTATAGAGAGAGCGAGTAATTAACGGTGGGAGGGAAGTTGGAGTACTAATTTTTCTGTACAAAATAACTTATATATATACGTATGTAAATGGTGCATGGAATAAGTTTTTGAAAAACTACTGAATAGATAACTTTATGACGAATGTTTAATACAGTAGATTACTTCAATATAGTGAGATATTTAAATTAATTACATAAAGTGTAGGTTATTAACTTAACAAGAAATTTGGATAAAACTGGTTTTATTAGATATTGAACTTTCTTCAATAATCATTTATACAGTACATACCGTAATAGATAGCCTAAAATTAATTAGCACTGAAATTCGTTTTTTACTGAACAGTAATAAACATAGGATACATACAATTAAAATCTCCTAAAACGTAGGCTACACAAACACAAAAATCTGGTGTGAAACACTCACACAACTTTCTCTTGCCAATGCAAATGATTAATAATATACCTAACATTATTAATAAAACATTAGAAATAAACAAAAACTAACCTCAAAAACATAACCTTATTTTAATCACGAGTGAATGACGCAAAATGACAATCGAACTCAGTTTGGCTTAAAAATACGGAAAATCACGCTTTCACGCTAAACTAGGCTCTGTAGAGAAAAATGCTCTAAACAAAAGTTGTAGATATTTTAATTTTCTATAACTTTTATTATATACACTTTTGTCGTAAAATGCATACTAAGACCGAAATGTTAAAAAAATCGATTTTTCTCACGTTTTCGTGAGAAAAAAACAGAAAATCGCTAATTACCGCTAAACTAAGCGTTATACAAAAAAATGTTTGAAACAGAAGTTGTAGGTTTTTAAATTCTCTACAACTTTTATTATATAAGTTTTTGCGCTGAAATTTATATTAAAGCCGTAATCTTAAAAAAAACAACGTTTTTACGTGAAAACAGCCTCACCGAGAAATTCAGCAAACATGGCGCCTACCCTATCTTGTAGAGAATAAAAAATTGAGTAAAATAGGCGATTTTAAAAAAAATCGTAGGACCAGTTTTTGAGAAAATCGCAAAAAACTGAAAAATTATACGAATAAACTACTACTTCCGGTTGACCGATTTTGATGAAAATGTTCGTGTCGCGTCCGGTAGTGGTATGTAACTTAAGTTTCAAGTTTCAAGTTCGTACGATGTTCCGTTCTTGAGATATTCTGTTCACACACAGACACACACACACACACAGACACACACACAGACACACACACAGACACACACACAGACCAATAGCTAAAACATGTTTTTTGGGTTCAGGGGGTCTGAAAACGTATAGATCCGGTGAAAACTCGATTTCGAAAAATCGACATGAAAACAATACTTTCCTTCCTATATATTCATATAGGCAAGAGAAAGTAAAAAAATACACTGAACAGTATATATTTTTACGTTATTAAGGAAACAATGACTGTGAAGTACATTTCATTTCGTAAAATAAGTTGTAAATTTTGTTTCGTTTTCAATTCATAAAACATGTCTTCAATCTCATTTTCAATGTTTAAAACTTGTAAATTTTCATTTACATATTGGCTATGACAGTATGTGTAAACAACAAGAATAGCGTCTAGTGCCTGTTTACTTGAAGGGACAACATTTCTGTTTCCATTTCATCGTCATCTTCACTTTCTTCCTCGTTGTTTTGGCCTAAGACATTTTCGATTACTGCAAAGTGAAGTAGCTAAGTGATGAAGTGGCTAAGTCATTGTCTGCCCCTACATAGGCGTCTAAATCCATATCCTGAAGATATTGTTTTGCCGCTATAAAGAGATTTTTGTGCCGCTATAACGAGAGTTAAATACATTATCGTAGTATACGAAAGGGTCGGGGTCGGTAAATAATGCCGCTAAAGAGAGATTTCCGCTATATACAGTTCCGCAATAGAGAGATTTTACTGTATTATTTTATATTGGACGCAATAGCGGACCAATATTTTCATCGAATATTGGTCACATTAACCGTTGTATTCTATGTCACTGTATGCGTTAACTACTGAATTTAAAAAGTTTATTCTGAAATACAAAATAATTAAGACAATTTATAAAGTACATGGAAAAATGTAAAATGGATCCCAATGATACAAGCAATTGCGGATAAGTAAAATATGTTACTTACGTCGGTAACAGAGAAAAATAATCAGTAGTCTATAGCCGAATGAACCCCTTTTTATACCTCAAGACAAATTGTTTTGTCAATAAAAAATAACGTCATTAGCAACTCCCATGAACACTTGCAACAGTCACATAACGTAATCCAGCATGATGATTGGTTCTCTTTGAAGTAGGCCATTTTGTTACCAAACTCTTTTAGAGTTAGTCAGTTTTGTAACTAAGGTCAATTTTCAAATGGCAATTTTACAATGATTTGACCATTTTCGACAGAAAGTAATCTCATATTTGAATTCCTTGGGCAATTAATTGAAGAATCAATCAAATTTTCATTAAAAAAAAAATGAGTTGGCCTTCTTTGAAACTAGGCATTTTACTTTTTCAGGAATGATCGCCTGAGTATGTACAAGGCTACACCTCATTTATACGTCATACATATCATCCTCATTTTTTTGGGTCATGGAGTTGCTTATTGCTTTAAATTGAACAGATTGCACGTACACAAATTAGGGATAAAAATCTAGGCTACATTTTCCTTTCTGTACTTTAACTATCACATAAGATTCGCTCTTAATACTGGTTTTTAGCCATTCTGAATCCTGAAATGACTACATCTCAAAAAATGCACTGTATAACTTATGTTTAATCATGAGTAAACGCTATATGAAAACATAACCTAATTTTATTCACAAGTGATTGATGCAAAATTAAAATTAACTTCATCGTAAAATAACACAGAGAAATACGTTAGATAAAAACACTAAAATTATAGGCACAATGAAAAATGGAATATTTTGGGTACGAGATGAACAGCCCAGAAATAAAGATCGGTCAGAAATAAAGATTAAAGGAAAAATAAAAAGATAAACGTGGTCCAGGTTGAAGAAACATTAAAACACCTTTTACTTACTTTATTACTTACTTACTTTACTTTGTTTTATTACTGTGATGCGAGTGCGCTGTTTATACTAATTGCCAATTAAGCAGAAATGATGTGTGATGATTACACCTTGGACAATTCGAATTGGCACAAGCAGCTTCAGTGTTTACCTACTCCACTCTTCGCCACTCGCCATGCAACGACGGTACAGTCACAAAAGTATACAATCGCTACTGTAATGTGTGACTCATGCACAATCACTACGCTTTGTTTTCACTGTTATTAATAATCTGTCAGATAGAATGATGTGACTAATTTGTTTTCATATAATTATGATTTCCTGTTCATTATATAGATAGACCAATTTTTACTTTCTCTTGCCTATATGAATATATAGGAAGAAAAGTATTGTTTTCATGTCGATTTTTCGAAATCGAGTTTTCACCGGATCTATACGTTTTCAGACCCCCTGAACCCAAAAAACATGTTTTTAGCGATTGGTCTGTGTGTGTGTGTGTCTGTGTGTCTGTGTGTGAACAGAATATCTCAAGAACGGAACATCGTACGAACTTGAAACTTGAAACTTAAGTTACATACCACTACCGGACGCGACACGAACATTTTCATCAAAATCGGTCAACCGGAAGTAGTAGTTTATTCGTATAATTTTTCAGTTTTTTGCGATTTTCTCAAAAACTGGTCCTACGATTTTTTTTAAAATCGCCTATTTTACTCAATTTTTTATTCTCTACAAGATAGGGTAGGCGCCATGTTTGCTGAAATTCTCGGTGAGGCTGTTTTCACGTAAAAACGTTGTTTTTTTAAGATTACGGCTTTAATATAAATTTTAGCGCAAAAACTTATATAATAAAAGTTGTAGAGAATTTAAAAACCTACAACTTTTATTTCAAACATTTTTTTGTATAACGCTTAGTTTAGCGGTAATTTGCGATTTTCTGTTTTTTTCTCACGAAAACGTGAGAAAAATCGATTTTTTTAACATTTCGGTCTTAGTATGCAATTTACGACAAAAGTGTATATAATAAAAGTTATAGAAAATTAAAATATCTACAATTTTTGTTTAGAGCATTTTTCTCTACAGAGCCTAGTTTAGCGTGAAAGCGTGATTTTCCGTATTTTTAAGCCAAACTGAGTTCGATTGTCATTTTGCGTCATTCACTCATGATTAAAATAAGGTTATGTTTTTGAGGTTAGTTTTTGTTCATTTCTAATGTTTTAATACTAATGTTAGGTTTATTGTTAATTATTTGCATTGGCAAGAGAAAGTTGTGTGAGTGTTTCACACCAGATTTTTTTAGTTATTTGCGTGCGTCTGTAGTGTATAGTTTAGTGAGTTTTTGCAGTTTAGTTCTTGTAATTTATAATTTAAATTTTTACTGGAACAAATTAAATACACATTTTAAAATGAAATAATTATTTGTATGTTTGTACTTTGAAATAAGGTTGTAGGCATTTGCGTACTTTAAAAATTGTAGACCTTGTTGAAAGAATAGGTTATGGATATACTTTATGCGGAATTGTGTGTACACGTAGAGCAAGAGTTGTACCAATTCGAATTGTCCTCAGTATACCACAGTTCTGGAAGATAACACTTACTGTCGATTTCTTTATTGTAAATACCCGAGTTTGGAGCCTTGTTTCTTTAAAACCGGCTGTTCAATTTTAACGTACTATACACGAATATTTAGCTAATTTCAATCTGCGTTGTTAAATTCTAGTTTCATATTTTTAGCTTTTTATAATATTCCGATATCAGGTTAAGAAGAAAAAGAGCCGGTTTTTTTGTTGCTGCAATACATTGGATGCATTTAGAGGCTTATAACTCAAAAACCGCTCGACCGATTAGAGATTTATTTGAGATTTCGCCGGAATATAAACCTGTATGTTGGTATTTTACGTACGAAATTTCAGATTTGTAGCATATTTAGATTTTGAGTTATTAGTAAAATTCTGAACCCCTGTTAACTCCGTAACCGCTCATTAATTCGGCAGTTTTAAAAAACCATTCTATTCAGTATAAAAAAATTAATACAAATTCATTAATGTTATGGAACAGCGATTGACCAGTTATTCGGTAGAATTTTTAAGATGTTTAAATAATGGTTGATGTTGCGAAGAGTGGAAGACACTTACCGTGTTGCCGCGTTGTAAATCGGTAGGCCTATTATAAGAGAAAAGAAGAGATAAAAACAACCGATTAAAAGACGTGGCAACGTGGTTAAGCTTCTTCTACTCCCCGCAACATCTACTACTATTTAAATATCTTAAAAATTCTACCGAATAACTGGTCAATCGCTGTTCGATAACATTAATGAATTTGTATTAATTTTTTTATACTTAGTAGAATGGTTTTTTAAAATTGCCGAATTAATGAGCGGTTACAGAATTAAAAGGGGTTCAGAATTTTACTAATAACTCAAAATCTAAATAAGCTACAAATCTGAAATTTCGTACGTAAAATACCAACATACAGGTTTATATTCTAGCGAATTCTCAAATAAATCGGTCGAGCGGTTTTTGAGTTATAAACTTCTAAATGCATCCAATGTATTGCAGCAACAAAAAACCGGCTCTTGTTTTCTTCTTAACCTGATATCGGAATACTCAAAAACGCTAAAAATATGAAACTGCCATGTAACAACGCAGATTAAAATTAGCTAAATTTTGGTGTATAGTACGTAAAAATTGAACAAGCCGTTTTGAAGAAACAAGGCTCCAAACTCGGGTATCTACAATAAAAAAATCGACAGTAGGTAAAAAAAGAGAATTTGAACAAAAAGGCTCCCAATTGTATATATATTTGTACCAGTTACAATTAAATGTAAAAATTTTCAAGTCACAGGCAATGCAATCAATATTAAATAACATAAATGTATTTCACGTGTGTTTTTGAACACGTGGTTATTTACGCACGAGATGTGTAAGCATAAATTTACAGTTCTTTGTTACGTAGATAGGCCCTACTGTTGCTTTTGTTCAGCCTGATATGAGACATATCGTTAAGAAACTAGTGAACTGCTTTCAATAAAGAATATATTTCAAAATTGAAAATGAATGCTAATCAACCTCGAAAAACCGAGCTGTATTTCTCGACAATTAAGCAATGGTCATATTAATGAGAAGTTTACCTTTTCAAAATAAAATCTGGTGTGAAACAAACTTACGACTTTCACATACCAATGTAAATAATGAAAAATATAACCTACGTTTAATCATTAGTGAAAAATGTAAAATGAAAAACATAACCATGAGTGAATGACGCAAAATGAAAATCAACCTCTGCAGTACTTAAAAATAAACAGAAAACACTTCATGAGGGTAAACTAAGCGATGGAGAAAAAACGTGTGAAATAAATTGTATGCTTTATAATTTCCTAAAAGGGAAGTACCTTCACTGGGTTCCTGAAGGTCAAACAATTAATCAATATTACTACCTTGAGGTGCTTTCTAAACTACGTCAAAGAGTAAGGAAAAAACGCCCCAAAATGTGGAAGGACAAATCATGGGTTCTTCACCAAGACAATGCACCAGCTCATTCCACGTTATCTGACAAGAGGTTCCTAGCCAAGTACAGCATCTCAGTGTTAGAACATCCACCTTATTCACCAGATCTTGCACCATGTGACTTCTACCTGTTTCCTAAAATGTAATCTACATTAAAAGAGAAAAGATTTGAGTCTGTGGAAGCTATAAAAGAGAAAGCGGCACGTGTCCTGAAGGAGCTGACAGAAGATGACTTCCAGCACTGTTTCCAACAATGGAAAATTCGCATGGAGCGTTGTAGGGATAGAGAAGGAGTGTATATTGAAGGTGACAATAAGTAATTATGTATAAAATTAAAATAAAATTTTTTACAACGTCAGTCTCGTTATTTAATAGCCACACCTCGTATGTAAGTGGTCGCTAATGACCTTGTAGTCGATGCGACCGTAAATAAATAAATAAAAAAATATTTTATATCATGTGCTGCTTTGATGATAAAATTATTTCATATCACTTATATGCCACCGGGTTGGTCTAGAGGTAAAGTCGTCGCCAAAATCAGCTGTTTAACAGCTGATTTTCGGAGACGAAGGTTCCTGGTTCAAATCCTAGTAAAGGTAGTTACTTTTATACGGATTTGAATGCTAGACAGTGGTTACCGGTGTACTTTGATGGTTGGGGTTTAATTAACCATACTCTCTCAGGAATGGTCAGCCTGAGTCTGTACAAGACTACACCTCATTTACACGTCATACACTTCATCCTCATCTCATTGGGTCATGGGGTTGCTTATTGTTCTGAATTGAACAGATTGCAACGTACACACATTAGGAATTAAAAAAAAAAAAATATCACTTATGTAAACAACGTAAACAACAACAACGTAAACATGTTTTTGATTGAAAAAATCAAATTTACGTAAACAATCTGGAGGTATAAAGGGCTCGCCTGTCGCAATACATCATTAATCAAGTAATTTTGTAGTAAATTCTCTTACCTTCTGATTGAAGTAACCACGCCGATCGCTTTCCAGCTACTGATTTCTTGCATTATCCTGGCATGTTTAGTGTGTGATTTCTTTTAATTATTGACTTAATTCATATTTATTTTAATTTTTTTTAGACCCTCATGGGAGCAACTCTAGTCAATTTTTATTTTTTTTTTTTTTTTTTTTTTTTGTTTAACGTCCGACTGTTTTGCAAATTGCTGCTAATGCAGACGGTAACTCTAGTCAAGGATGGGAAGACTGATTCTGGGAACATTTCTTCTTTGCCCAATTCTCTTTCATTTTGTCAGAACTCTGATCCTCGGTTATGTTGTACTTTCTTTGTGTTGGAGTTTTCATTTTGTTTTCTTGTTTTTAAGAGTAGTTTTTTCTTCCCTATTCAAAATCTGTTCTTTCGTTAATTGCAGCTTCTCAAGGACTTTCTCTATTTCCGTAGCCAGTTATTCTTAAATTCACTTTTATGTTGGTAAGTTAGCAGTTTCTTGGTCAGTCTTACTTCAGGGACCATTACCATATGACTATAAAAGGCTAATATTTTTACTTTCTCTTGCCTATATGAATAAATAGGAAGGAAAGTATTGTTTTGGTATGCATTTTACGACAAAAGTGTATAAAATCAAATTTGTAGGGAATTTGACAGCTGTAGGTCTACAACTTTTTTTTGAGCATTTTACTCAACAGAGCCTAGTTTAGCGTGAACGGGTGATATTCCGTATTATTAAGCAAAACTAAGATAGATTTTCATTTTGCATCATTTACTCATGATTACAATAAGGTTATGATTTTTGAGGTTAGTTATTTTGTTTATTTCTAATGTTTGGTTATATTGTTCATTTTTGTATTGGCAAGAGAAAGTTGTGAGTGTTTCAGGCCAGATTTTTCCTGTTGCCATACTTAACATATCTATTTTGGACATTCGATTTACTCTTATGCAGCTTTCTCACGATCTCTCTTACAAACAGTTGCCTGACATTCATTACTTGAAATTCCTCAAAAAATTATTCTGATGGCTAACGAGGAGGTTTTCTACTGATAACTTTTAAAATTACTTTCTGTACTTCTAACAGGGGACTCAAGTAGCTGTATAAACACCTGCCATCTGGAAGAAGTGATGCAGGACGGCCGCGGAAGTGATGACGCGATGTGAAATGAGAGCAGGAAAAAATCTAATCCCTGATGGAAGAAGAAGAAGGTAGATTTTATTTTTATTTTGTTGTAAACTACGTACCGTACAAGCCTAAAACTAGAAAGGAATCGAACAGGGTGTATTCGGACGAGGGCAGAAGGAAAGGTCAGAGCTTAAAAATGTAAGCGAAATGGAAAGAAGTAAGTAAATTATTAACTTATTTATTGTATTACTTTATTATAATTAGTTTATTATTTATTTTGTAAATCTTTTAGTGTTTATTTGGAATTGTAAACTTTAGTGTATTAATTATTTAATAACCTAGATCCCGAAACGGACCTTAGCGGTAAGTGTCACAATACTTTTCCCTCCTCTTCCAATTTTTGTATTTGCAGGATTCTCCCTTTGCCACATTTTGATGATATAGTATTACATATTACATAGAGTCAAAGTTTTGTAAGACTACATTAACAAAATAATTTTGTTAATAATTAATAACTGATGGTAGATCACAATAATTTAGTTGTTTTAAAAACTCATATTAACAAATTTTTTAAAAAATATTAAATTTATTTACTGTGAATTAAACTGTAAAAAATTATTTCAAGAGGCTTTACATTTTATCAATTTGAAACATCAAAATGAAGCATGAAACTGAAAAATTAATTTGAATTTGGTATGACAAAGAACTAATAATAAAGCAGAATATTTTATGTAATGAAGTTAAAGATTTTTACTCATTGTTACAGTAAAAAATAATTTTTGAATAAATTTTAATAAAACTAAATACAATACCTAACAAATAAGTCTTTGTTTATTATCTAACGTCATACAGCATTAAATCTAATCAGAACAAATGAATTTGCCAACGTGTTGAGAGTTAATATTTTATAAGACTACAATCTCGATTCTAAGCAAATCTACATTTTACTTTAATACTTTTTTTTATAAATTGTAAACCGAATAAAATAACTAAATAGAGGTTATTAATCATTTTACAAAACGAATTGTTTTGTTTTCTAATCGAGAGCTGTCATTTTTTTATGTACAGATTATTAAAAAAACGAGCTAACATCGAGAGCCATTATTATGAGCACATTTTCTAAACGTGTTTTATCACATTTTTTCAGAAACTGAGTAATGTACAGTCTGTCTATAACTTGATGGCATCCGGCAGAGGGGGACCAAATGCGGATTGTAAAACCATTTCAGAAAACATACATCAAATTTTTTTCAAGTAACTGAAACTTTTCGGAAATTACGTACTTTTATAAAACAAAGTAGTTCACATGTTTTTTGTTCTAAAAAAAATATTTCGAAAAACACACGCTTAATGAGATAGTATATAATTCAGTAAAAGTTTTGTTTTTGAAGAAAAACCTGTATTTTTTCAAGTAGGCCTACGTCATCATTGTTCAACAACTATTTTACGGATTAACATAATATTTGGCAGGTTTGTTCTGTAATAATTATGAAAACTGTGATGCAATAAAATTTAAAAATTAACTGAAAATTTTATTTTTATTTCATTTCCTGCATTTTTTTTATGCAGTTCTCTACTGGTTTGATGCAGTTCTCCAAGCTGTTCTGTCTTGCGCAAGTCGTTTCATATCTAATTTCCTGCATATATATAGTTATCTCTGAAGACCGAAAAGTGCCTCGCATGCTGGATTTTATATGTCGTGTTTCGCGATTTTACAAAATCTATTGATGGAATTAATTCGTAACTTAAAAAGTAATTATTTCTGTTAAATTTTATTGCATTATCATTTTCCATAATTATTACAAAACAAACCTGCCAAATAGTATGATAATTCGTAAAATAGTTGTTGAACAATGACGATGTATTTGAAAAAATACGGGGTTTTCTTCAAAAACAAAACTTAGCCTACTAAATTATACATTAGTCTTATCACATTAAGCATGTGATGTTCGAAATAATAATTTTTGAAAAAATACTTTGTTTTATAAAAATATGTCATATCGGACAAGTTTTAGTAACTTAATAAAATTAGATTTATGTTTTGTGAAATGGTTTTACAATCCGCATATTGCTCCTCTCTGCCGAAGGCCATCAAGTTATAGACAGACAGTATAGCTACAATGTTTACAATTGAATGTTTTAACGTCGCTAATAGATGATAATTTAAATTTCAGCCGTCCTAAGTTTGCTCCTACTATCAACAAACAAAAGCCACCTACTACAGGGTGCACGCTAGAGTCTGCGACTTTACGGATGTCGTATTACTATTAAGTTAACTATTTTTTAAATTATACGTACTTAAAGTACTAAAAACATCAGTCATTATATGATGTAGGCGTAACAATTTCATTTATAAAAATACTTTTAAAAGTATTTTGTATTTAAATACTTTTGAAAGTATTTTGTTGGTACTTTTTAATCAGCGTGTACACATTTTCATATAATGCGCATGCTCAGTGACGTCATTATTTGTTTACATTAGGAGCAAACTAAGAGAGGCTGGACTTTACATCGTTCAGCGCCTGTGATTTAATAGGCAGTCGGTACTGAGACACGAAGTCTACCGACTGAATCCGAACTGTTCGCGCAGGTATACCGGCAAGCTTATTATGGCGTCCCCTCTAATTCTGCGGTGTTTTTGTTCCTGGCTTTCAGAAAATATTAAGGTAAAATAATTAGTTCAACGCACTAGGTTCATGCAAATGCATTAGGTCGATGTAATAGCTCAATAAAGCTCAATTTACACATGTAAGACTGTGCGCAGACCGTGCTGCCACCGTGTCGTGACTGTTTTAAATGAAAAAATGGTCTAGTCTATTTGAATTCTTAGGACAAGTAGTTTTTAATTTACTCATGTAGGACTGTGCTGGTACCGTGTGCAGACCGTGCTGTCTTCGACTGCTCGCAAAAGGATTTATCAAGGTCATGACAGATGACAGTCCGACACGGTCGGCGCACAGTACCCTACGGTTTAGACCGAGCTAGGGCAGTCTTAAGGGGGTCACGTACCCCTATACTTCACAATGTTAACATTTGTACCTTTTTCTCAGTAACTACAAAAGGTAGACACTTAATTTTTTTTATCTTTTAGATCATTCTTTTCTGCACATTTTGAGCGGAAAAAATGTTCAAATTGATAAAGTAAAAATTTTTTACAATTTTTTTTCGAAAAGACCTTTTGGTGATAATTTAAAAATTTAATTTTTTACAAATTTAAATTGTTAAACGCTCAGAATAGGCAGAAATAATGGATCTTTCAAACAAACAAAAATTCACTCAACTATCTTTAGTAGGTCCTGAGAAAAAGGTACAAATGTGGTAAAAAACCTAATTTTCGGAAACACTAATTTTAATAAATAAACACGATCCTAGTAACACACGTTTGTTAGTAAATATTTACACTAAAACAACTGTAATAAAACAGCAAAATAACACATGTGCTGCCGGCCGCATTGGCGCAGTTGGTAACGTGCTCGCCTCTCATCATGCGGTCCTGGGTTCGAATCCCACTCAGGCACGGCATATTTTCATACGTTACAAAAAATTATTTCATCCTCCATTGTACAATAGTTACACCCCAACGTCGTCGCTAATGACCGTTGTAGTTGATGCGACGTTAAATAAATTTTGATTTCTAATAAGTGTACGTTGAAATCTGTTCAATTGAGAACAATAAGCAAGCAACCCCATGACCCAATGAGATGAGGATGATGTGTATGACGTGTAAATGAGGTGAAGTCATGTACTGACCCAGGTCGACCACTCCTGAGAGAGTATGGTTAATTGAACCCCAACCATCAAATAAATAAATGAATTAAAAAAAACACATGAGCTATGATAATACAACTTACTACGGAATTTCCAACCTTAGATTTCAAATTAAAATAGTATTAGAACAAAAATAATGGTAAAATAAATATATAAAATAAATGTAAAAATATTTTTTTTGTTTTGGTGTGAGTAGTTGCACCAGCTGTAGAGGTTAATGAAAATAATATTTAAAAATATTTATAATTATCGTAGAAACATAATATTTACACCATTTTTTAGCGGAAATTTCAAACTACATTATGCAACAAAAAACAAAAAAATCATAATTTTTCCAATTGTTCGATACGTGACCCCCGACTGTAACGTCTGTTGTTGTATTACGTTACTGGTTAGTTGTGGTTTAAATTACTGGCGCTTTTTCTCGGTTTGACATTGCGTTCGTGAGTGGACAGAGGCGCATTCTAGTGTTTTTCACATGAATCGTCTCTGTCGAACTTCTGCTTCTCAGATACTACGTGTCATGTTTTCGCAATGGAAGTATCTATTTGTAGGTTATCTTCTTTATTATATTTACTTTTATCGTTATTTTTACTTTTTGCGATTTTCTCAAGAACGGCTCCTATAATTTTATTTAAAATTGCCTAATTTACTACATTTTTAATGCTCTAAAAGATAGGACGAGGAACACCTCTTCTAAATTTTTTGGGAGGCTGTGCTTTCGTGGTAAAAAGTAGTTTTCTAAGATTGCGGTCTTAAAATGCTCCCACATATAATAGGGCAAAAATGTACATATCTAAAGTTTTCGGAAATTACAAAACATACAATTTATTTCACACGTTTTTTCTACGACGCTTACTCGTAGTTTAGCCTCATTAAGTGATTTTCTGTATTTTTAAGTATGTAGAGGTTGATTTTCATTTTGCGTCATTCACTCATGGTTATGTTTTTCATTTCACATTTTTCACTAATGATTAAACGTAGGTTATATTTTTTTATTATTTACATTGGTATGAGAAAGTCGTATGA
This sequence comes from Catonia carolina, assembly GCA_035578175.1. Taxonomy (NCBI): domain Eukaryota; kingdom Metazoa; phylum Arthropoda; class Insecta; order Hemiptera; family Achilidae; genus Catonia; species Catonia carolina. The sequence continues at coordinate 53,103,376 of JAQMRL010000006.1, forward strand.
TTGTTTCATACCAGATTTTATTATGAAAAGGTAAACTTCCCCTTAAAATGACCAGGGCTTGAAAATTGTCGAGAAATACAGCTCGGTTTTTCGAGGTTGATTAGCAATAATTTTCAATTTTGAAATATATTTTTTATTGAAAGCAGTTCACTAATTTCTTAACGGTATTTCTCATAGCAGGCTGAACATAAGCAACAGTTGGTTCTATCTACAACACAAAGAACTGTAAATTTATGCTTATACATCACGTGCATAAATTATCTTCTACGTTCAAAAAACTAATACATTAATGTTATTTAATATTGATTGAGTTGCCTATAACTTTAAAGGTTTTACATTATATTGTAACTGACACAAATACATAGGCAATTGGCAACCATTTTGTTCAAATTCTCTTTTTTACCTAAGATTTCTCTTTCAGAACTGTTGTAACCATCACATCATCCGCTTAACCCTTCTGCTACGGGTGGCAATCTCAGTTGCCCTGGTAATTACCAGGTTTAAAAGCCTACAGCAAACGTATTTATGAAGCGACATTTTCGGTTCATACATCAATTTACGCGCTTTGAATGGCTCTATAATTTCATATAAAACACAATCCAAATGAGCTGATAGTAAGGCTGAAACGATGGTTGTAAGTTGCCAAGTTAATTTTGAAGTCGTCCTATCTTCAGTGTAACTTATGGAATATTTCATCTATAAGGTTTGTAGAACTACCTAATAAATCAAAATAATGCGTAGATGCTATAAAATCAAAACTTATCGTTGTACATTCAACTGTTGGCGTGGTATGCGGAAATTCTGAGAGTAAACATTGTCTTTCTTCGTCAAAGCTCCCTCGACCTGTTCATGGCCTATTGCAAACCCTATCCTTTTACCACTACTACATAATTTTGTATGTGGATTTATAACTGTATACGTGTTCAATGTAAATACTATTCACATTCGTATTGTGAACAAGAGGGTGGGGAATAGCAGGAATTTGACAATGCAACACTGTTCGAATATCATAAATTCTGTTCCCAATTTGCGCGTTGCAAATTTCAAATTGCAATTATTAGGGCTAATGTTACTCTAAATTATATTGTAAAACACGGTTTTATTCTCAAAAATGTCTTCTACAAATTATGTTCTGTACAAGTATCACATTTCAAGTATTTGGGGTGTGATATCACATATGAAATGGATCAGGACTTGAGCGTGAAAATAAATAGATTCCAAGCTATCTGTGGAACAATCAACAGGACCTTGAGGAACAAAGCCAGAAGGGAAACGAAAATGAAATTCTATAAAGTTATGGCTATCCCCACTCTTTTACATGGTTCTGAAACCTGGGTACATAAAAAGAAGGATGGAGCAGGTTACAGGCTGCTGAAATGCGATTCCTAAGAGCAGTGAAGGGTTGTACTAGGGAAGACAGAATCCATAATACTGAGATCAGAAAAGAGCTCAACATACCCTCCATATGGCAGAAAATCGAAGAAACCAAACAAAACTGGAAGGATCATGTGGAGCGCATGGAGGATGGAAGAATTCCCAGGGCAGTCATCTCCTATCAGCCAGTAGGAAAGAGAAGTGTGGGCAGGCCTCGTAAGAGATGGAATTGATTAATAAAGGAGTTTGCAGTCGGAACAGGCAATGTGCCTAATCCTTGAAGGAAGACGACGACGACGACGACAATTTCATGATAAACTTAAATTTTAGCATGTTACAGCCAAAAATATAAAGTAACCTAAAACTTTTAACGCGCGAAAGTGTTTCGCCCGCTGTAGCTAACGAAAACGCAACCGATTTTTATGTTTTTAAAATAAAAATAACCGTACGTGTTGCATAAAATGCCTGTAATTTTTTCACAATTTTCTATCGGTAATGGCCTTAGGTAAATGAGTTTATTTGGAAGCGTGACATTTGAACATTCAATATACAGTACGACGAAAAATACCCCGTAGCAGAAGGGTAATTGGCAACCAGTATTAAAAAGCGCACTCGCATCTACATCATACCAGTCACAGTAAATAAAACACATTGTGTTTTAGTGTTTCTTCGACCCGGACCACGTTTATCTTTTTATTTTTATTTTAATCTTAACCCACAGGGTTGGTCTAGAGGTAAAGTCGTCGCCAAAATCAGCTGTTTAACAGCTGATTTTCCGAGACGAAGGTTCCTGGTTCAAATCCTAGTAAGGGTAGTTACTTTAAACGGATTTGAATACTAGACAGTGGTTACCGGTGTACTTTGATGGTTGGGGTTTAATTAACCATACTCTCTCAGGAATGATCGGCCTGGGTCTGTACAAGACTACACCTCATTTACACATCATCCTCATCTCATTGGGCCATGGGTTGCTAATTGTTCTGAATTGAACAGATTGCAACGTACACAAATTAGGAATAATAAAAAACAAATTTTAATCTTTAATCTGTAATTCTGACCGTTCACCTTGTACCCAAAATATTCCATTTTTCATTATGCCTATAATTTTAGTGTTTTTATCTAACGTATTTCTCTGTGTTATTTTATGATGAAGTTGATTTTCATTTTGCATCAATCACTTATGAATAAAATTAGGTTATGTTTTTCATATAGCATTGTTTACTCATGATTAAACATAAGTTATTTTGTTCATTATTTGAGATTTAGACATTACAGGATTCAGAATTGCTAAAAACCAGTATTAAGGGGGTAGTCAACCCAGAAAATGAAAATGAAAACTTCTGGCTATAATTTACCATTATTTATTTTAAATAAAAGAGTAATTTACGAGTAACGATCTACCATTTGAACCAAGCCAAAAAATTAATTACAGCCCCTAATATAAGGGTGAGGTTGGAAAAGCGGGCTTTTACGGGGAATCAAATATCTCAAGAACCAAGAAAGATATCAACATGATTCTTATGCTACAAAATACAGAAAATTGCTGCTTATTACCTGTTGTATGCGCTTAAACGTATTTTTTCTTAAAAGAATTTTATTAGAGAAAAACCATATTTTCAAAAACATTTATTTTATGTATTCACAAATTATTTTTTAACTAAATCCCTATTAACGTTTTTGTAATAATCATTCCACAAATAATAGAGCAAGAAATTATGAACATTTGAAAAAAAACATCATCCAAATATCTCCAATACAAACCAAAAATATTTAATTCCCAAGAATGTACGATCATGCAAAAACTACATTTTCGGAAAACTTCAAAGTTGAAGGAATAATTTCACTCGCCTTGCTAGTGAGCTTTATTTTAAAGAGATGTTTTTATAACTTTGTGTCAACTTGCAAACAAAGTAAACAAAATATGTTGTGATTCAGAAAATTTTAAACTTCAAACAAATGCAAAAAACACTCAAAATTAAAAAAAAATCATCTTCTTGAGTTGACTACCCCCTTAAGAGCGAATCTTACGTGATAGTTAAAGTTCATAAAGGAAAATGTAGCCTAGATTTTTATCCTTAATTTGTGTGCATGCAATCTGTTCAATTTAAAGCAATAAGCAATTCCATTACCCAATGAAATGAGGATGATATGTATGACGTATAAATGAGGTGTAGCCTTGTACATACTCAGGCCGATCATTCCTGAGAAAATAAATGCCTAGTTTCAAAGAAGGCCAACTCAATTTTTTCAAAATGGAGAATTTGATTGATTCTTATAATTAATTGCTCAAGGAATTCAAATATGAGATCACTTTCTGTCAAAAATGGTCAAATCATTGTAAAATTGCCATTTGAAAATTGACCTTAGTTACAAAACTGACTCACTCCAAAAGAGCTTGGTAACAAAATTGGCCTACTTCAAAGAGAACCAATCACCATGCAGGATTCCGTCACGTGACTGTTGGAAGTGTTCATGGGAGTTATGATTGTTTTTCTTATTGTGTGGCGTAATTTTTTTTAACCCTAATGTGTTCGTTACAATCTGTTCAATTTAAGAACAATAAGTATTTTCATGACCCAATGATATGCATCACGTGTAAATGAAGTGTAATCTTGTACAGACTCAGGCCGACCATTCCAGAGAGAGTATGGTTAATTTCACCCCAACCATCAAAGAAACACCGGTAACCATTCTCTATTCAAATCCGTATAAAAGTTTATACCTTTAACAGGATTTGAACCAAGAACCTTTGTCTCCGAAAATCAAATGTTAAACAGCTGACTCCACTGCGAAGGCTTTATTCTAGACCAACACAGTGGATTAAAAAATGTACAAGATGAAGATAAATCAAATTAAAATCGTTACCAGTCAAATAGACATCTATGTCAGTTACAATCAAATGTATTAAACGTTCGAGTTACACTAAACAGAACTACCAAGGTTAAGTAACAAGACTTTGTTTTTTAACATATCAGATAATTTATGTACAAGACGTATGAGCATAAATTAATGCTTTTTGTTGGAGATGTTTTTACGTTTATTCAATCTATGAGGGATTTCGTTAAAAAATTAACAAAGTTAAGATTCAGCTATATAGTTATCAACAATAAATTTTTGCGATCTCAAATTCATATCAAACCAAATAAAATACGGAAAACTGAGTTATCATTTTGATAATCTACAAGCATTAAATCACTGCTAAATGTCAGGCCGATTCGACAGTTTGTCGTATGTCAATTTGTAGTTAACGTTTATATGGATTTGAAAATTATAGACAGCAGTTACCGGAGTTGTTGGTTGGGATTCGAATAACCTCACTTCTAACGAATATTCGACCCGAGTTTGTACAAGACTACATCTCATTGACACGTCATACGTATCATCTTCATCTCATTAGGTCATGGGGTTGCTTACTGTCCTAAATTGAACGGATTGTAACGTACACAAATTAAAGTAAAATAAAGTTATTTTATTGTTTTTTTTTGTTTTTTATTTTGGGGGGCTCCCAAACTCCCCTACACCCCGCCGTCTCCACCCACTACTACGGCTGGTCGCAAGGATGCGAGGTGGTTCAGTAGAACAGCAATAGAATCTCGCCTTAGTATATACTCGTATACTGCACCATTATAAACTTAACATAGTCATTCTTTCTTCACTAGAAAACAGTCAGCCGCCGAGCTTAACATACACCACATAGACACAAATAACATAAAAATACATAAAATAACATAAAGATCACGCAGTGTTTACACCCTTCCTTCACAGTATCCTGTATAGTTTTCCTTTTATTTTACCATCTCTGTGAAACAGATCTACCTCTCCATTTATTTCATTGGCTGTAGCTATACATCTATTGATTGGAGCTATTTTACTTCTTGTGGCTCCAGCAAACAGCCTGAAACTTCTTAAAGCTGTGCAAGGCACCCTTAGAAAAATCTTTGAGATCCGGAACATCAACTCGTGAATCCAGAATGTTGCAAATGTATAGAACTTCCATCACTCTACGCCGCGTGCTCAGACTCTGAAGCCCATAGAACGAGAGGGCATCCTCATAGCCATCAAATTTTATCCCAGATCTACATTCCAACTTATGAATTAATCTTTTCTGCACCCTCTCTAGTTCCTTTTCTGTGACGTCTCTTCTATAGTTTCACACCGTCGAACAATATTCGAGGACAGGACGCACAAGGCTCTTATAAAGTCTAAGTACTGACTTCTCAAATTTGAAATCACGACTAATCCAAGCTATGAGTCCTAAATTCCTTCGAACTTTTGCAGCTATTGAAGCTACTTGCTCATGGAATAATAGCTTGGAGTCAAACAACACACCAAGGTCCGTGGTGCTGGTCTTTCTTATGATTTCCTCATGGCCAAGGGTGTACTTGTGTACCATATATCACGTAATAATGTTTTAATATTAAAATTGGTCTGATCGAGAGTGTAACTAACGGGTAAATCCAGAGTACCCGAAACGGATCCACCCAAATGATTTCTCAGGCCGACCATTCCTGAGGTTGTATGATTAATTGAATCCCACCCATCAACGTACACCGGTAACCACTGTCTAGTGTTTAAATCCGTATAAAAGTACCTTACAAGAACCTTACAAGGATTCGAACCACAGTACCTTTGAAACCGAAAATCAGCTGTTAAACAGCTGACTCGCGGCGACGAGATTCTACTGTAATTTATAACATTTTACTTTCTCTTGCCTTATATGAATATTTAGGGAAGGAAAGTATTGTTTTCATGTCAGTTTTTTTGAAATCGAGTTTTCATCGGAACTACATGTTTTCAAGACCAGAAATGTCTCAAGAACAGAATTTTTTTATCATCATTCTCTACTGGTTTGATGCAGTTCTCCAAGCTTTCTATCTTGCGCAAGTCGTTTCATAACTACATTCCTGTAACACCCTATATCTTTTGTAATTTGCTTTATATATTCTAACCTTTGTCGCCCTCTACAATTCACTCCCTTAATATTACCCTCCATTATTGATAGACCAATACCTGGATATCTTAAGATATGCCCCACTAACCTATCCCTTCTTTTTCCATCCTTTCGTCTAAGAACCTCTTAATTACTTATTTTTACCACCCATCTAATTTTTAACATTTTTCTATAACACCACATTTCAAAAGCTTCTATCTTCTTCTTTTCTACAGCCCCTGTCACCCACGTTTCACTCCCGTTTAATGCTACACTCCAAACATAGTATTTTAAGAAATTTTTTAATAAAGAACAGAATATACCATAAAATTGAAACTCGAAACTTAAATTAGGTAGGCCTACTTTTAGTGGACCCGTCACGAATATTTCATCAAAATCAGTCACCCGAAAGGAGTGTAATAGTTTATTCCAAAAATCCACTTTTTTGCGATTTTTTTCAAAAACAGCTGCTACGATATTTTTAAAAATCGCCTTTTTTACTAAATGTTTTGTGCTTTACAAATAGGGTAAGAGCAACGTCTGCTGAAATTCTTCGGAGGGCTGTGATTTCGTGGTAATTTTTTTTTAGATATTGGCCTTAATATGCATTTTGGATAAAAGCGTATATAATTAAAGTTGTAGGAAATTAAAAGATCTACAACTTTTTTTTAAAGAATTTTTCTCCACAGACCCTAGTTTACCCTGAAAGAGTGATTTTCCGTATTTTTAAGCCTAACTGAGGTTTATTTTCATTTTGCGTCTTTCACTCATGATTAGAATTAGGTTTTGTTTTATGAGGTTAGTTTTTTTGTTTATTTCTAATGTTTTATTACTAATAGGTACTAGGTTATATTTTTCATTATTTGCATTGGCAAGAGAAAGTCGTGTGAGTGTTTCACACCAGATATTTTATAATGTTTAGTTTAGCGTCAATTAATGATTTCCTGTGTTTTTCTCATTAAAAACGGTAAAAACGGGATTTTTTTTTAAAGATTGAGGTCTTAATATGAATTTCACATCAAAAGTCTATGTAATCAAAGTTAAAAAAAATTAAAACACCTACAACTTTTATTTCAAAAACGTTTTTTACACAGCCTAGTTTAGCGTCAATTAGCGATTTTCCTATGTTAATTTCTACAGTGTTTTATTTTGCGTCATTCACTCATGATTAAAATTAGGAATCTTATTCTACATGTTTTCTCTAATGATTAAAATGTAGGTTATAATTTATAATTACTTACATTGCCAAGAGAAAGTTATCGCAGCCTTTTACACCACATTTTCATGTTCTCTTACCTGTATGAATGTACTATAGGAAGGAAAGTAGGTATTGGTTTCACGTCGATTTTTCGAAATCGAGTTTTCACCGGATATACAAGTTTTCAGACCCCCTGAACCCAAAAAACATGTTTTTAACGATTGGTCTGTGTGTTTGTGAACAAAATATCCCAAAACGGAACATTGTACGAAGTTAGAATTTGAAACTTAAGTTTGGTACCACTAAAGGAACCGACACGAACATTTTCATTAAAATCGGTCAACCGGAAGTAGTAGTTTATTCGTGTAATTTTTCACTTTTTTGTAATTTTCAAAAACGGCTCCTACGATATTTTTAAAAATCGCCTCATTTACTACATGTTTTATGCGCTACAAGATAGGGTAGGCTCCATGTCTGCTGAATTCTTGGGGAGGCTGTACTCTCATTAAAAAATGGTTATTTTAAGATTGCGGCCTTAACCCTTTACAGGGCAGTACTACAGGAGAAAATATATATGTCGTGAAACGTTAAATTTTGCTGTACAGAGACTTGAATAATGTATTTCTAGGGCCAGAAAAGTAAGATATTTCTTCGTCTTGATGTTAAGCCCTAGTAAATATACTTATCAAGGAAAGTTTTTTGTAATGGTAATCACATAATGTTTAGTGGTAAGAATGCTTATCAAAACAACATTTAGTACTACATAACAAATAAAATGTGTAGAATAACTTACTTTAACTTCATATTAGCATGAATGCGTGCTTTCCCGTGAAAAACTAGAATTTTCTAAACACTGTACAAAAGTAACAAAACAACACGGTAGCGTACGCTGGTATGAATCCTTACCACATTCGTGCACTCACGAAGAAAATGGTCGCTGCGCGCTAATTTCAATAAGTAGATAGCCACTTACTAGAGAACATCTAAAACACCAAACAATGCAAATAAGGTTCAACTGCATAGCTTATTCTTCAGTTAAATCGCCAGTGGTAAGTATGGTATTGCCAGTGGTAAGTATACTTACCAAAGACCTACAAAGGGTTAATATGCATTTTAAGGCGAAACTGTATATAGGCTAATTAATGTTGTAGAAAATTTAAAAACCTATAACGTTTATTTCAAACATTTTTTTGTATAATCCTTAGTTTAGCGGTAATTAGTGATGTTCTTCTTTTTTTTTCATAAAAATCTGTAAAAAATTGATTTTTTAAGATATCAGTCTTGGTATGTATTTTACGATAAAAGTGTTTATAATATAATTTATTGGAAATTAAAAGATCAAAAACATTTTTATTTCAAGCATTTTTCTCTACAGAGAAAAATAGTTTAGCGTTAAGGAGTAATTTTTTCGTAGACTATTATATTAAGCCGAACACTAACGTTGATTTTCATTTTGCATAATTCACTAATGATTAAAATTTTAGGTTATGTTTTTTGTTTATTTCTAATATTTTATTACTAATGTTAAGTTAAATTGTTCATTATTTTCATTGGCAAGAGAAATTCGTGTGAGTGTTTCATACCCTGATTTTTTTCTCTAATAACGATGATTTGATACTGTAGTTGGCCTGCCAATCGTTATTAATTACAACGTCGCAGATTCTAACATACATTCGCAGTCAAACCTTCAAAAATTAACAGTGAATTAATATTCAGGATTTAGTATGCATAAACACAAACGATACTGTTCTTACTTTTTATTTATTTTATTAACCCCGATGATGTAGCATGTGATTTTAAAAATTGAAACAGTTATTGAACAAGATTCAATTTTCTTTTCGGCATTGTTACGTTTAAAATAATATGACGTAAAAAAGTTATTGGTATCAATTTTTAAAATTGTCATCAATCATTTTGTTTTGTCCGTCCGTCCGTTACACCCGGTTGTCACAAACTATAAGAGATAGCAACAAACGGTTTCCGGATTCGTATTCTACCAAAACTTAGTGACCGAAACTGCAAGAGATAGCAACAAATGGTTTTCAGATTCGTAATCTACACAAAAAGTTATTGACCCTGGATTGGATTTGAAGTTCCGGTTTAGACCGGAAGTGACCCAAAACCGGAAGTCAAGAAGTCAAAGTCAGAAACTACGACAGATAGCAACAAACGATTTTCAGATTCGTAATCTACACAAAAAGTTAAATTGGGCCTGGATTGGAGTTGAAGTTCCGGTTTAGACCAGACTTGGCTTAAAACCGGAAGTCAAGAAACCAAAGTAGAAATTTAGAAACAAAAATTGTGTTATTTGATTCCTCTTAAAGAGTAGATACAGAAATCATTAGGTATGTAGTTCCGGTTTCAACCGGAAGTGGGAAGATACCAGGAGTCAAAAAGTCAAAGTCAGAAACTACAAGAGATAGCAACAAATGGTTTTCAGATTCGTAATCTAAACAAAAGTTATTGGACCAGGATTGGGTTTAAAATTCAGGTTTAGATCGGAAGTGGCCCAAAACCGGAAGTCAAGAATTTAAAGCCGGAATTGGGAAACAAAAATAGTATTGTTATCGATTCCTCTTAAAAAGTAGATACAGAAATCAATGTGTTTGTAGTTCCGGTTTCGACCGGAAGTGGCCCGAAAGCAGATGTCAAGAAATAAAAGTCTGATTTTGGAAACAAAAATATTGTTATTCGATTCTACTTGAAGAGTAGATACAGAAATCATTAATGGTTTTTGTCATAAGTCAAAGGTAAGTTTTTTAAAAATTGCCACCAGCCATGAGACGCGTTGTCTCCAGAATGGGATTTTTTAAATAGATTTATTCGGTAATACTTCAATCGAACATTGTAATTAAAGAAAATTAATTATAAATATTACACTGATTATGCCTATGTAGAATAATATAATATACTCCTTAATGGGTTTCCCCATTAAGGAGTTGACTAAAAATAACCTTTCATTCCTGTTTGTGACGTGTGAAAGTTCAGTTTGTTCACTGTACAGAAAGAGTACAAGGTGTGCCTAAAAAGATTTTCACTGAAAAATCTGGTTGTGAAACATACACACGACTTTTTCTAGCCAATATAAATAATTTAAAATGTAACTTACGTTTTATCATTAGTTAACAATGTAAAGTGGAAAATATGACCTAATTTAAATCATTTAATTTAATCATGAATGAATGAATGACGCAAATTAAAACCAACCTCGACTTGTTGGATTACCGTACTAAGAAGTGCGATCCAAAATCTACGGTCTGGGAAACTGTTCACCATGACAACGAGCGTCCTTATATCATTGCCCGAAACAAAGAGAAGATTCAAGATTTGGTTTGGGAACTTTCTGATCACCCACCCTACAAGTCCTGACCTAGCACCAACAACGGCACCACCATCAACTATACCGGTGGGAAAATACTTTAATATAAACTAAAAAAAATAATAAAAAATTGGGCGCCAGTTCTATCACCAGAGCATGAAAAAAATAAATAAATAAGATTATATTTTCTTGCTTTAAACTAAATATTTAAGGAATACTAAACTTTTGTTTAGAGCATTTTTCTCTACAGAACCTAGTTTAGCGTTAAAGAGTGATTTTCCGTATTATTAAGCAAATCTGAGGTTGATTTTAATTTTGCATCATTCACTCATGATTAAAATAAGGTTATGTTTTTTGTTTATTTCTAATGTTTTAATACTAATGTTAGGTTACATTGGTCATTATTTGCATTAGCAAGAGAAAATCGTGTGAGTGTTTCACTCCAGATTTTTTTATAATGAAACGGCCCTTGCTTTACGAATGTGCCTTGTAATTGTTCTGAATACAGGATAAAAATTTATTTTAAAATGAATAGAATATCGTATTGCATGAAGAATAGAGAACTATAAGTTGTGGTTTGCCTTTTATGTATTTTATATAATGTGCTGATTGATAACACAATTATTTCATGTCACTTTTTTAAGTAAACATGTTTTTTTATTGAAAAAATCACATTTACGAAAACAGTCTGGAGGTATAAAAAGGGAACACCTGTCGCAGTTCATCATCAATTAAATTTTAGAGTTAGTGAACAAATTCTCTTATGTTCTGATTAACGTAACAACGCTGGTCGCTTTGAATCTATTGATTTCTTACATGATCCTGGTATGTTTAGTGTGTGATTTCTTTTATTTTTACTTTCTCTTGCCTATATGAATACGAAGGAAAGTATTGTTTTAATGTTGATTTTTCGAAATCGAGTTTTCACCGGATCTATACGTTTTCAGATCCCCTGAACCCAAAAAACATGTTTTTAGCGATTGGTCTGTGTGTGTTTGAACAGAATATCTCAAGAAAGGAACATTGTACGAATTTAAAACTTGAAACTTAAGTTAGATACTACTAACGGACCCGACATGAACATTTTCATCAAAATCGGGCACCCGAAAGTAGTAGTTTATTCGTGTAATTTTTCACTTTTTTGCGATTTTTTCAAAAACGGGGTTTACGATTTTGTTAAAAATCACCTGGTTTACTAAATTTTTCATGCTCTACAAGATAGGGTAGGCGCCATGTCTGCTGAAATTCTTGAAGAGGCTGTTTTCATTTAAACAAATTGTTTTTTTAAGATTGCGGCTTTAATATGCATTTTAGCGAAAAATGCATGCGGCAAAATTTGTAGAGAATTTAAAATTCTACAATTTTTTGTATAACGCTTAGTTGAGCGGTAATTAGCGATTTTCTGTTTTTTTCTCACGAAAACGTGTAAAAAAATCGATTTTTTTAAGATTTCAGCCTCAGCATGCATTTTACAAAAGTGTACATGATCAAATTTATAGAAAATTAAAAGATCGACAACCTTTGTTTAAAGCATTTTTCTCTACAGAGCCTAGTTTAGCGTGAAAGAGTGGTTTGCCGTATTTTTAATCCAAACTGAGATTAATTTTCATTTTGCGTCTTTCACTCATGATTAAAATTAGGTTATGTTTTTTAAGGTTAGTTTTTTGTTTATTTGTAATGTTTTATTACTAATATTAGGTTATATTGTTCATTATTTGCATTGGCTAGAAAAAGTCGTGTGAGTGTTTCACACCAGATTTTTTTTTTTTTTTTTTTTTTACTTTCTCTTGCCTATATGAATACGAAGGAGAGTATTGTTTTCATGTCGATGTTTCGAAATCGAGTTTTCACCTGTTCTACACGTTTTCAGACCCCCTGATCCAAAAAAACATGTTTTTAGCTATTGGTGTGTTTGTGTGTGTGTGTCAAAAAAATATGTCAAAAACGGAACATCGTACTTTCAACCCAAACTCTGTTTATAACTGTTATCACCAGCATAACTGCTGTTTATCACTGCTGTCTATAACGTTTCTGTGGGATATACTATAGTGCCATATTTTTCGGGCATGTTTTCAAGCGGTACTTCAGCTTGAAAAAACGCTCTGTGTGGCTTTATAGTTTTTCTTCAGTTGCCTATCCGTTTCAAATGTTGGCTAACGTATCTTGCATGGGTAACAAAATAAATTTTTACTCGACTTAAAATAAATGCATCATGATTTGACCTATTTAAACATCAGTCAGTAAATTTGAACTGTATAACTGTAAAATATTGAATAATTAAGAAGTACATTTGAAATATTTCAGGTTACATCATCTTCAGAAGTTTTTTAGAATGATGCATCTCGGAAGAATTGCTTTTGGAGTATTTCTTATAATTACCTTGATGCTAATACCAGCAGTTTATTCTCGTATAACACGACATGATATATTTCCGTATGTAATATTTATCTCAAATTTCCAATTAAATTACTTCTTTAACTTTATTTTTTCAGTCGGTTAAATTTTATCTTCACTATTTAGGTTATATTTTTTTCTGATAAAAGAATTTTTACAACAGGGAGGTCCATTTTGTAAAATTGTTAACATTGTAACTCGAAGCTCAATTGAGGATCTTTATAAACAAAATTGCTACAAATACCACCTCAGGTTGCAGTTTTAAGTTCATAGAACAACCGAATTTTCTGATAAACCTACCTTCTAGTCAGTGCAACTTCATAATATGTTTTCAACCCTTGCCATTACAGTTCAAAATCAATCCTAGTTACAATGATTAAGGATTTGATATTTTTTTATAACCCCATCCAGGAGACTCCAAAAGTTTTTTATAACCCCATCCAGGAGACTCCAAAAGAGAGTAATGCAAAAGGGGGACAATGTCAAGATAAAACTGATTAGTTAAATTTTAACTATGCTATTCATCACTTACCAAAAATTAATATATTAATTACTACTACTAACGTACTTACATCTATAAGCTTGTCATCAACTCCTAACGTACAATATTTGTCTCAACGTTTAATTAGAACTCATATATTTTTCAATGAAATGAAAAACAGCTTACTAACTACAAATATTAACTTACAGACTAGAAAAAAATTCTTAAAACAGTATGTTTGGAGTGAAGCATTATACGGGAGTGAAACGTGGGTGTTAGGGGCTGTAGAAAGGAAGTGGATAGAAGCTTTTGAAATGTGGTGTTATAGGAAAATGTTAAAGATTAGGTGGGTGGACAAAAAGTAATTTAGAGGTTCTTAGATGAGTGGATGAAAAAAGAAGTATATGAAGTATCTTACCAGAAGAACGGATAGGCTAGTGGGGCATATCTTGAGACATCCGGGTATTGGGTTATCAATAATGGAGGGTAATATTGAGGGAGGGAATTGTTGGGGGAGGCAAAGGTTAGAATATATAAAGTAAATGACACACGATGTAGGGTGTTACAGGTATGTAGATATGAAACGACTTGTGCAAAATATAACAGCTCTGAGAACTGCATCGAACCAGTCGAGAGACTGATGACAAAAAATATATTTTTCAACCAAAACCTATGTATTTAGAAAAAAATTCACGTACTTTGTAAATATTCCATCACTCGAGTATTTTTACTTTCTCTTGCCTATACGAACATATAGGAAGGAAACTATTGTTTCCATGTCGATTTTTCGAAATCGATTTTTCACCGGATCTACACGTTTTCAGACCCCTGAACACAAAAACATGTTTTTATCGATTGGTCTGTGTGTGTGGGTGTGTGTGTGAGAGAGAGAGAGAGAGAGAGAGAGAACAGAATATCTCATAAACGAAACATCGTACGAACTTGAAACTTAAGTTACATACTACTATCGGACCCGACACGAACATTTTTATCAAAATCGATCAACCGGAAGTAGTAGTTTATTCGTGTCATTTTTCACTTTTTTGCGATTTTCTCAAAAACTGGTTTCTTTTAAATCACCTCATTTACTAAATTTTTTATGCTTTACAAGATAGGGTAGGCGCCACATCTGCTTAAATTCTTGGAGAGGCTGTTTTTTTCGTAAAAACATTGTTTTTTTTTTAAGATTGCGACTTTAATATTCATTTTATCGCAAAAATGTATAATAAAAGTGGTAGAAAATTTAAAAACCTACAACTTTTAGTTGAAACAATTTTTTTTTATGACGCTTATTTTAGCGGTGATTAGCGATTTTCTCAAGAAAACTTGTAAAAAATCGATTATTTTATAAGATTTCAGCCTTAGAATGCATTTTACGACAAAAAAGTATATGATAAAATTTATAGGAAATTAAAAGATCTACAACTTTTATTCAGAGCATTTTTCTTTCTAGTTTAGCGTGAAAGAGTGATATTCCGTATTTTTAAGCCAAACTGAGGTTGATTTTCATTTTGCGTCTTTCATTTATGATTAAAATTACCTAGGTTATGTTTATGGAGGTTAGTTTTTTTTTGTTTATTTCTAATGCTATATTACTAATGTTATAGTCCAGCCTATGTTAGTTTGCTCCTAATGTAAACAAATAATGACGTCACTGAGCATGCGCATTAGACTATATCGAAATGTGTACACGCTGATTAAAAAGTAACAACAAAATACTTTCAAAAGTATTTAAATAGAAAATACTTTTAAAAGTATTTTTCTAAATGAAATTGTTAGGCCTACATCATAGCATGACTGATGTTTTTAGTACTTTAAGTAGGTATAATTTAAAAAATAGTTAACTTTATAGGAATACGACATCTGTAAAGTGGTAGACTCTAGCGTGCACCCTGTAGTAGGTGGCTTTTGTTTGTTGACACTAGGAGCAAACTAACAACGGCTCAACTGTAGGTTATATGTAGGTTATACTTTACCCGATTATATTGTTAATTATTGCAAGAGAAAGTCGTGTGAGTGTTTCACACCAGATTTTTTTTTTAGAAATTTTATTTTATACTATACCAAGATATTAACTGTCTTTAACGTTGTTTGTTTGAATAGGCTGACAGGGGAGTACAGTGCTAATCACTCGGAGCCTTCTGGACTACTAGCGTACGTACGACAAATTCTTAATTTTGGTCGTTTGCTTTATATAAGGTGGTAGTCAACTCAAGAAGATGATTTCTTTTTAATTTTGATTGTTTTTGCATTTATTTGAAGTTTAAAATTTTCTGAATCACATCATAAGTGTTTATTTGTATGTTGACAAAAATTTATAAAAACATTTGTTTAAAATAAAGCTCACTAGCAAGGCGAGAGAAATTATTCCTTAAACTTTAAATGAAGTTTTCTGGAAATGTGTTTTTGCATGATTGTACATTCTCGGGAATTAAATATTCTGGTTTGTATTGAAGGTATTTGGATGATTTTTTTTCAAATGTTTCTAATTTCTTGCTCTACTATCTGTCGAATGATTATTACAAAAAAACTTAGTAGGGATTTAGTTAAAAAATAATTTGTGAATACACAAAATAAATGTTTCTGAAAATATGGTTTCTCTTAAATTAATTTCTTGTAAGAAAAATACATACAATAGCATACAACAGATAATAGACAGTAATTTTCTGCATTTTTTAGCACAAGAATCATGTTGATATCTTTCTTGGTTCCTGAGATATTTGATTCCCCGTAAAAGCCCGCTTTTCCTCCCCGACCGTTATATTAGGGGCTGTAATTATTTTTTTGGCCTGGTTCAAGTGGTAGATTATTACTAGTAAATTACTCTTCATTTAAAATATATAATTATACATTATAGCCTGCAGTTTTCATTTTCATTTTCTGGGTTGACTACCCCTTAAATAATTTTTAGTTAAGTTAAAATTAAAATATAATTGCTAAATTATACAACGTTAAAATATTATAACGTTTGTTACAGGTTCTTGTGGAACCTGTTCAAAAATATATGGTAAAACTGTATTTTAAATTTATATCAAGTAATTATATAGTAATAACAAATTAATAAATTATTACGATTACAACTACTATTAATTTACAATCAACCTACTTAAACTAAATTGATTACAAAATTTTATTAAACAAATAGATCTAAACTTAACTAAAAATAAAATAATTAAATATGACAATTTACAATTAATAAATTGTATCTGGGTTACATCTAGATCGAAGACTCACGTGGAGAAGTCATATATGGGCGAAACGAAAGCAACTTGGGCTGAAGTTACGTCAATTATTCTGGCTCTTAGGCAGTAGGTCTCAACTCTCCCTTGAAAATAAAGTACTCGTATACAAAGTAATACTCAAACCAATTTGGACGTATGGGTTAGAGCTATGGGGTACAGCTAGTTCATCAAATATAGAAATACTGCAGCGCTTTCAATCAAAATGCCTGAGACTGATCACTGCAGCCCCATGGTACGTAACAAATGAAATACTACACAATGACCTAAACCTGCCCTTCATAAAAGAAGAAATTAAACAACATAGTGAAAAACATTTACAAAAACTAGAAGACCATCAGAATCCATTAGCGATTAGCCTCCTTGACAACAGCGAAGATACTCACAGACTGAAACGCTTTAAACCATTGGACTTACCTCTACGATTTTGTTAGTCATTTAAAACTTTTTTTTATCTTTTCTACTTCAACTCCTAATCATCGGCATCTCATAATTGGCGTCATTTTCATCTCCTTCACAATTTTTCCAATACGCAGACTGTTTTGACGTATAAAAACTGGACGGCGTACAGCTGTGTGCACATTGAGACATTGCTGTATTCCCGCGCTATTAACCAACTTGAAAATATCTACTACTGTTTTCTATCCATGTTTTTACGGTAAATAATTTCGCTTCATGCAACATTTTATAAGTTTATTTTAGTATACACGAAATTTTAATAATACGAAGCTGTGCTTCGTTTATATGGAAAATATTTTAATGAATGTGTTTACTTAAATAATTTTTGTTTCTTGTGTTATTAATTAATTTATAAATGGTTACCACATTTTTGCTTACCTTACATGTATTAGAATGCTATTAAATTTCTACCTTTAAAGTCAATTTTTTTTTTTTTAGCGCAGTACGCGGCTGTCAGAAGCCGATGTTCTGTTAAACAAAAGTTGTACACCAACCTACTACGACACATTTATCAAAATCACCCATTTTAATATAAATTTTACGCACGTAAAGCTTGAAACTTATAATAAATAAATTTAACTATAAACTGAGAAAATAACCTACCTCTATACACGAAATCCTGTCACCACATTGTTAACATTGTCCATGATTATTGCAAATTAAATATCACCGAATTTTTAAATTAAATTTAACGCACGAAAAGCTTGAAACTAATAAACTGAGGAATTACTTAACTTTATAGAAGAAGTGCTGTCGCCACACTGAATTGTAATTCATCATTCTATGGTGATTCAGCATGATTAATTGGGCTATATTTAGATGCATACAATGTGGTACATAAATACAAACTGAGTACACTCCGTTACGTGATGTTTTTCAAAAAGGAGGCTATGTGCACAGCTACCGGCCGTGCAGTATACAGACTGATTTTGTACAGACTGATTTTATACAGACTGATTGATTTGGCGCTACTATCCATGTTACCAGTTTGTGTACGTGACATCCTGTCGGAATGTCTACCTGAATTGACAGAGTGCATTATCAATTCAGGTAGACAGTCAGATAAAGTGGTTAACGAAGAAACTCCTGTTGATGTCTACAGATTTTAGTAGCAACAAAATGCTGGACCCTAGCTTTGCAAAGGCAGGTATTCCCAGTCTTTTTAGACCAGTCAACAGTGTAGATGCTGACCATTATTTTAGTACCTACATCTTACTTATAAATAATCGAAGGCAACGGCTAAAGGGAGAAAATGTAGAGACTTCTACAATGTTAGCTTTTAATTAAATATTTAAAATACTGTATTTTATTATTGATTTTTTTTATTTAAGTTTTTATGAATAAACTCAAAATTTTGCTATTGTATTTTTTTAAATGTGAATTTTTAATATTTATTTGCGAAAATGACGTACCATATATGATTACTTTTAGCCCAAGCGGTTTTAAATGTATAAATTGTTTCGGGTGTTTCGTTTTCTTCAATATTGTTTCCACAAACAGTAGATTGCTGCGTTGTCGTGAGGAGACAAGAGTTCCATGTATTGTTGTACTGATTCATTAGCAAAGTTTTGTAGCATTCGTTTTTAAGCTTGGTGGTGTTATTGAAGAGATTTTATCTTGTGGGTTCCAAGAGCGTTGCCAATTACGTCGAAATCGTCGTTTTACAGCAATGTTTTAAAACTAAAACACATGTAAAAAATACAGGGTTATTGTAAATTATGGACCCAATTATATAAATTCGTATTAATTTAAGCATAGATTGAAAATGAACATGAACATGAAATGAATACACAGTTAGAAAGAGGAAGTTTCAAAGTTTTTTTTTTACACACTTATAAAATGTTCAATATGTCCCCCTTGTGCTGCACGGCAAACATCTAAACGAAAGAAAGCCAAACTCGCCCTACATACGAGAGTATCGCCTGTTACAGAGTGCTATAAAGTGTATCGCCTGTTACTGAGTGCACCGCAGCAGTGATACAGTTTCGCAGATCGGCCAGAGTTATTGGTAGATGTGGGACGTAAACAACTTCCTTGACATAACCCCATAAGAAATAGTCACATGGGGTGAGATCAGGAGATCTCGATGGCTAGTAGTGTAGAGCCAGGTCTTGATTTCCCCTGCGTCTTATCCAGCGTAGAAGAAGAGACTGATTCCAAAAGTCTCGAACATCGAGGTGGCAATGGGGCGGAGCTCCATCTTGTTGGAAAATGAAGTCCTGTGAATCTTCCATAATTTAGAACAGCCATTGTTCCAGCATGTCCAGGTATGTCATTCCAGTCACAGTTCTTTCCGCGAAAAAAAATTATCCGGTAAACCTTTGTACGAGATAAGGCCAGAACACATTTATCTTTGGCGAGTCTCTTTCATGTTTCAATGCAATGGCGGCTGGCACCCCATTGGCGCAAGAACTCTAGTGGCCGTTTCTGCAACTACCACCGCCCAATTCAGGGAGCCGATCTGCGGAACCGTATCACTGCTGCGGTATACTCAATAACAGGAGATAAGCTTCCTCGTATGTAGGGCGAGTTTGGCTTTATTTTAAATGTTTGCCGTGCTGCATAAGGGAGACACATTGAACATTTTATAAGTGTGTAAAAAAACTTTGAAACTTCCTCTTTCTAATTGTGTATTCATTGTTCATTTTGAATTTACGCTTAAATAAATACGAATTTATAATAATTTTGAATAACCCTGTATTTGTGTTTAAGTGTAACCTCTCTGTTTAGATCAAGGAATAATTTTATTTTTAAAAAATCAATTTGAGTAGATTTGAGTATTCATCAGAAACCTAAGTAGATTTGTAAACTCATTAATGTGCTTTACTTTCACTTGTTTTAATAGGGGTATAAAGGAGCCAATACACGATGATGTTTCAGTGACTCTTGAACTAGGGTAAGTTCAACAAATATTTTACGAATTTTAGAACACAAGCTGAATTTAATAATGTTAAAATGTATAAAACTTTGATAAAATTATAACGTAAATATTCGGATGTTTCTTAACCCAGTATGATTCTTCTCCAGTTGATATTTTTGTTAGTTTGAGTTGATTTTTTGTTAGTTGAGTCCTGATGTAAAGAAACTGCTTATGTGTTAGTCCCTGTAAATACCAACACACAAACACGTGGCCTTGTGTGAACTCTCGGCAAGCTATCAGGTGATCTAAAAAAAACCTACTCATTACATTTTGTCAATTCAATCGTCGGTGGTATAATGTAAAAGGCCTAATAATAAAATTATAATGGTTTTGTCATTTTTATACACAAATTATTTTCATTTCACATGACTTTATCAGTTATTTATAGATTGGTGTAATTAAAACAAAATAAATCATGTAGTATGTGAGTCACATTTTGGAATACGTGGTGTGATGTCTTCATGATTTAGTGTGCGATTTGATGTTAAATTTTATTTATTCGCATCAATTTTTGTATTTTTCTTAGTTTTTAGGTGTTAGTGCGTGGTTGTGTACGTGATTGTGCGACAACAGATGTATTGATGATGGCGGACGAACGTTCTTCTTCCGGAAGTAATAATAAACATAAAAATCGAAAACCTTTACGAAGCGTAACCTAGAAATTAAAGAGATAGAACCACTTACTGCTGAATTTACCGGTGTATCTTTATCAGGTGTTCACAGAGTACGAAAAGAATTTTAAAAGAGTGATGTTTTAAAAACCTCAGTTAAAAAAATAACGTAAAACGCCTGCTTTAGACAAATTTGATAATGTCAACAAAACTGTTTTAAGATATTATTCATCAATTTTCCTTTAGAAATGAGTTACCTACTTTAAATAAGATTTTGTCGGTTGTCACTAATGGTCCTGATTTACCCAACATTAGTCGGTCCACACTTCATAAACTAATTCTACCTATGTGGTTTAAATTCAATAGTAGACTCAATAATTTTTCGTGTAAAAGTATGCAACGGCATGAAAGGTACGAGCGAACGTAGTGTAACCAAAATTTTTTTAACACTGTTCTGTTTATTCGACTCGCCCGGTGGCTTGTTCACGCTTGGACTCAACTAAGAAAAAACGTACTTTAGGATACTTGAGTTTTGTCAACTGCTCGTCAAGATAAAGTAACGAAACTCACATCATACCAAAAGATTCTTCAACCATAACGTTTTTCGATTCAGTCAATTTTATAAGCTGAAAGCACTATATCTTGAAAATATAAGAAAAATCAAAAAAATATTTTATTAACTTTTCTAAACAAAATAAAAAATAATTTAAACAACAGGTAAATCTTCCAAGATAAATATATCAACTTGTCACAACGAAAACGTAGAAAACTTCTTCTTCTTATTGCGCCATCTCCCTTCGAAGGTTGGCGATCCAATTGGCTGTAATCACTCGAGATGTGACGGCTCTGAAGATCTCGGATGACGTTCTGCCGAGCCATCGACGTAAGTCCCTGAGCCAAGAATTCTGTCTCCTCCCCACTGATCTGCTCCCCTGAATCTTCCCCTCAATGATCAGCCGAAGCATCTCATACCTACCGCCTCTCATCAGGTGTCCGATGTAGTAGAAAACTACCACGAACTAATTTTTTTTAAATCTAAAAATCAGACCTTTAAGAAAAAAAAGTAAAAAATCCCCCAAATTATTGTCTACTAATCATGTGTGAGTTACCCGTTAGGTTTTCTTGCTCGAGCTCTTATTTTGGGCTTAAGTTTTCCCCATTTTTTTTAAGAAAATGCTTTCTTTTTTCAATATTGCACTTCAGTATGCTGTTTTTTGTTTAATTTGTCTTACCCTGTATAAATATATCGGGAAATAACCTACTGTTTTCATATCGATTTTCGAAAACGAGTTTTCACTGGAAATACCTACACGTTTTCAGGCCTTCTGAACCCAAAAAAAAACATGTTTTTACCTATTTGTGTGTAAAATATCTCAAGAACGGAGTATCACACAAAGTTAAAACTTGGAACCTAAATTAAGAATCACTAGGGGACCCGATATGAATATTTTCATCAAAATCGGTCAACCGGAAGTAGTAATACATTCGTCGGATTTTTTACTTTTTTACGATTTTCTTTTAAATCGCCTAATTCCTAAATTTTTTATGCTCTACATGATACATTTAGCGCTGTGTCTGCTTAAATTCTTAGGGGGCTGTGCTCTCCTGGTAAAAAGTATGTTTTCTTTTTAATTTCGACGTTAATATGAATTTTAGGATATAAGTGTAGCTATACTATAAATTAAAGTTATATAAAACTAAAACAACTACAAATTTTATTTTTACAGTGCTTAGTTTAGCGTAAACTATTGATTTTCCGTATTTTCTCATTGAAATTGGTAAAAATTAAATATTTTAAGATTGTAACCTTAGAAGCCTATGCATTTTACAACAAAAGTATAAGTTATACAAGCTAACTGGAGTTATAGAAACTATTAAAAACCTACAACTTTTATTTTAAGATTTTTTCTACAGACCCTACTTCAGCTTCAATTAGTGACTTTCCGTATTTTTTAAGTTCTACAGAGATTGATTTTCAATTTGTCTCATTCAATCATGATTAAAATTAGGTTATGTTTTCATTTTACACTATTTACTAATGATTAAACATAAGTAATATGTGTTTCATTATTAACATTCGCAGGAGAAATTCGTGTGTGTTTCACACCAGATATTTCATTTTGTTATAACCTTTGTCTTTTCGAATGATACGTGACGTCTTATATTTTCCACTTGTTCTGGTAATTACAATTACAATCTTGTTCTAGTAATTACAATATTCTATTACTTATCTTTATTAAAATACTTATTTGTATGTTAGATAAATGTTTGGTTCGTGTAAACTTGATAACTTTCATGATTTTTATTCCATTCAAATGATTACAAAATTTATTTAAATTACAGAAAAAGAAGGAATAACGAGGATATTGGCAACAAAACTGCTTTCATGTGAGTAACAAAAGAATTCGGAGTTTGTACAAGAATAATATATTTTAACTGAATAGATAAAAATTTATATTAAGTTTGGTTGATTCTGACCTTTGAGAAACTGTATATTGTAGCAGAACCATTATTAGTTCTCTTACCAAAATTTGTACCTTCTCATAATATATTTTTTAGTTCGTGCAATAAACGACCTACCAAATTCGTTTTTGCTAATCCTCTATTTTACTTTCTCTTACCTATATGAATAATATAGAAAGAAAAATATTGTTTTCATGTCGATTTTTCGAAATAGAGTTTTCACCGGATATACATGTTTTCAGACCCCCCTGAACCCAAAAACATGGTTTTAGTGATTGGTCTGTGTTTTACGATAAAAACGTATAATAAAATTTATAGGAAATTAAAAGATCTGCGACTTTTGTTTTAAGAATTTTTCTCTACAGAGCCTAGTTGAGCGTGAAAGAGTGATTTTCTGTATTATTAAGCCAAACTAAGGTTGATTTTCATTTTGCATCATTCACTCATGATTAAAATAAGGTTATTTTTTTGAGGTAAGTTTTTTGTTTATTTCTAATGTATTATTACTAATGTTGTTTCTAGATATCTAGATACCTAGTTTCTCTGATATCTGTATGTCTAAATCGTATGATTTACAAAGAAACTGTACAACATTCCTCTGAAATAAATTTACAAAAACCTTGCATATTATACGTAGGATGAGAGATGAGAAGCTAGTAATTACACTGAATAAATCTTGTAGGGTCATATCTGTAAGATACCCCGAACTCTATTAGCGAGCCTACAAATACTCCAAATGCAACATGCAATACAACACACTATTGCGGGTTGCAAGGGTACAGGGGCTATTCATATACCGGGTGAGCATAAAGTCTTGCCCTGATTATAAAAATTTATTGCAGAATAACTGTTTGACATAATAATTTAAATTTGATGCTGTTACATAGGTTATTGTTAGTAGATTTTGTGACCAATAGATGGCGCTAGTGCTCCTCAACAATGACATGGTCTGTTAGTTCACGTTAGTTGCTGGCGAAATGGCGTTGAAGCAGGAGAAAGCACAATGTGTGCTTTGGTTTCACGAAACGAAATCGCCCATCAGTGTTCAGCGTAATTTTCGGGCTTTTTATGGACGCAGCCCTCCTAATGTTAAATCAATAAAGCGATGGTATGAAAGGTTTAAAGAAACAGACAGCGTTGAAGATCTTCCTAGAAGTGGCAGGCCTAGTGTGAGTGAAGCAACTGCTGATCTTGTTCGGGAATCGTTTCAACGGAGTCCGTCTAAATCAACTCGTCAAGCAACACGTGAACTTCAAATACCGCAAGCAAGTGTGGTAAAAATTCTTCATAAAAGGCTTAGGTTGCATGCTTGTAAAGTGCAAATCGTGCAGGCCTTGCAACCGAATGATTTGCTGAGACGTGCAGAATTCGCAACTGAGATTCTCAACAGGATTGACGGCGCTAACGATTACTTAAATCGCATATGCTTTACCGATGAATCCACCTTTCATGTCAGTGGAATGGTAAATAGGCATAATGTCCGTATATGGGGATCAGAGAATCCACATGCTACTGTACAGTTACAGCGAGACAGCAAAAATGTGAATGTTCGGTGCGGCCTCATGCATAATAAGGTTTTCGGGCCGTTTTTCTTCACGGAAAACACCATTAACGCTAACATTTACTTAGATGTTTTGCAACAGTTCATTGCACCACAGTTAGAAGAATATCAACCATGGATAATTTTCCAACAAGATGGGGCACCGCCCCACTGGGCTTTGATAGTGCGTAATTTCCTGGATGAAACATTTCCGGATCGGTGGATTGGAAGGGATGGTCCAACACCCTGGCCACCCCGCTCTCCAGACATTACTCCCCTTGACTTTTTTTTCTGGGGCTAAATCAAGGATAGAGTCTTCGCCACACCAGTTGCTGACGTTGACGAACTGAAGGCTAGGATACAAGCTGCTGTGGGTACTGTGACAGAACACATGTTACAAAACACCTGGCGGGAACTGGAATACCGCTTCGACATTCTCCGAGCTACCAAGGGGGCACACGTTGAAGTTTACTAATGTAAGTAATCTTAAAAAAACTATTAACACTAACCTATGTAACAGCATCAAATTTAAATTATTATGTCAAACAGTTATTCTGCAATAAATTTTTATAATCAGAGCAAGACTTTATGCTCACCCGGTACTTCACATGCATTGATGATACATATCGTGTTTGTAACTAATGAAGTTCCACTTAAAAATATTAACACTTATCACTTAAATCAGCCATTCACAAATTACAACTTGTAAGTAAAGACTTGAATATGAAAATTTCCTGCAAATTTCCTGGGAAAATGGCCCTTACGTTCCAAAATAGTAATTTTTTTTTTGGTTTTTGGCTGGTCCAAGGATGCGAGGTGGTACAGTAGAACAGCAATAGAATATCGCCTCAGTATACTGCACCATTATAACTTAACGTAATCATTCTTTCTTCACTAGAACAGTCAGCCGCCGAGCTTAACATACACCACATAGACACAAATAACATAAAAATACATAAAATAACATAAAGATCACGCAGTATTTACAGCCTTCCTTCACAGTATCCTGTATAGTTTTTCTTTAATTTTACCATCTCTGTGAAACAGATCTACCTCTCCATTCATTTCATTGGCTGTAGCTATACATCTATTGATTGGAGCTATTTTACTTCTTGTGGCTCCAGCAAACAGCCTGAAACTTCTTAAAGCTGTGCAAGGCACCCTTAAAAAATCTTTGAGATCCGGAACATCAACTCGTGAATGCAGAATGTAGTAAATTTGTAGAACTTCCATCACTCTACGCCGCGCTCAGACTCTGAAGCCCGTAGAATGAGAGGGCATCCTCATAGCCATCAAATTTTCTCCCAGATCTACATTCAAACTTATGAATTAGTCTTTTCTGCACCCTCTCTAGTTCCTTTTCTGTGACGTCTCTTCTATAGTTCCACACCGTCGAACAATATTCGAGGACGGGACGCACAAGGCTCTTATAAAGTCTGAGTACTGACTTCTCAAATTTGAAATCACGACCAAGGGTGTACTTGTGTACATAGCTCGTTTTTCTTGAATAAGTCATAACGAAAGTTTTAGTTAAGTTTAAAGAGAGCCTGTTTTGCAGTGTGACCATAGCTGTATTAAATCAACATCTCTCTGAAGAACTCTGCACTCAGCTGCGTTTTTAGATGTGGCACAAACTTTCAAATCATCTGCGTACATATAAATATTAGATTTAATATCATAAGCAATGTCGTTGATAAAACATACAAAAAGCAAAGGACCAAGAGTCGAACCCTGAGGAACTCCTGAAGTAGCCAGTTGTTCAACCTACACTCTACCTCCAACCTTCACTACAAAACTTCGCTCATGAAGATAAGACTGCAACCGTTTAAGAAGACTGCTGCCAACACTCATATCCCTTAATGTTTTCATTAAAACATCGTGTGGCACTGTGTCAAAAGCTTTTTTAAAGTCAAAGTATACGCAGTCAACCTGGTTTGCCATCTCGACGAGAGGAGCCGCAAAATCCATCATTTGCATTAAATTCGTAGTAGTTGATTTTCCTCTGATGAACCCATGCTGATTAAGCACAATGTTATCTTTTAGCCTACTATAAAGATGACTATGTGTAATCCGCTCGAAAATCCTTGAAAAGACGCAAAGTACCGAAATGGGACGATAATTCTTCAGGTCGTGACGATCGCCTTTCTTCGGCACTGGTGTTACAAGTGCTCTCTTCCAAAGGTTAGGAAATTCCCCACACGTTAAGCTCCAATTAAACAGCCTAACCAAAACTGGAGCAATTAAACACGCGATCCCTTAATAATGAAAGCTGGTATACCATCTACTCCAGCAGCAGATCTGGGCTTCATCGTGCCTATCGCAGTAATGACGTCCCCAACCGATATACAAGGAATCTCATGATTTCCCCCTCCGCAATCCTCTTCAAGAATGACGACTACCGGGGTCGTAGCCGGCTGATAAACTGTAATCAACAACGTCATAATGGAGCAGGTGAATAGCTTCAAATATCTTGGTTGTGACGCGTCCTTTAATCAAGAATGTGATATATCTCATAAGATAGCTAAATTCAATATGATTTGTGGTACTATTCACCGTGTTTTGAAGGGTAAAGCCAGAAAGGAAACGGAGATAAAACTCTATAAGACGATGGCTATTCCTTTGCTGACTTATGGAAGTGAGGTATGGATAAAAACAAAAAACGATGACTCGCATTCAAGCTGCAGAAATGAGATTTTTACGCAGCCTTCAGGGATATACGCCGCAGGATCACATAAGGAATGAGGTCATTGGGAGGCAATGTAATATCCAACCACTTGCCGATGTAATCAAGCAGTATAGAATAAGATGGACAAATCACCTGCTCTGTATGTTTAGCGGTGAATGGATTGTAATTAATAAATTTCAGTTCACTCATTAACTACGTACTTCTTTGGACACTTAAGCCCGTAACTATTTTCGACGCAGTAGTTTAAGCGTACAACGGTGAAGGAAGGTAGGAAACACATTTAATATAGGAAAACGGCAGGTAAATGACACAACTAATAAGTATATAACATTAAAAAGTACTTACTATATTGATAACAGTTCGTAAACAACAGCGATTGTACATTATAGTTGTACAATTGGCACTTGCAACGTGGTGGCATCGACTTGGCGGAGAACGGCTTATTTCTTGAACAAAACACTTTGAAAATATCGGCATACACAACAGTTAGATCACACATAGCACAAACATTAGTATACACAAAGTTAATCAGTCATTTTGCGGGAAACGGCTAGGATGATATCAAATGAAACAACGGCGTTGGTTACAACGAGGTGGCCATGATGAGAACAGAAAAGCAAGTACAGGAATGAACAAGAAGGCGGAAACAGGATTGTGACGTAGGAATCGGTTGCAAAGAGAATCAAAGCGCCAACAGAAAAGCGCGCGAGCAGAAAACGCAAAGTACGAATTTAAACGGATGTAGTACTGAACACCGTAAGTCTCCAGATCGTCTTCCTCTGCAGGTTTGGAAATTGAGGCAGGATGGAAGAAGAGGCGTCGGAACGCCGAGGAAACGATGGACACCGAAACAGCCTCTAGAAGCCTAGTCCATGATGGATGATTATGAACACTTAAATTCCACGGATGAAGTTCCACTTTATTTCACTGACAAAGTTTATTATTGTTTATCTAAAGTGAAATTCATTGGTTAGTTGTATGAGTGTGTTTGTCTGTATTTTATGTGTTACAATACACTCTTTTCAACAGAGTCCTATAACTGATAATTTTTCAAATAATAATTATGTTCCATTTGCAATTTTAACCCACCGGGTTGGTCTAGAGGTAAAGTCGTCGCCAAAATCAGCTGTTTAACAGCTGATTTTCGGAGACCAAGGTTCCTGGTTCAAATCCTAGTAAAGGTAGTTACATTTATACGGATTTGAATACAAGACAGTGGTTACCGGTGTACTTTGATGGTTGGGGTTTAATTAACCATACTCTCTCAGGAATGGTCGGCCTGGGTCTGTACAAGACTACACCTCATTTACACGTCATACACATCATCCTCATCTCATTGGGTCATGGGGTTGCTTATTGTTCTGAATTAAACAGATTGCAACGTACACAATTAGGAATAAAGAAAAAAAAATTTTGCAATTTTTTAGGCGCGCTAACAGAGTGCGGGCGTCTAACAGATATGACCAATCTTATGAATTAACGTTAATTTTATAACATTCTAAATTTCAGAAGCATCGATGAATTGTATGATTATGACTCGCGAATGAAAATCTGGAGTTTTACCACGTAAGTAAATTTGAAGAAATAAAAAATTAATCATCTGTCACATATAAGAAGTTCAGGCATCTCTTAATTTACGTGGTTAAATCGTTCCAAAAAATCTGCATGTAATTCAAAACCGCGTAAATCAAGACCACGTTTCTCATTAGATTTCATTGTAGAGTACTAAAATGTAGTGACTCGTTCTACAGCAAGAATAAAAATAATATTAAAACGTTGATTTGGTTTTAAGTACTTTCCAGGTAAAGTCGTCGCCAAAATCAGCTGTTAAACAGCTGATTTTCGGAGACGAAGGTTCCTGGTTCAAATCCTAGTAAAGGTAGTTACTTTTATACGGATTTGAATGCTAGACAGTGGTTACCGGTGTACTTTGATGGTTGGGGTTCAATTAACCATACTCTCTCAGGAATGGTCGGCCTGAGTCTGTACAAGACTACACCTCATTTACACGTCATACATATCATCCTCATCTCATTGGGTCATGGGGTTGCTTATTGTTCAGAATTGAACAGATTGCAACGTACATATATTAGGAATTTTTAAAAAAAAGTACTTTCCGACGATTTTATACCCTCGTAATATTTTATCAAAAAAATACCCCAGTTGCTTGTAAATTTGGCAACGTTTAAATAAATAAAACCATCGACCGGATATGAGTTTAATTACCATTTAAAGCTTTCAACATGTATTTTGTGTTGGTTTTTTTTTTGTTGCGTCCAGGGGACTCCAGGAGGAGTATAGGACATGTCAGTTATAACACCTGAAACACATATAAGAATCACACAATGTATCCTACTATCAAGAAAGAAATTCTTGTACGCTATAAAAAGTTTCACCGATCAAATAATTTTTCAGTTTTTTTTTAAGGAATGCAAACTATCACAACATTTTAAAAATTGCGGTAATTTATTCATGAATTTTCTCCCTGCATAAGTAGGTTTTTGTTCAAACAATTTTGTGGAGTGATTAGATTGTTGTTGTTAAGGTCAACAGCCGAAAGGTTGGTTTGAACATCTAGAGGTTTTATTAAGTAAAAACGAGGGGTGTGGTGGTTTAAAATATTGCCTTCCTCACTGAGTTCAAAAGAGTGCTTATCAGCATGCCAGGCCCTCTGAAAATCATCTATTTTTTACACTGCAAATGACACCTTCACTTCATTTACCATAGGGTCTGGCTGTATAAGTATAATGAAATTCAGAGGAGGAGAAAACTCTGACTAGTGTCTTTTACACCTCTTCCTCCTCTGTTCTTAAATAGTTCAGTCATATAATTCGCTGACCATGTGATACGAAACAGAACTATATTTTTAGCCCTGGAACTAGCAGATCAAGTGCAATAAATGTAAGACTCCACCTGCCTGTTTTGGGCAGATATGTAGGTTACTCATCCTTATTGTTCTTGGAACATGTTTTTATTCTCACATACACTGCTCATAACAGACAGGTGGAGTGTCAAAATATTTACATTTAATCTGTTCGTTGCAAGGCTAAAATAAATAGTTCTGTTTCTTATCACATGGTTAGCAAATTAAATGACTGAATCATTTAAGAACAGAAGAGTATAGGTGTAAAAGACTTTAATCAGAGTTGTCTCCTCTGAAAGTAATTAATTTCATTACACATATTAAATTTCAAAAAACAATTGTATTCAGTATAAAAATTAATACAAATTCATTAATGTTATAAAACAGCGATTGACCAGTTATTCGGTAGAATTTTTTTGATATTTAAATAATGATAGATACTGCGGGGGGTGGAAGAAGCTTAAGCTTCTTCCCCCCCCCCACCCACCAGTATCGGTTCTTTGTGTTCGTTTCTTTTCCTGCTAAAGTCGTCTTTCGACGTAACATACAACTAGTAGTGGTTGACTTTGTAAGTAAATGATGAATGGGTATTGACATTACTGTCATGTTTGTTATGCGTATGCTGGAAGGACAGGTCCTAGGTATGCTAATAAAGTTAGGTAGTAGGCCTACCGAGTTACAACGCGGCAACATAGTTAAGCTTCTTCCACCCCCACCCCCCACCAGTAACTACCATTATTTAAATATCTTAAAAATTCTATCGAATAACTGGTCAATCGCTGTTCCATAACATTAATGAATTTGTATTCATTTTTTTATACTGAATACAAAGATTTTTTAAATTGCCAAATTAATGAGCGGTTACGGAGTTAACAGGGGTTCAGAATTTCACAGATAACTCAAAATATAAATATGCTGCAAATCTGAAATTTCGTATGTAAAATAACAACATACAAGTTTATACTCCGGCGAAATCTCAAATAAATCGGTTGAGCGGTTTTTGAGTTATATGCCTCTAAATGCATCCAATGTGTTGCAGTAACAAAATAACCGGCTCATTTTTTCTTCTCATCCTGATATTGGAATATCAAAAAACGCTAAAAATATGTAACTGACATGTACCAACGCAGATTGAAATTAGTTAAATTTTGGTGTGTAGTACGTTAAAATTTAACTAGCGGTTTTGAAGAAACAATGCTCCAAACTCGGGTATCTATAGATATCCGAGCATTGTATTGTTTGGTTATTATAATAAAGAAACAACAGTAGTCGGTTTTTTATTTATATCTCATGCTCTGATGACAGAGCTGGCGCCCAACAATTTTTATTAACCATTTTTTAGTTAACATTTAAGGGTTTGCCCACCGGACGAAGTTGATGGTGGTGCAAGTTACGTAGGTTTAAGCAAAGAAATTTTAACCGAAGGATTCAGTAAATTTTACAGCACTGCTTAAAGAAATGCTGCTTTCACTGATTTATAGCTGAGTCTGTTGTAGGACTTTTAATTGCTAAATATAATTATTTAACTCATATAGACTGTTGTCTTAAACGGACAATTGCAGAAACTCAAAGTAGCTTATAATTATTTTGTTCGTAAAAGTATATAAATTAAAATATTATCATTATCAATTATTATTTCCTGCGTAATTTTTATGTAATTTTATTAAATAAATTTAAGCTTCTATGAAACTAGTAAAGAAATAAAGTAAAAAGTAATAAAATAATAAGTAGTTAAAAGTAAGCTTCCCTTACTACGTATGGACAACCATAAATTTTTGTCCATAAATTAAAAAAGTGATCAATAATAAATGTATTTTTCCAGGAGTCGTCTCGATGACTTTGTGTAAGTATATTTCATTATAGTAGCTTTATATTGTGAAACTTATCTCTAATGTCCGTTTCGGGATCTGGTTAACTTAAATAATTAACATACTAAAGTTCAAAATTACAAGTATTTATTACAACTAAAAATTACAATTTAAGAAGTGACTAAAATCTACAAGTAATTTACAATTAAATTACTCAATAAATGATAAACTAATTACAGTTAACTAAAATAATAAATAATTTAACCAATTTACTAAATACTACTAACAAAAACGATACAGAATAATTAAAAGTTTTATAATAGACATTACACAGTTACGTTGACCTTTTCTAACGTATTGGTACAATTCACTCACTGGTTCACAGACAAACACGTAAACTGACTTGACCGTAAATAAACTGGCCGCTTATATAGGAGGGCTAATGGAGATTTCAAGAAAGACAGAGAATTTCGACATAACATTCTTCTTCTTCCTCCTCCTCCTCCTCCTCCTCCTTCTCCTCCTCCTTCTCCTCCTTCTCCTTCTCCTTCTTCTCCTCCTCCTTCTTCTTCTTCTTCTTCTTCTTCTTCGTCCTCCTCCTTCTCCTCCTCCTCCTCCTTCTTCTTCTTCTGCCTTTCAAGGATTAGGCATCTCTGCCTATTCCGAACCTCTCAAATCTGCCCATCTCTTTCTCGGGCGTCCTCGTTCTCCCCTGCCCTCCGGCTTATAGCCCAGTGTCTGCTTAGGTATCCTATTCACCCTCATTCTGTTTACGTGCTCTAACCACTGCATCTGTTCTGAGATACCTCGTCGTTTATGAAGAAGATGTTGAGCTCTTTCCTTATCTCGGTATTCCTGTTACAATCTTCTCTACTACACCCATACGTATGTCGAAGAAATTTCATTTCAGATGCTTGCAATCTACTCTCCTCTCGCTTTGATAGCACCCAAGGTTCACTGCCATAGAGTAGGGTCAGCACTACTAATGTTTTATAAAATCTCATCCTCGTGTTTTTGCTAGTGCTATTTTTTAAAGTGCGGTGGATAGTTCCGCACATTTGCTGAAATCGGTGCAACTTATTGTAAGCATCTTTATCCTGTTGGTATGTAATGTTGCAATTTAGATACTGAAAGTGGGATATCTGTTCCAAAATATTATTATCTATAACAAGTTTGCTTCTCACTGGCTCCTTCCCCCTGAATGTCATTACCTTTGAATACTCATTTCGGAGGGCTAATGGAGATTTCGAGATTTCGACATAACAATAAAAATACAAAATCCTTCTGACGGCTTCTGGATAAATCTCAACAACTGTAAACAAATTAGGATTCAATAGAAGGTTTTACAAAAAGGACAATTATCTAAATAGGAACCCGCTTTTTTACAATATATTTTTTTATCATCAGTCTCTCGACAAGTTTGATGCAGTTCTCCAAGCTGTTCTATCTTCCGCAAGTCGTTTCATATCTACATACCTGCAACACCCTACATATATTGTAATTTACTTTATATATTCTAATCTTTGCCTCCCCCCACAATTCACTCCCTCAATATTAACCTCCATTATCCTCCTGGATGTCTTTAAATATGCCCCACTAGCCTATCCCTTCTTCTGTAAGATGTTTCCATATACTTCTTTTTTCATCCACTCATCTAAGAACCTCTAAATTACTTATTTTGTTCACCCACCTAATCTTTAACATTTTCCTATAAAACCACATTTCAAAAGCTTCTATCCTCTTCTTTTCTACAGCTCCTATCATTCTCACGTTTCACTCCCCTATAATGCTACACTCCAAACGTAGTGTTTTAAGAAATTTTGTTCTAATCTGTAAATCAATGTTTGTAATCAGTAAGCTGTTTTTCATTTCAAAGGCTTTTCTAGCTTGAACAATTCTACTTTTGATATCACTTGTGTCTCTACCATCCTTCGTTATTTTACTCCCTAGATTGTAGAATTCCCCAACTTCCTGTATGTTTCGTTACCTACTTTTAAATTTTCCATCTCTTTTAAACCAATCTTGCTGCTGCACAACACTTTCGTTTTGTTCTTATTATTTTTTATGAAGTAATCCTTTCTCTACTCCCATTCAGGCATGGCATATTTTCATACGTTACAAAAAATATTTCATCCTTCACCGTCTGCATTAGCAGTAATTGCAGAAAAGTCGGACGTTAAACCAAAAAAAAATCCTCATGATCTCATCCATTCCATTTAAGACATCCTCTAGTTCTATCTTTGTTTCGGCTAATACTACTATATCATCGGCGAATCTCAGCAATTTTATTGTTTCTCCTTGAATTTTTATTCGTGGGTCAAAATTTTTCTTCACTTCATTTATAACCTCTTCTATACACAAGTTAAAAAGTATCGGTGACAATGAAAATCCTTGTCGCACCCCTTTTATTACAACAGCCTCTTTTTCGTACCCCTCAATTCTCAAAATTGATTTTTATACAGACCATAGATAACTTTCCTTTTTTGTATTTAGTTCCTAGCCTTTCCGAATTATGGACATCGAATTACAGGGGTCCGATTATCGCAAAAAACCTATAAAATTTAGATCAGAAAACGAAATTGGTATGCCAACATTTTATCTGTAATTCTGTTACGTGATACGAGGGAAATTTAATAGCTAACGAGACAAATTAATGTAGAGAAAAATGGTTCATTTAATAACCTTGCAACTTTTTTAGGGTCAAGTTGGGAACCTTGAGGAAGTCATTGCTTTAAAAGTAATCACTTTTCAAGCAATGCTTTTCAACCGACGCCGGTAAAGCGTTCAGTGGTTGCGGATAGCAACTTTAAGTATTAGATCAACGATCTATAATCGTAGACCAACTATTTTTTACTTTCTCTTGCCTATATGAATATATAAGAAGGAAAGTATTGTTTTCATGCCGATTTTTCGAAATCGAGTTTTCACCAGATCTGCAAGTTTTCAGACCCCCTGAACCCAAAAAACATGTTTTTAGCGTTTGGTCTGTGTGTGTTTGAACAGAATATCTCAAGAACGGAACATTGTACGAAGTTAAAACTTGAAACTTAAGTTAGATACTACTAAAGGACCCGACATGAACATTTTCATCAAAATCGGTTAACCGGAAGTAGTACTTTATTCGTGTCATTTTTCACTTTTTTGCGATTTTCTCAAAAACTGGTCCTACGATTTTTTTAAAATTGCCTGGTTTACTACATTTTTTATGCTCTTCAAGATAGCGTAGGCGCCATGTTTGCTGAAATTCTTGGGGAGGCTGTTTTCACGTAAAAAAATTGTTTTTTTAAGATTGCGGCTTTATTATGCATTTTAGCGCAAAAATTCGTATAATAAAAGTTATAGAATTTAAAATCCTACAACTTTTATTTCCAACATTTTTTGTATAACGCTTAATTTAGCGGTAATTAGCGATTTTCTGTTTTTTTCTCACGAAAACGTGTGAAAAATTGATATTTTAAAGATTTCGGCCTTAGTATGCATTTTAAGACAAAATTGTATATATAATTAAATTTATAGGAAATTAAAAGATGTACAACTTTTATTTTTAAAGCATTTTTCTCTACAGAGCCTAGTTTAGCGTGAAATAGTGATTTTTCGTATTTTTAAGCCAAACTGAGGTCGATTTTCATTTTGCGTCTTTCACTCATGATTAAAATTAGGTTATGTTTATTGAGGTTAGTTTTTTGTTTATTTCTAATGTTAGATTTATTGTTAATTATTAGCATTGGCGAGAGAAAGTTGTGTGATTGTTTCACATCAGATTTTTTTTTTTACTAAGATATACTGTATGAAACTTTTAGTTTAATGTTACATATGATTAGATTTCAGGTAAGGATTGATAATGAAAAGAAAACTCAACAGAGAGCAGCATCTGCAATTGCTACCTTAGCCAAAGCGGTCCCTGACAGTATCAAGTAAGTGAAAACTGTACCTCAAATGTTATCATTAAATTTTCGAGTTTTTTAACGTGCATCTAAATTACAATTGAAATTATCGTTACAATTATAAACAATTATTTATTACAATTTATAAATTATAAATAATAGTCTTACTAAATCTGCTAATAAATTACAATTACTACAAAATTAAGATACTTATAACAGATAACATACTAATTATAATAAATTAATTAAATGAACTTAACCAGTAAGTAGATTATCTCTGGTTCTGGCTCCTAGGCAGTAGGTCTCAACTCTCCCTTGAAAATAAAGTACTCGTATACAAAGTAATACTCAAACCAATTTGGACGTATGGGTTAGAGCTATGGGGTACAGCTTTACAGCATCAAATTTATTTACAGCATCAAATATAGCATCAACATTTACAGCATCAAATATAGAAATACTGCAGTGCTTTCAATCAAAATGCCTGAGACTAATCACTGCAGCCCCATGGTACGTTACAAATGAAATACTACACAATGACCTAAACCTGCCCTTCATAAAAGAAGAAATTAAACAACATAGCGAAAAACATTTACAAAAACTAGAAGACCATCAGAATCCATTAGCGATTAGCCTCCTTGACAACAGCGAAGATACTTACAGACTGAAACGCTTTAAACCACTGGACTTACCTCTACGATTTTGTTAGTCATTTAAATTTTTTTTTCATCTTTTCTACTTCAACTCCTAATCACCAGCATCTCATAATTGGCGTCGTTTTTCATCTTTACCATCGTCATTGTCATCTCCAACTTCAACACTTTGTGTTTCGGGATGTTGACTCACGGTTCATCAAGTTTGATTTTGTATAGATATATCTTTTGTTTCTTCACAGTTTGGTCTTTCTCAAACACACTACTGAGTGTCGTTTGTGTTTTTATTTCTAAGGACATTACTCAGATTTTCTCATATTTGCTTAAAGTTATTGTATTTATTAACTGATTGCAAAAGAAAAACTATACTGTTGAAAAAAAAAATCTCTCACTTAATTTAACTAAATCCTACTTACAACCAATTATGCAATGTCTACAGTAAACGTTAGACCTTCTATAAAAGTAACTGTTACGAGATACACAGTTCACTCACTGAATGACAACTCAAGACTGACTGATCAAATTAAATCGCCTGCACTTAACTTAATCGAAATTCTAGAATAACATAGAAAAAAATACAGTTTTTCTTCCGGGTTCTGGATGGTTCTTAACAAAAGAATTTTTGTTTTATTAGTATATTTGGATAATATCATTATTTTATATTTAAATATCGTATTTCAGTTTTGTAATGCAGTCCTTATCCATATATACTTTAAAAAGTTATCTTTTGTTTTTCGTTTTATCTATTCATTTAACACTAAAATTAAAAGTTGAATTTTTTTTTTTTGCTTGGCTTTAGGCTTTTCTTTCTTTTTCCGAGCTTGATGGTGCCTCAACATAACTGTCAATGAGGTACCTAACCACATTTTTCCCCAGTTAGTATTATAATAATGTTGTAAGTTTAGTTAATTATTGTGTAATAAAATTAGTTTAATTATAAAATGTACTGCATTGTGAGTAGATAAGTAATTAACTTACTTTATTGTTTCAAAAACGAATGTAAAATTTGTAAATTAGTAATTAAGTCTGTGAATAAAAAAAAGTTAAACAAATACATTAAAGTTGAATCAATACAAAACCATAACAAAAAAAAAGCTAATTATCGAAATAGACACACCAACCTTTCTCAGGTAGCCGTTACAACAATAATCCTATCCTATTCCTAACCATATCTTGGAAATAACCTGATTCATCAACTATTATTATTTACTTTAACACTCCTAAAAACTCAATCATCCTAGAGAATTCTGGAACAAGCACTTTTCCCTTAGATATTGTCATAATATTTTTAACAAAATACTGATCAGTATGGCATTATCTTTTTCAGAATTATTGGTGGCGTAGTTTATACGTAAGTAAGAAAATTCTATTTTTTATGAGTTAGTAACAATTTAAGTGCCCAGATAGAGGGTTAAATTATTTGCATCCGATCTGCTAGTTCCAGGGCTACTAAAAATAAAATTATGTTTCTTATCACATGACAGCCAATTATATGACTGAAGTATTTGAGAGCAGAAGGTGTAACAACGCTAGTCATAGTTTTATCTTCTCTGAGAATAATGAGTTTTATTATACAGCCAGCCCTGTGGTGAATGAAGTGAAGGTGTCATTTGCAGGATGGAAAGTAGGTGCTTTTCGGAGGACATGGCATGCTGATAAGTATACTTTTCCACTCAGTGATTAAGGCGATGGTAAACCACCTCATTCCTCATTTTAGTTAGAAACCTCTAGAGATTCAAACCAGCCAGCCTTTCGGCTCATGAACTAAATAAAAATAACGACCTTTTAAACCAATCCGTATGTTTGAATTAATATATTTAACTGATTATTCTCTTAAATTTCAGAGAACATCAATCGTTTATGGCAGGTTTAAATCTTAATAATGGGTAAGCTTTTTGTATAAAATACTTTATGAATACCTACATGAAATATTTTTTTAAATTTTTAAACCTATTTGGAAAGACAATTTTTTTGTAAAAAATCTGGTGTAAGACACTTTCTTTCTCTTGCCAACGAGAATAATGAACAATATAATCTTACATTAGTAATAAAACATTAGGAATAAATAAAAAAAACGTAACCTAATTTTAATCATGAGTGAAAAATGAAAACCAACCTTTGTTTGGCTTAATAATAAGGAATATCACTCTTTGCCGCTAAACTATACTGTGTAGAGAAAAATGCTTAAAATAAAAAAGTAGATCTTTTAATTTTTACACTTTTGTCATTAAATTAATACTTAGGCCGAAATCTTCAAAAAAATCCAATTTTTACAAATTTTCTTGAAAAAAAAACAGAAAATCACTAATTACCACTAAACTTAGCGTTATCCAAAGAAATGTTTGGAATAAAAGTTGTAGGTTTTACACACTCTACAACTTCAATCACATACGATTTTGCCCTAAAATGCATAGTAAGGCCGCAATCTTAAAAAAAAATTCTAGAGAGGACAGCCTTTCCAAAGAATTTCAGCAGACATGGCACCTTCCCTGTCATGTAGAGCTAAAATGTGTAGTAAATGAGACAATTTTTAAAAAATCGTAGTAGCCGTTTTTGAGAAAATTGCAAAAAAGTTAAAAATTACACGAATAAAGTACTACTTCCGGTTGACCGATTTTAATGTAAATGTTTGTATCGAATCCTCTAGTCGTGCCTAACTTAAATTTCAAGTTTCATCTTCGTACGATGTTCCGTTCTTAAGATATTTTGTTCACGCGCGCGCGCGCGCACACACACACACACACACAGACCAATCGCTAAAAACATGTTTTTTTGGATTCAGGGATTCTGAAAACGTGTATATCCGGTAAAACTCAATTTCAAAAAATTGACATAAAAACAATACTTTCCTTCCTATAATTTATACAGGCAAGAGAAAGTAAAAACCAAAAATATTGTCTATCTGTGAATGGACATAATGTAAGTTGTGCGGGTGATGTAAAAATATATTGGTCGCTAACCTGGCAGATAACTGTCCGGTTAAGCCATTTTTGTGTACAGTTACTTCTTATATTCGATGTAAGTTTGGTAAATAAAGGACACTTATTATTATTATTATTATTATTATTATTATTATTATTATTATTAAGTCTCGTTGCTGTTGTTATTTTTTGTTGTTGCTGTCTTCGATGTTGTCCACAGCATCACAATCACCAACAACAAAAGTTTGTCAGAAACTACAAATATTGATATAGGCCTAATCTCTTCGGCTCTTGAAAACAGTCAATATTGTTCAGCCGTGTTTCCTGATGTATCTCAAGCCTTTGATCGAGTCCTGCGTGATGGACTCCTATACAAATTGGAACTAATTCTTCCAGATAGCCTGTACCTATTAATAAAATATTTTCTAATGGAACGTTACTTTAGAGTAAAACAAGGTGATGAACTTTCTGAAATGTACGAACTCAATGCTGGGGTACCGCAAGGAAGCGTACTTGCACCAAGGCTGTATTCTGTAAGCACGAGTAAATACCAACTTGTATCCATACAACACAACTAAGGCTATGTTTGCTGATGATATGGCAGTACTTGCGGTTGATACCGATCCTGTAATTGCAACTCGAAATACACAAAACCATTTACATCTGATAGAGTCATGGCTTAAACTTTGGAAAATTAAAATTAATGAAAACAAATCGCAGCAAATGACGTTTACTCTTAGGCGACAAAACTACCCAACCCTTACATTAATAATATTCCGCTGCCTCACACTACTCAAACACGCTATTTAGTCTTACACTTGGACAGAAAACTTACATGGAACGCACATGTTATACACGCACGCCACAAACTCAAAACATGCTTCTATCAACTGAAACGCTTCTCGATAGACGTTTAAATTAAACAAATTAACAATCTACAAGACAGTCTTAAGACCAATCTGGACATATAGAGTTCAACTTTGGAGATCTGCTAAACCATCACACACGAAACGTATAGAAGCGATTCAGAACAAGATTCTACGAACGATAACGCAATGCCCCTTTTACACCACAAACTCAATGTTGCACAAAGACTTATAAATTTTATACGTAATTGATGTCGTGAAATAACTATACAAGACGATGCATGACAAATTTGAATTACATGACAACCCTCTCATACAAAACATGTACACTAGGCCGATACCGGGTGCTCAGCGCAGACGTTTGAAGCGCCTCTGGCCAAGAGATCGTCTTTGCCAACTGCAGGACTGTGGTGATGACTGCACGCTCCTTCAAGTAAATCAAGTTTTGGAACATAAGCTTCACTTTTAGAAATTGTTGTATTAATATAATAACAGATACTAAATTTATATTGAAAGTGTCAAAAAAAGAAACTACAAGAGATATCTAAAAACGATTTTCAGATTCGTAATCTGCAAAAAAAGTTAGTGGTCCTGGGTTGGGTGTAAAGTTTTGTTGTCGACCGGAAGTGACCAATTACCGGAAGTCAAGAAATCAAAGTCGGGATTCGGAAACTAAATTAGTGTCATTCGATTCCTCTCAAAGATTCGATACAGAAATCACTAATGGTTTTTGCCATTGAACAAAGGTAAAACTTTTTAAAAATTGCTACCAGACATGAGACAGGTCGTCTCATGAAAGAAATTTTTAGATTGTGGTATCAATAATGTCCTGCCCATAACAGACAGCTGAAATATCAAATAAGTACACTCAATCTGTTCCTTGCAGGGCTAAAAAAAACTAAATAGTTCTGTTTCTTATTATATGGTCAGCCAATTAAATGACTGAATCATTTAAGAACAGAAGAGGTAAAGGTGTAAAAGACACTAATCAGAGTCATCTCCTCTTAAAGTAATGAATTTCATTATACAGCCAGACCCTGTGGTAAATGAAGTGTAGTTGTCTTTTGCAGAGTGGAAAATATGTGCTTTTCGGAGAGCTCGGCATGGTTTTAAGCGTAATTTTCCACTCAGTAAGGAAGGCAATGGTAAACCACCTCACTCCTCGTTTTACTTAGTAAAACTTCTGCAGGTTCAAATCAGCCTTTCGGCTGATAACCGAAAGAATATCAATCATATCATATGTCTTCATATTTTTTAACGTAAAACTTTACTGTTTTTAGCCTTTCAGCAGAGGAACAAGAGGAACTTTCAGATAGCCTAAATGAGTAAGTACACAATTATGTACTAGCCTGATTGATTTTTGTAAGAAGAGCGTTAGGCAAAACGTGCGTCTGCGTTAGTATAGTCTTGTACGTCTGCAATAGCGCAGCGTATGTAATCAACAATGGAACAGCATGCCTACAAAATACGATGGGTGTTGTCAATTTTCAACAACACTCTGACTGTACATTTAACTGTAGGTCAGTTAAGGGTTGAGGGTATGCTGGGTCGAAGTTAAGTATGCTCATGCGTAGCCCAGCGCTACAGAAAATAACGCTAAACTAAGCGTTATACAAAGAAATGTTTAAAATAAAAGTTGTAAAATTCTAAATTGTCTACAACTTTTAATATATAAACTTTCCTCTAAAATGCATATTAAAGCTGCAATTTTACAAAAAAAAACTTTTTTTCTACGAGAGAACAACCTTCCCAAGAATTTCAGCAGACATGGCGGTTACCCTATCTTGTAAAGCATAAAAAATAGTAAATGAGGCGAGTTTTAAAAAGATTGTACGAGCCGTTTTTGAGAAAATCGCAAAGTGAAACATGACACGAATAAACTACAACTTCCGGTAGACCGATTTTGATGAAAATGTTCGTGTCGGATCCTCTAGTGGTATCTAACTTGTATTTCAAGTTTCAAGTTCGTACGATGTTCCGGTCTTGAGATATTTTGTTCACACACACACCAATCGCTAAAAACATGTATTTTTGGGTTCAGGGAGTCTGAAAACGTGTACATCCGGTGAAAACTCGATTTCGAAAAATCGACATGAAAACAATACTTTCTTTCCTATATATTCATATAGGCAAGAGAAAGTAAAAATACAGTTTTTCTGTCGGGTTCTGGATGGTTCTTAACAAAAGAATTTTTGTTTTATTAGTATATTTGGATAATATCATTATTTTATATTTAAATGTCGTATTTCAGTTTTGTAATGCAGTCCTTATCCATATATACTTTAAAAAGAAATCTTTTGTTTTTCGTTTTATCTATTCATTTAACACTAAAATTAAAAGTTGAAATTTTTTTTTGCTTGGCTTTAGGCTTTTCTTTCTTTTTCCGAGCTTGATGGTGCCTCAACACAATTTTCAATGAGGTACCTAACCACATTTTTCCCCAGTTAGTATTATAATAATGTTGTAAGTTTAGTTAATTATTGTGTAATAAAATTAGTTTAATTATAAAATGTACTGCATTGTGAGTAGATAAGTAATTAACTTACTTTATTGTTTCAAAAACCAATGTAAAATTTGTAACTTAGTAAATAAGTCTGTGAATAAAAAAAAGTTAAACAAATACATTAAAGTTGAATCAATACAAAACCATAACAAAAAAAAGCTAATTATCGAAATAGACACACCAACCTTTTTCAGGTAGCCGTTACAACAATAATCCTATCCTATTCCTAACCATATCTTGGAAATAACCTGATTTATCAACTATTATTATTTACTTTAACACTTCTAAAAACTCAATCTTCCTAGAGAATTCTGGAACAAGCACTATTCCCTTAGATATTGTCATAATATTTTTAACAAAATACTGATCAGTATGCATTATCTTTTTCAGAATTATTGGTGGCGTAGTTCATACGTAAGAAAATTCTATTCTTTATGATAATTATTCTTTATGAAAATTCTATTTTTTATGATTTAGTAACATTTTAAGTGCCCAGATAGAGTGTTAAATTATTTGCATCCGATCTGCTAGTTCCAGGGCTACTAAAAATAAAATTATGTTTCTTATCACATACTAACAGCCAATTATATGACTGAAGTATTTGAGAGCAGAAGGTGTAAAAACACTAGTCACAGTAATTATCTTCTCTAAGAATAATGAATTTTATTATACAGCTAGCCCTGTGGTGACTGAAGTGAAGGTGTCATTTGCAGGATGGAAAGTAGGTGCTTTTCGGAGGACATGGCATGCTGATAAGTATACTTTTCCACTCAGTGATTACTTAGCGATGGTAAACCACCTCACTCCTCATTTTTGTTAGTAAAACCTCTAGAGATTCAAACCAGCCTTTCGGGTCATGAACTAAACAAAAATAACGACCTTTTAAACCAATCCGTATGTTTGAATTAATATATTTAACTGATTATTCTCTTAAATTTCAGAGAACATCAATCGGTTATGGCAGATTTAAATCTTAATAATGGGTAAGTTTTTTGTATAAAATATTTAATGGATACCTACATATTTAAAATTTAAATTTTATTTAAATATTTTTAAAAATTTAATTTAATGAATTTCATTATACAGCCAGACCCTGTGGAGAATGAAGAGAAGGTGTCTTTTGTAGAGTGGAAAATATGTGCTTTTCGGAGGGCCCGGCATGCTTTTAAGCGTACTTTTCCACTCAGTAAGGAAGGCAAAGGTAAACCACCTCACTCCTCGTTTTACTTAGTAAAAC
Source organism: Catonia carolina (assembly GCA_035578175.1). Classification (NCBI taxonomy): domain Eukaryota; kingdom Metazoa; phylum Arthropoda; class Insecta; order Hemiptera; family Achilidae; genus Catonia; species Catonia carolina. The sequence continues at coordinate 53,147,725 of JAQMRL010000006.1, forward strand.
CTCTGCAGGTTCAAATCAGCCTTTCGGCTGATAACCGAAAGAATATCAATAATGTCATATGTTATGACTTCATATTTTTTAACGCAAAACTCTACTGTTTTTAGCCTTTCAACAGCGGAGCAAGAGGAACTTTCAGATAACCTAAATGATTAAGTGCACAATTATGTACTAGCCTGATTTTTGTAAGGAAAGCGCTGGGCAAAACGTGCGTCTGCATTAGTATAGTCTTGTACGTCTGCAATAGCGCAGCGTATGTAATCAACAATGGAACAGCATGCCTACAAAATACAATGGGTGTTGTCAATTTTCAACAACACTCTGACCGTACATCTAACTGTAGGTCAGAGGGTGGGGGCACGCCCCAGCCACACAGAGCGTGCCCATAGAACTACAGTTTAGCTACCCAATCCTTGCCTGCTTTTGAGGTAACAGGCGCTGGCTGTAGCACCTCCGTGTGCTATTCGTAGTACACGGTTGTGCGCAGTACATCCATGTGTGGTAGAGCCACGTGCAAAGCATTAGCTGCGTAACGAGCTCGGCGGTGACTCGTCCAATGTTTACACGAGTACTGAGGGGAGTGGGGCGCCCTCTGACCGCACCCACTCATTTGGGTTGGCCTCTCAGGGGTTGTGGGTTCGTAGGTAGCGCTTCGGAGCCACTAGGCTGCTTAAATTCCTTCGGATTGGGCGTAGCTGTCCGAAGGGTGTAAAGAAATGTATAGATAAATACGCAAGTAGGTCAGAGGTTATGCAGGGTCGAAGTTAAGTATACTCATGCGTAGCCCGGCGCTCACAGCAATTAATTGGTTTGGCCTTTACTTACGTTAGTAAGATTATTACTGTTCTACCATTACTTGTATGCCTGATTGAGTACTGATTCACTTTCCCTCTTGAAACAGAAAATCATATTTATGTTTAAAGTTCACTTTTCCATTTTGCTTCCTTTTAATCATCTTTTTTGTAGGTAATTTACAAGAAAATAACAACAGTAATGTTTCTCATTCAGTACAAAAAGTGTGCACAAATTTTATCTTATTTTTAAAGTAGCCACAGTTCGGCTACGTTTAGAATGAATGCGACGTATGAGGAATCGGACGGGGTAATTTTACTACCACATCTCACTAGTTACAATACTGGGTTACCGGAAATGTCTTGGAGCCTTTACAAATAATATAATTTCTAGGTCTATTCAGGTATGTGTTCGGTTCGATACTGTTCGGTACAAATAATCACACGGTTATAAAAAATCTGGTGTCAAACACTCGCGACTTTATCTTGTCAATGCAAATAATGACCAATATAACCTTACATTAGAAATAAATAAAAAACTAACTTCAAAAAACATAACCTAATTTTAATCATGAGTGAATGATGCAAAATGAAAACCAACCTTAGTTTGACTCAGATTTATTCTTCAAATAAAAGTTGTAGATCTTTTAATTTCCTATAAATTTTATTATGTGCATTTTTGTCCTAAAATAAATACTACGGCCGAAATCTTACAAAATCTATTTTTTTACAGAATTTCATGAAAAAAAAAACAGAAAATCATTAATAAGCAGAAAATAACGCTAAACTAGGCGTTATACAAAGAAATGTTTAAATAAAAGTTGTAAAATTCCAAATTGTCTACAACTTTTAATATATACACTTTCCCTAAAATGCATATTAAAGCTGCAATTTTACAAAAAAAAACCTTTTTTTCTACGAGAGAACAACCTCCCCAAGGATTTCAGCAGACATGGCGTTTACCCTATCTTGTAAAGCATAAAAAATAGTAAATGAGGCGATTTTTAAAAAGATTGTACGAGCCGTTTTTGAGAAAATCGCAAAGTGAAACATGACACGAATAAACTACAACTTCCGGTAGACCGATTTTGATGAAAATGTTCGTGTCGGGTCCTCTAGTGGTATCTAACTTGTGTTTCAAGTTTCAAGTTCGTACGATGTTCCGGTCTTGAGATATTTTGTTCACACACACACACACACACACACACACACACACACACCAATCGCTAAAAACATGTTTTTTGGGTTCAGGGAGTCTGAAAACGTGTAGATCCGGTGAAAATTTGATTTCGAAAAATCGACATGAAAACAATATTGTACTTCCTATATGTTCATAATTATAGGCAAGAGAAAGTAAAAATGGAGCTCGTTAGGTTTTCTAAATTATACTGATTCCAGTTATGCAACGTAATCAATTATAAACCCGTTACCATTGGTTTTAGGTTCAACGAATCCAATTACATCAAGCAGCAAAAAGAGTAAGTGTAAAATAACTATTTCGGGTAATTCTAGGTTTTACAAAATAAATAATATAGTATTAGCCGAGACAAAGAAAGAATTTGAGGATATCTTAAATGGAATGGATGAGATCATGAGAAAGGATTACTTCATGAAAATTAATAAGAACAAAACGAAAGTGTTGTGCAGCAACAAGAATGGTTTAGAAGAGATGGGAAATGTAAAAGTAGGCAACTTAAACTTACAGGAAGTTGGGGAATTCTGCTATCTAGAGAGTAAAATAACAAAGGATGGTAGAAGCACAAGTGATATCAAAAGTAGAATTGCTCAAGCTGGAAATCCTTTGAAATAAAAAACAGCTTACTGACTACAAACATTGATTTACAGATTAGGAAAAATTTCTTAAAACATTATGTTTGGAGTGTAGCATTGTACGGGGAGTGAAACGTGGATGATAGGGGCTGTAGAAAAGAAGAGGCTAGAAACTTTTGAAATGTGGTGTTATAGGAAAATGTTAAAGATTAGGTGGGTGGACAAAATAAGTAATTTAGAGGTTCTTAGGCGAGTGGATGAAAAAAGAAGTATATGGAAGCATCTAACCAGAAGAAGAGATAGGCCAGTGGGGCATATCTTAAGACATCCAGGAATTGGGCTATCAATAATGGAGGGTAATATTGAGGGAGTAAAGTGTAGGGGGAAGCAAAGATTATAATATTTAAAGTAAATTACAAAAGATGTAGAGTGTTACAGGTAAGTAGATATGAAACGACTTGCGCAGCATAGAACAGCTTGGAGAACTGCATCAAACGAGTCGAGAGACTGATGACAAAAAAATAAAAAATAAATAAGAAGCATAAATATATGTAATTTTTTTTGTTTTGAAGAAGAAAGGTTGAGTTTTCTCACCGAACCGGCAAGTTAAGGGCAACGATAGCTATATGGTTTTGAAGTACATTAAAAAGGATACAAAAGAGATTCTATTCAATTTTTCGCTACGATGCACCGTTTAGGAGATAAAAAATACAAACCCTACTGCAAGGAAGAGGGTGCAACTTAAAATGTACGGATCATCAAATTTTTATGCAGTTTTTAACGCCAAACAACATGCCGTTATCAATTTTTTTGTATTCTAAAAATTTTAAAATTTCATATTTTTTAAATAAGGGTACCCAACCCTGTAGGACCCCGATCTAAAATTTGGAAAGTCACCCGTAATGAGTGAGTGCCGGGAGTGAGTGTAAAGTGGTCCTAATAAACATTCGCCAATTTAAGCGGTCTTCATGGTGTTACAAAGAAAAACCTAAAATCTGCAACCCCGAAAAAGACGAAATTTTGTTTTTTGAGTTTTTTCAGCGAACCGGCGGGTTAAGAGCAACTTTATATTTAAGATATGGGATTAACGTACTTCGGGAGGGGAACAAAAATGGTCGCAGTGGCATTTGCGCTACGAAACTTCGTTAAAAATTTCGAAATATTCGGGCGCCTCCCCTGAGCCTCCGGAAAGAGGTACCTTAAATTTGGCATTTTTCCCCGGGGGTTTCAGCCGACGCCCGACATAAAGGTCCTCAGGGATTTTACTCTCAGAAATTTGAAATCAAACGGGATTTGAACCCCGGAAACTTTGTCTTCGTATATCAGGTCAAACTGATACATAATATTGAGTCTAATTTTTTTTATTTTTTACTTTTTAGACACAATGACTTTCTCCAACTGATTAGTCAGAAAAATTTAGAGTAAGTAAAAAGAGAAATTAAAATACTCTAATTATGACTTAGCTACAAACTAATAAAAGGGAATTATAAAAATATGTTCATTCACGCAATAGATACTGCAGTGGTCTTCAACCTTACCATTATATATATATATATATATATATATATACACAGTAAAATCTCTCTATAGCGGAATTGAAGGGACCATGAGATACCGCCGCTATAAAGAGAGTTCCGTTATAGAGAGAGCGAGTAATTAACGGTGGGAGGGAAGTTGGAGTACTAATTTTTCTGTACAAAATAACTTATATACGTATGTAAATGGTGCATGGAATAAGTTTTTGAAAAACTACTGAATAGATAACTTTATGACGAATGTTTAATATTGTAGATTACTTCAATACAGTGAGATATTTAAATTAATTACCTACATAAAGTGTAGGTTATTAACTTAACAAGAAATTTGGATACAAACTGGTTTTATTAGATGTTGTGTTACTAATGTTTAACAATAGAATTTCACTTTTCGTATTGAACTTTTTTCAATAATCATTCATACAGTACATACCACAATAGATAGCCTAAAATTAATTAGCACTGAAACTCAGTTTTTACTGAACAGTAATAAACATAAGATACATACAATTAAAATCTCCTAAAACATAGGCTACACAAACACAAAAAAAATACACAGTACAGTATATTTTTTTTTGTTATTAAGGAAACAATGACTGTGAAGTACATTTCATTTCGTAAAATAAGTTGTAAATTTTGTTTCGTTTTCAATTCATAAAACATGTCTTCAACCTCATTTTCAATGTTTAAAACTTGTAAATTTTCATTTACATGGCAATGACAGTACGTTGAAACAACAAGAATAGCGTCTAGTGCTTGTTTACTTGAAGGGACAACATTTCTGTTTCCATTTCATCGTCATTCACTTTCTTGCTCGTTGTTTTGGGCTAAGACATTTTCGATTATTGCATCATTGCCAACATCTGCTGAAGTGGCTAAGTCATTGTCTGCCCCTACATAGGCGTCTAAATCCATATCCTGAAGATATTGTTTTGCCGCTATAGAGAGATTTGTGTGCCGCTATAACGAGAGTTAAATACATTACCGTAGTATACGAAAGGGTCGGGGTCGGCAAATAATGCCGCTAAAGAGAGATTTCCGCTATAGAGAGTTCCGCAATAGAGAGATTTTACTGTTTATATATACTAGGTGAAACTCTGCGGAAAACCCCGCAGAAAAGTGTAAATTTGTTTTTATAGAACGTCTCCTGCCTCTTTGTCATCCCCCTATTGGACGACTATCCATTAATTTCCTAATGAATGGCAATAATTTCTAAAAAGAATCGAAAAAGTATATTAGCTCTCAAAAGAACTGTTTATAAGTAAAGCAAAATATAGCAGAACTCACTGTACGCGACTCAAAGTAACAAAAAACACGTTGGAAAGTCCGAAGTGATGTGTCACTGCCAATGCGTTGGTATAGCCTGATTTTTGTAAGGAGAGCACTGGGCAAAACGTGCGTATGCGTTAGAGTAGTCTTGTATGTATTGCAATAGTGCAGCGTATACAATCAACAATGGAACAGAATGATTACAAAATACAATGGGTGTTGCCAATTTTTAACAATGCTTTGACTGTACATCTAAGTGTAGGTCGGAGGGGCATGCAGGGTCCAAGTCAAGTATGCGCATGCGTAGCCCAGCGCTCACAACAACAATTGGCTTGGCCTTTATACTTTAGTTCGTTGAACTTGGCCCCTCCAACTTGAAATAGCTGTGCGAGATGTGGGAGGGATGGATAGAGAAAGAGAAAGATATATGCTTAGAGTAGTACTGCATTCGGTACAAAGACTCATTATTGCTTACCGTATTCTCGTTCTTATTAACTTCACACGTATTATTATCTTTATTTTAGACCTCCTATTTTACGGTCATAAATCAAAATTATGGGGTTGTAAAGTTATGGGGTTGCCCATAACAGACAGGTGGAGTGTCAAATTATTTACACTCAATCTGTTCGTTGCAGGGCTAAAATAAATAGTTCTGTTTCTTATCGCATGGTCAGCCAATTAAATGACTGAATCATTTAAGAACAGAAGAGGTAGAGGTGTAAAAGACACTAATCAGAGTTATCTTCTCTGAAAGTAATGAATTTCATTGTACAGCCAGACCCTGTGGTGAATGAAGTGAAGTTGTCATTTACAGAGTGGAAAATATGTGCTTTTCAGAGGGCTCGGCATGCTGATAAGTGTACTTTTCCACTCAGTGAGGAAGGCAATGGTAAACCACCTCATTCCTCGTTTTACTTAGTAAAACCTCTAGAGGTTCAAACCAGCCTTTCGGCTGTTGACCTAAACAACAACAAATCAAAATATGATTTTGGTTAGTTTTCTGCAAATCTACTCGAACTACTCAAACAGACGATTCATTTGAGCCCACTTCGGAAAAAATCGTTGAAGGTTTAGGTGGTTAAAATCGTGTTAAAAAAACCTGCTCGCTATTAATATAATTATAGATAGATACATATATTATGCTTCCCAGAAAATTTGACTTGTAGGGAAGTTAACATTGTACAATGTACTATCAACAGTAATCTTATAATGGTGTAATCATACATATTGTGACACTTATTGCTAAGGTCCGTTTCGGGATCTAGGTTATTAAATAATCAATACACTAAAATTTACAATTACAAATATTTATTACGCTAAAGGTTACAAAATAAATAAATAATTAAACTAATTATAATTAAGTAATACAATAAATGATTTAATAATTCACTTAAAATAGATAATAAACAATAAATAACTTACTCTGACCGCGCTCGGGGTCTCTTTATATACCTATTTATAAAAGATCATTCCAGAACAAAGTAGAGAAATCATAAAGTACAAAAAATAAATAACCTTTTATTAATGAATGCTAGAAAAATCCGTAGTAAACAGGTCAAGAATAGGTCTTTTGTAGATAGAAAACGTAAACAACCTGCCCCCCCTCATAATAGCTGTACACAATACCTGAACTTTTATAGTAGACACACCTTTATGGTCATCATTGTAAAACTGTCATTCACTGTTGCTATTATGTATTGTTATTTTTATTATTCCTTAACTATTTTTATGAATGGAATTCTGGAACCTCCGCGAATAATCCAGTCGATTCTGTCACAATATTAATCCAGTCGTTTGGAAACAAAATAAAAATGTATCTCCAAAAGATTTTTTTGGGGAGCACGGTATAATGAAAGAAAGTGTTTTGACTGTTTATACAATCAAAAAAAAATCTTTTGCAGTGGCGTCTTAGGTAGAAACATACTGCTAGGCTATCCAGAAAGTGAGATAGAAGGGATTGAATCGGGTCCTGATAAGCCTATATTAAAATTGGACAATGGTTATGGAGAAATCTACACTGCAGGTATTTCACGATCAGAAAGATCATTCCAGTTAGTGTTTACATACCTTGGCCGCCCAGAAAATGTAAGTTCATATTATCTATTATTAATATAAAAAGGAAGTATAACATATTTAGTCCAGATAGATCATTGCGATCCTGTTTTGTAAGAACGTGCTAACTGACATTTTTGGCGAAAAATGGTTAATTGCAGTATGAATGTCCTAAAGATGTATACTTTTATGAGTAAGAAAAAGACAACTGTATAAGGAATAGTTAAATGTCGTCAAAGTTAGATGTCGGTTTTTAGTGAACATTTTTAAATTCTGATCTGTAAAAAGGAGTAAACTATCAGTTAGCTCCTGTTCATAGTTTCTAGAACTGTCACATGAAATACGTTAGAAGGATTTAATAATAAAAGGAATACGTAAGATCTAATTTGGCCATAATAAAATGAGTAATACGAGTATGTGCTAATATTAGCTTTCTACCTGAAGAACTTCTGCCCAAAACAGACAGGTGGAGTGTCAAATTATTTACACTCAATCTGTTCGTTGCAGGGCTAAAATAAATAGTTCTGTTTCTTATCACATGGTCAGCCAATTAAATGACTGAATCATTTAAGAACAGAAGAGGTAGAGGTGTAAAAGACACTAATCAGAGTTATCTCCTCTGAAAGTAATGAATTTCATTGTACAGCCAGACCCTGTAGTGAATGAAGTGAAAGTGTCATTTACAGAGTGGAAAATATGTGCTTTTCAGAGGGCCCGGAATGCTGATAAGCGTACTTTTCCACTTAGTGAGGAAGGCAATGGTAAACCACCTCACTCCTCGTTTTACTTAGTAAAACCTCTAGAGGTTCAAACGACCCTTTCGGCTGTTGACCTAAACAACAAAAACACAACCTGAAGAACTATTTAGGTTATATGTTACGTACATTATGTGCAGTGGTTACTTCTTTTGCTTCTCCTGAACAATTATATCAATGTGGGTTAGACCCTTCTTACAAAACAGGGTCGATTGTATACTTTTTAATTTCTCTTGGCTATATGAATATATAGGAAGGAAAGTATTGTTTTCATGTCGATTTTTCGAAATCGAGTTTTCACCGGATTTACACGTTTTCAGACCCCCTGAACCCAAAAAAACATGTTTTTAGCGATTGGTGTGTGTGAGTGTATGTATGTGCGTTTGTGTGTGTGTGTGTGTGTGTGCGTGTGTGTTTGTGCGTGTGTGTGTGTGTGTGTGTGCGCGCGCGCGCGTGCGTGTGCGCGTGTGTGTGTGCGCGCGCGTGCGTGTGTGTATGTGTGTGTGTTTGTGTGCGTGTGTGTGTGTGTGTGCGTGCGTGTGTGAACATAATATCTCAAGAACGGAACCTCGTACGAACTTGAAATTTAAGGTAGACACCACTACCGAATACGACACGTACATTTTCATTAAAATCGGTCAACCGGAAGTAGTAGCTTATTCGTATCACTTTTTGCGATTTTCTCAAAAAACGGCTCCTATTTTTTTTTTAAATCGCCTCATTTACTAAACTGGTCGACCTGGGTCTGAACAAGACTACACCTTATTTACACGTCATACACATCATCCTCATCTCATTGGGTCATGGGGTTGCTTATTGTTCTGAATTGAACAGATTGCAACGTACACATATTAAAAAAAAACGTTTACTAAACTTTTTATGCTCTAGGGTAGGCGCCATGTATGCTGAAATTCTTGGAGAGGCTGTTTTAACGTAAAACATTTTTTTTAAGATTGCAACTTTAATATGCATTTTAGCGCAAAAATGTACTATATAATCAAAAAATAAAATTTTGTTACAGAAAATTTAAAATCCTACAACTTTTATTTCAAACATTTTTTTGTATAACGCTTAGTTTAGCGGTAATTAGCGATTTTCTGTTTTTTTCTCACGAAAACATGTGAAAAATCGATTTTTTAAAGATTTCAGCCTTAGTATGTATTTTACGAGAAAAGTGTATGATAATAAAATTATAGGAAATTAAAAGATCTACAACGTTTATTTAGAGTATTTTTCGCTACAGAGCCTAGTTTAGCGTGAATGAGTGATTTTCCGTATTTTTAAGCTAAACTGAGGTTGATTTTCATTTTGCGTTTTTCACTCATGATTAAAATACACTAAGTTTTTTGAGGTTAGGGTTTTTGTTTATTTCTAATGTTTTATTACTTAGGCTGTATTGTTCATTATTTGCATTGGCAAGAGAAAGACGTGTGAGTGTTTTCACACCAAATTTTTAAGTTAAAAGTCCCAACCAACAGGTTTGCCGAAATTAAGGAACACCTATAACACCTTTATAGAAGAACTTCCGATCTCACTTGAAGAATTAAAAACCAAGCCAAAAAAATCTGATGTAAAACACTCACACGACTTTCTCTTACAAATACAAATAATGAACAATATAACCTAACATTAGTAATAAAACATTAAAAATAAACAAAAAAAACTAACCTCTAAAGACATAACCTAATTTTAATCATGAGTGAATGATGCAAAATGCAAACCAACCTCAGTTTGGCTTAATATTACGGAAATCTCTCATTGCCACTAAACTAGGGCTTTGTAGAGAATAATGAATCAAATTAATGTTGTAGATCTTTTAATTTCCTATTAATTTGATTTATTTTTTTTTCTGTCGTAAAGTGGATACTGCGGCCGCATCTTAAAAAAATCGATTTTCTTACAGATTTTCATGGAAAAAAAACAGAAAATCACCAATTACCGGTACACTAAGCGTTATACAAAAAAATGTTTGAAATAAAAGTTGTAGATTTTAAAATTGTCTATAATTTTTATGTATACACCTCTGCGCTAAAATGCATATTAAGGCTACAATCTTAGAAAAAAAACATTTTTTTCAACGACAGAACAGCTCTCCAAGAAAATCAGCAGACATGGCGCCTACCCTATCTTGTAGAGCATAAAAATTGTAGTAAATGAGGTGATTTTTAAAAAAAATCGTAAGTCATTTTTGAGAAAATTGCAAAAACGTGAAAAATGACACAAATAAGTTACTATTTCCGGTAGACCGATTTTGATGAAAATGTTCGTGTCGAGTCCTCTAGTGGTCTCTAGTCCTCTAGTCTAGTGGTCTAGTGGTCCTCTAGTGGTACCTAACTTAAGTTTCAAGTTCGTACCATGTTCTGTTCTTGAGATATTTTTTCCTCACACACACCAATCGCTAAAAACATGTTTTTGGGTTCAGGGGAACTGAAAAGGTGTAGATCCAGTAAAAACTCAATTTCGAAAAATCGACATAAAACAATACTTTCCTTCCTGTATGTTTATATAGGCAAGAGAAAGTAAAAATTCCTGTACTTCAACTCCTCTTTTAAAAAAATCCACTAAATATACCCAACCCCCTTAAGGGGATTAATAAAAAACCGTAATACGATATGTTTTCTTTCAAGTTTAAAAAACTGATTTTTTTTTATTCTACTCCTAAATACTGTGGATTATTTATCTGGTTTCCTGAAATTTTTTACACTTTTTTTTTAAGTGCATCGCTACCCAATCAGATTACTTAGAAGGAGGTAATTCAATTTTGATGTAATATTATTAATTTTTTTGTAATAAAATAATCCACAGTATTTTTAGATCACACTTTGTATATCTAGTGTTGTAGTAGCGGTTTATGCTCTGGAGATTCAGACCTAGTCTGTTTTTAATTGGAAATTCTTTGGCATAGAATAGCCATCACTGGATGACCAGTGAATAATTATTAAATAGTAAACCTTAGTTTTTCGCAGAAAAATTAGGTTAAGTTAATAGGTATAAGTATATGCGTCATAAAGTAATTAAATAAAGTATTTAAATCTTTTATAAAATGTTTCATTAATTCAGTGCAACTTGCATTACAAGACCCACAACAATTTATACATTGTCGAATATGAAGGGTACAGGGGAAAAAGCAACTTAGTCCAAAAAGTTCGAAACTTAGATTAATACGCCATTTGATACTCTTTGGTAAATATTTTCACGTGCTGAAAGCTACAGGGGAAAAACTAATTTAATCACAAGATATAGCCATTTGAAATATTGCAGCACAGGGGAAAAACCAACTCAGTCCATTCGGATCAGGGGAATAACCAACCGCTATACTAACCGCAATGCTAGCGACATAGGCGCTGGCCTTCTAATTTCTAAATTTCTCTTTCTCTCAGATCGTTTTAAACTTTGTTTTTGCCCTCCAGCAAAATTCCTGTTTTGTGACTTAGTTGGTTTTTCCCCTGCACCCTTCATACGTTTTCATGTAAATTTTGTGGAAATTTAATTTTCTGTTTCAGCCTGAAAATAATATGCATCACATCATCATGTTCACATTTTCTGGCCAACTGACAGAGGATTACAAGCTCCCAGCTTCACTGAAATTCCTTGTGACTTATGAGCCATGTGCAGTCTCATCAACGGTACGACATTCTTGATTATTGAGTGTGCAAAGTGTAGGGCCTATATCCTGCTGGAAGGACTTTTGTACATGAAATTTTGGAGAATTAAGTACTGCTTGACTGCTTGAAGGAAACAAAGCAATAACTTAATTTTCCATTACTTACTACTCAAAATCAGAAATCCAACAGAGGTTGATTTCCATTAAGGGAAATCATCCACTCATCATTAAAATTAGGGTGTGCTTTTCATTATTTACATTGGCAAGGAAAAACTCTAAAAAAATTGTGTAAGGCACGTCAAAATAGACAGCCAACTAATGCACGTGATCATCTATACTTAACATCAACTTCAAGTGAACAATCAGGGCTACCTACATCAGGTTTTTGCGCTTAAATTAGGTAAAACTAACTTTCTTCTAAATATGTCAGTCCTGCTAGCAAGACCAAAATATCTGTAATATTTCTGCGTAAAATAAAAATAACTGAAAATTTTAGTAACTGCAGGCAGTGCTAACATTTTCAGTTTAAACGTTTTGTTTAAACATTAAACAGCTAAATGTTTTGTACATTGTATCATTAACTTTTATACAATAATAACATTAAAATTGGATGATTTTCATTCTATGTCATTCACTCATGATTAAAATTATTAGTTTTTATTTTAATTTTAGGTTAAAGATATCGTTCATTATTTAAATTATTATTACACCACCACCAACACCACCACCACCAACACCACCACCACCAACAACAACACCAACACCAACACCAACACCACACCATCACCACCACCATCACGATCATTATCGTGATCTAATGATCACGACCAGCACCACCACCACCACCACCACTATCCACCACCATTATCATGATCATTATCATTATCATTATCATTATTATTTATTTATTTATTTATTTAGATTGTTTAGACCCATTCAGGATCACATAAAGTCAATTGTGAACTGTTGCCGCCATTCCTCTTGTTTCTCCAGTACTCTTTCATAAATTCGCGGTGTCTAACACGACGTTCATCCGTCCATTTTGCCCTAGGTCTCTTCGGCTTACCCTCTGATGCAACTTCCCAGGTGTGAATTTTATGCCTGAAGGTTTTACGGTCTTTGAGGTCTGAAGGTGTGATATTTGCATCTCTTAGATCGGATTGCACTTGCTTGATCCAGACGGTTGTAATTTTGAGTTTCTGTGAGTGCATCAGAATCATATTTACTTGTATTTAGGTAGTGTGGCCTGACAAGTGTCAGGACCAAATAGGACCAGAGGTTGTTGAGGCCTTTGGAACATGGTATTTTCAGCCGCACCTCTGGTGAACAGACGCTGACCTACAAACCGCTTGATGCAAGGCAGACGCTGTAGGATTTCTTTTGTTGGTTTTTGTCAACCCTGGGTATTTTATATCCCCAGTACCCCCCTCCGAAGAGGTGAGCGTACCCCATCGCCAGGGGCGGCGCCCGATAGCAGGTCCAACAACAGCCACGGGATTATTATTATTATTAATATTATTATTATTAGCAAATTCTCCCAATAATGGAAGACGTTAGGCTCAATTAACTTTTCTTTGGGTTCTTCCTGTTCTTCCAATAGACTTTCATTCTTTCTGAGAAAGCTTGTTTATGTTCTTCTGAACAGTTTGGCCTGACTTGTTTTTGCTGCGGTTGCTCAGGTGAAACTTCCCAGTTATTTACTTTGTCTTGAAACGTGTCTCTTTCTATGATATCGGTTAAACTTATGTTTCCATGTTCGAGGTCCTTACGAATTTCTTGAAGCCATGGTGTTGAGGTTTTAAGTGCGGTTATATAGTCTACAATCTTCTTAGTCAATCGATCTTGTGATAACCTATTAAGATGACCAAAGAATTTCAGTCTTTGTTTCCTAAAGTCAATTTCGATGTTTGAATACTTCTCCGTTGTTTTGATTAATTGTAGCTTGTAGCCGTCTTCAGTAAGCCTAGCCCCTAAGATCGTAGAAGTTTACCAGAGAACTCCGACTTGCTCCCTCGTATAAGCCCAAGCTCCCCAGAATCCGACAGCCTGGTTGCCACTTTTATGCACCTGGGGTAGTTTTGTCTTTACTTGTACAAGCCATATTTGCTTGTAATTGGTTCTCTAGCTTTCGCTAGCGGTTTAAACCAGGGATTGTGAGTTCCTGGAGCGTGTTTGCAGCTGCACCTCCTGTTGAACAGAATCATTATTATTATTTACAAGTGTAGTGTTTTAAAGGATTTCTATCTGTTGCTGCACTCCTTCAACTTAAAGAGGTCTTCCCCGCCTCTCTGTTAGTTCCTTTCATGGAGGTTGGGTTGACTATAAACCGAGGGCCGCACTGCAGGTGGGTAGTTAAGTTGTTGGATGGAGGGTAGAGGATGGTGGGTGGAGGGTGGATATACAATGGCTCCACTGTTTTATGTATTTTATTCCATGCACAGGCACCATGTATCAATAGTTACATTGTACAAAATGTCTCAAGAAAATTACTTTTATCTGAATGTAGTCCCTATTAATGGAATTAAATTGTGAATAAAGTAAGGTCTATATGGTTGCATGAGTATTATAATGACAGAAAAGCAATTTCCCCAGAACAGCAACTAATTCTCACAATAAGGTCAACTCCCACTTCATTAGCTACTTGTGCCCATAGGCTATGAGTATTTTGGCATTCTTCTGTAGCTAGTCAGTTGGGCCCCAGATGGCTTTGCACTTGAATATCACTGCTTGATTATTATTTTTTGTGGTTGATTATTATGCTAATTAATACAAAACGAAAGTGTTGTGCAGCAGCAAGAGTGGTTCAGAAGAGATAGGAAATGTAAAAGTAGACAACAAAATCATACAGGAAGTTGGGGAATTCTGATATCTAGAGGGTAAAATAACAAAGGATGGTAGAAGCACAAGTGATATCAAAAGTAGAATTGCTCAAGCTAAAAAAGCCTTTGAAATAAAAAACAGCTTACTGACTACAAATAGTGATTTACAAATTAGAAAAAAATTTCTTAAAACATTATGTTTGAAGTGTAGCATTATACGGGAGTGAAACGTGGGTGATAGGAGCTGTAGAAAAGAAGAGGCTAGAAGCTTTTGAAATATGGTGTTATAGGAAAATGTTAAAGATTAGGTGGGTGGACAAAATAAGTAATTTAGAGGTTCTTAGGCGAACAAATGAAAAAAGAAGTATATATAAGCATCTTGCCAGAAGAAGGGATAGGCTAGTGGGGCATATCTTAAGACATCCAGGTATTGGTCTATCAATAATGGAGGGTAATATTAAGGAAGTAAATTCTAGGGGGAGGCAAAGATTAGAATATATAAAGCAAATTACAAAAGATGTAGGGTGTTACAGGTATGTAGTTATGAAACGACTTGCACAAGATAGAACAGCTTGGAGGAATGCATCAAACCAGTCGAGAGACTGATGATAAAAAAAAGCTAATTAATATAGGTGCTTGAAACAGTATAGGTATTTTGAAGCGATTCAAAATAGAATATTCAGAACACAAGAAACAGCTTGTTATGCATGTGGTGGGTGGCCAGAATTAACCAACCAGACTGTTTATCTTGATAAACGCCAGGTGGGCGCCATGGCTTGGATGGAGAGGGTAATTCTGTCAACTCCAAAAACAAAGAACACAGCAGATAATTGCCCGATGGGTCACTTGGATGGTAGCTACCCCTACCCACTGGGTAACCATCCAGCAGTGCGGCCACAGCCTAAGGGGTGAGTGGAGGCCATCAAAAAAAAATTATTATACTAAAAATTTTCATTAGTAGATTGAAAAAAATAAAAATCTATTAATTTTTAATCGTATGTATAAAAGAAAATAAATTCTAACCTACAGGAACGATTGCTACATTGGACAAAATTTTGTGGAAAGTTTCGGATAAATAAGGTTACTCGAGCCCATCAATTTTATTAAAACAAAAATTGTTCTTAGTATAGTGATATCACTCAAGTATGAACTTATTCCCAAGGGCCTGTTAGTCATTATTCAATATCGAGATCATTACTTCTGACTTTACGATTTCTTGAAAAAAATTTATTAATTTGATGATGGTGATTCTAATACATTGTTTCTTTCTATGATTTCAGTTTCGTCCATCTGTATTTACTATGCCAGTTGATTGAAATCCATTGCAAAATTTTTAGTATTATTAAATAATACTAAATTCACAGTATATTCACAAATTTTGTGAATATAGCTGTGCTTTAATTAATGATGAATTTAAATAAAAATATTATATATAATGATTTCGTGTATATTTTATTTATTCCAGGGGTTTCTGGGAATTTACTATCTGAAATATCCGTTCTTCGAATGGGCTTCTTGACACTTTAGAGTTCACATACACATGGCTATAGAATTTTTAGATACATACATAATAAATTAAAAATGTGATTATATTAGTACTATCAGAATTAGCTATTAAAGCTTAACGAACTAGAGACTGCAGATGAAGGCGGAGCATAGTGACCTAGATCACAGGACAGAATCAATTGACTTTTGTTAATCGTATTCTGCATTGTCACGTTGTGGTCCCTCTGTGGATGGCGGCCTAATAAAATGTCAGCTGGAGTTCAGTGGAACAGAGCGTGACGTAGCGAAGGGGCAACCTCACACCCGACCTTGGCTGTTATTGGCTAGATCTCAACTGCAGTCTTCAGTTCGTTGGGGTATAATGTTGCCATAACATACTAGGACATAATTCTTTTTTTATGTAAATAAAACCTAGGACAGATACCCGTACTTTTTTTAATCCCTAATGTGTGTACGTTGCAATCTGTTCAATTTAAGAATAAGCAACCCATGGCTCAGTGAGATGAGGATGATGTATTATATGACATGTAAATTAGGTGTAGTCTAATACAGACACAGGTGATCATTCCTGAGAGAGTATCATTAATTTAACCCCAAACATTAAAGAGATAGATTGCTTCAGGCGCTCATGTCACATCTACCGGATGGATAGAGTGAGAAACGAGGAAGTCAGGGGGAGGATAAGTTGTGGCAGTACAACAGTGGAGGACATTGAAATAAGGCAGTTGGTGTGGTATGGCCATGTTCAGAGGATGGGGGGCATAGATGGCCGAGGAGATTCTTGGAGTACGGTCCTTCAAGTCGGCGTAGAAGAGGAAGGCCGTGATATACTTGGCTGCAGGGAATCAGGTCCGCAATGGAGGAGAAGTAATTGACAGAGGAGGACTGGTGGTATCAAGATCGATGGCATTTTGGTATGCGAGAAGCAGATCATCTGTAGGAACCTTCCCATAAAGTAAAGAAAGTAACATTAACGAACACCAGTAACCACTATCTAGTATTCAAATCCATTTAAAACTACCATTACTAGGATTTGAGCTACAGAACCTTCATCTCCAGAAATCAGCTGTTAATTAGTTGATTCGACAACTTTACCACTAGACCATCCCAATGGGTTATACTAGAATTAAACCAAAGTATTTTTTGTAGTTCTGTATTGTTTATTATTACTGTTATTTAATCGGCAGGTGAAGATTTGTTCACTGCATTGTTTGTCAAAGGATTATTATTTAAGTATTTTGGTTGTTAAACTGTATAATATAACGTGGTGTAGTTGACCTAAAAACTAGTATAAAAATAAAATCATGAACAAAATTAACGCATCAAGTAAGATTTTGGGCTTAGTGCAAAAAAATAATGTTCTTCAATGTTTCAGGTTGATTTCTGTTACTGTTATTGTCCGTATCATAATCTTAAGTAATATTTAATATTGTTAAATAAAAAAATTAAAGTGTAAATTAGATTTATGGTAATGTAATGGAAAAAAAAGAACAGCAAAAACAGAAGAGTTACTTATAGTATTGAATGTTTTCCATAATTAGTCCATATGCGAGGTGTGGCTATTAAATAACAAGACTGACGTAAAAAATTTTTATTTTATACATAATCACTTATTGTCACCTTCAATATACCTCTTTCTCTATCCCTACAACGCTCCAAGCAAATTTTCCATTGTTGGAAACAGTGCTTCTCTAGATTTAAGTTAAGCCTCCAGATTTAAACAAGAGATTGTTTTAGGATAAAAGACATTCTGTTCGTAGCACGACCGGAAATGGCACAAAATTTTACACAGCTCAAGGAGAATCAACTCACACTGCCATATCCATACTGGTTGAGTAGGGCTACCAACTTAGTGTCACAAAACAAAATTTATTTTTTTTAGAAAAATATTACAAGACATTAACAATTGGGTAACAGGTCTAAAAAATCACTCTGTAGTACAAAGCTATAGCTGTACGGGGCAAGGGTTGAGTCCTAAGAAATTGTTTCGACTTGTAGATTGAGTTGAAGTATTTCCCGCCATTTTGATACGAATAAACAGAATACAAAGAAAACATAATTTGTAGTACAACAAAGACCCATTAGATGGAGTGCACTGCTAAAAAGTCAAATGTAATAGATAATACATACGAGGCGTGGCTATTAAATAACGATACTGACGTTGTAAAAAATTGTATTTTTATTTTATACGTAATCACTTATTGTCACCTTCAATATTCACTCCTTCTCTATACCTACAACGCTCCATGCGAATTTTCCATAGTTGGAAACAGTGCTGGAAGTCATCTTCTGTCAGCTCCTTTAGGACAAGAGCTGCTTTCTCTTTTACAGCTTCCACAGACTCAAATCTTGTCCCTTTTAATGCAGATTTCACCTTAGGGAACAGGTAGAAGATAATAACGTGATGAAACGTGGTTTTTTACTTATGATCCAGAAACTAAGCGCCAATCTATGCACTGGAAGAGCCGAACTTCACAGAGAGCCAAAAAAGCTCGAATGAGCAAGTCAAAATTTAAATCAATGATGATTGTTTTTTTTTATATCCATGGGATTTTGTACCTTCACTGGGTTCCTGAAGGCCAAACAATTAATCAATATTACTACGTTGAGGTACTTTCTAAACTACGTCAAAGAGTAAGGAAAAAACGCCCCGAAATTTGGAAGGACAATCATGGGTTCTCCACCAAGACAATGCGCCAGCCCATTCCATGTTATCTGTCAAGAGATTCCTAGCCAAGTACAGCATCTCAGTGTTAGAACACCCACCTTATTCACCAGATCTTGCACCATGTGACTTCTACCGGTTCCCTAAAGTGAAATCTACATTAAAAGGGACAAGATTTGAGACTGTGGAAGCCGTGAAAAAAAGGCGGCACGTGTCCTGAAGTAGCTGACAGAAGATGACTTCCAGTACTGTTTCCAACAATGGAAAATTCACATGGATTGTTGTAGGGTTAGAGAAGGAGTGTATATTGAAGGTGACAATAAATGATTACATATATAATAAAAATCAATTTTTTTACAACGTCAGTCTCGTTATTTAATAGCCACACCCCGTATAATGGAAAAAATTAAAAGTAAATGATTATTGTGGATTTATAATGAATTAGTATTTCAGTAACAATTGCAGCCCCCTCTTACCTTAATTACAGCTAGCATCCATCTCAGCATTCCTGGAATCAAATTTTGAATTTCTTCCTGGTCGATTTTCTCCCATTCTTCTTTTGCCACATGACACAGCTGTTAAAGATTCACTGCATTACGGTGACAAATTTTTTTTAAGCATAACCAAAACAAGCTCCATAGGATTTAAGTTTGGGGTGTAGGCTGGTTAGATCATGCGGTTAATACCTACTTCACCAAGATACTATAAAACCATTTAAAACCTTTTAAAGTGATAGGTTAATTTTTACCACAACTGTATTTTTTATGTTATTCCCTACACAATCATCATAAAATAATGTGGGTTTGCAGTAATTCAGACCAAGACTGTAGGGAAATTATGAGATGTTTTATTGCTATTTCTGATTGCCTCAACCCAAAAGTTTGTGTAACAGTAATTCTAACCTTAACTTAAAATTTTGTATTGTTGCTTTGATTTGTTTAGACTATGTTCACTGATAAAGAAGAGTGAAAGTGTGTTTTGTTGCTGGCTGAATTGAAGTACAGTCCAGCCTCTCTTAGTTTGCTCCTAATGTAAACAAATAATGACGTCACTGAGCATGCGCATTATATCAAAATGTGTACATGCTGATTAAAAAGTAACAACAAAATACTTTCAAAAGTATTTAAATACAAAATACTTTCAAAAGTATTTAAATACAAAATACTTTTAAAAGTATTTTTATAAATGAAATTGTTAGGCCTATATCATATCATGACCGATGATTTTAGTACTTTAAGTACCTACTTATAATTTAAAAATTAGTTAGCTTAATAGGAATACGACATCCGTAAAGTCGAAGACTCTAGCGTTCACCCTGTAGTAGGTGGCTTTTGTTTGTTGACACTAGGAGCAAACTAAGAACGGCTGAACTGTGGGTATGTAATTTCAGTTTGACGTGCGGTTTGATGTAATTATAGAAAAGATCCACCATATGAAAATAATAAATGACGTTGGTTCAAACAATTTGAAGAAACTGGATTTGTTATCAAACAGAAATAAAATGGCAGACCACAAGCATCAGATGAAATGGTTGAACTATTTAGGCAATCTACAACTGGAATTCCAATTATGTCCATTGCTCATCCATGCTTCGAATTATGTATTCCAAAAACAACAATTCACAAAGTTTAACACAAAAGTTTGAAATGACACACATATAAAATTCAACCACTGCAAAAATTGGAACCTGATGATGGAGTAAAACATTTCAATTTCACTGTTGAAAAGTTAAAAAATTTATGAAAACAAATCATTTTTAGATGGAATAATTTTTACAAAAAACATTCCATATTAATGGGTGTGTTAACAGATACAATTTTTTTGTTTTTTTTTTTTGCATCGAGGCGACTCCAAAAGGGAGTATAGGACTTGTCAAGATAAAACTGATAAACAAAAAGTCAGTCACAATGATAAATTCATCACTTACCACCAAAAATTTGTTTTTGCTACTGTTTACTTCAGTAGGCTTGACATGAACCCCTTTGTATCAAATAGTGCACAATATTTGTTTAATTAGAAGTTAAATACTTTTCAACCAAAAACTATTTAGAAAGGAATTCGTGCACGCTGTAAAATGTTTCATCAATCAAGTATTGTTTTAGCTTTTTTTTAAAAAATAACTTAAATTGTCACAACTTTTTAAACCTTGTGGCAATTTATTGATGTATTTTCTACCTCCATAAGTTGGTTTTTGTTCAAACAATTTAGCGTTGCGATTAGCAACATAATAATCAATTCTGTTTCTTGTGAAGTGGTTGTGAACATCTAAATTCTGTAAAAAGGTATTTTGCTTTACGTACATTATCACTTAAAAAATCTACAAAGAAGGAACTATGAGCAATCGCAGCTCTTTAAATAGTGATCTGCATGAGGTAAGGTGGTTGACTCCCATCATAAACCTGACAGCTTTTTTTTCAGTATTTTAAAAGTTCTTTCCATGTTACACTGTGATGAATTGCCCCATACTAATATGGCATACCTGATATGAGATCAAATTGAACCATTAGAAGCTGCTATAAGCAATTTTTTATCATTCAATCTGGCAATTTGTTTTTAATACAAATACCCCAGATGATATTTTACCACAAATTTGATAGGTATAATAATCCCACGATAAAGTCCTATCTAGTGATACTCCTAGAAACTTCACTGTTTGCACATGATCTAAGATATTATTTAGTATAAAGACATCCACTTCTCTGTTTTCCCTTACATTGAGTTTGTTTTTAAACTGTAGGTACTGACACTTTTTCCCATTAACTGTTAACATTACAATTCATGAACATGGAGAGCTGAAAACCCACATGTGATTTTTGAGAAACAACATTAAAGTTAACTTAAAGTTAATATTTGGTGTGTTATAATGAAAAATTGTGTAATAGGGCTGAAAAGGATTCTTCTTTGCTGAAAAGACAACTTACTATTAGGTAATGGAATTGTGTATCTCAATATGTTAAACAATAATTTTTGCTTTCCTCAGCTAGATAAACTCGGAAACATACAACGAATTCATTTCCAACAAAATGGCGAACCCCCACACTTTAATGCATTTGTCACCCCGGCTTCGAATGAAAAATTTCAATGTCAATGGATAGGCTGATAAGGACCTACCCTGGTTTTCAAGGAGTTCAGACCTGACACTTTACGATTTTTTCTTCTGAGGTACTTCAAAAACATTGTTTATTCAAAATATATTCGTGATCTACTGTAAATCACTTAAAATAAAAAATTAATGAAATATTGACAACCGCAAAAGAAAAATGTTAACTAACATTTGGTCAGAAACTGAGTATCGATTGGCCATTTGCCAAGCAACCAATGGTGCACATACTGAAATTTATTAGTTACTAGCAACCCCTGCTCGATACACTTCACAACACCTAATGTAGGCCTCATTAAATTATTTTAAAACCTCTCTATAATACAATATTTGTGGTTTCGTTGCCCTGTGGCAGCAAAATTAATTGTTTTTCTGCACTTCCAGCTCTAGAAAGTTCGACATAAAGTTGTCCAAGAGTGTAGAAAGCACTCTTGTCTCAAATCGATGCCCACCGTTTTAAATATTTGTCCCTGCGATTTAACAGAATTGAATGGAATGCATAGAAGAATACCGATGGAAAAGAAAGAGACAGTTGATATATGGCTCAGATAAAAGACAGTAATACGTGGGTGCAGTATGCAGAGTAATTGGAAATATTATATGGCTCATTCACTACCTGTCCAATGAAAACAAATATATGAAATACAGTACAAAAATAAAAATGCTGAATATTTCCGAATTTTTAATGTTTTTAGGATCGAATGTTATTCTTCACGTTTTTCTATGAAATATAAAAGTGGAATCGTGCTTCTAGCCCAAAAAATACATCATCCAGAGGACTTAGAAAAAATTAAAGTGCTATGCACCCGATAAACTAAAACATGTGACATCGTCACAGTTTAAGTTGCTTAACTCACTTAATTAAAGTTACTTAAAGTTGCAAAATAGCCTATATTGATCAGGAAGCTCTAAGCTATGCAACCATGAAAGATTTTTTAAAATCAGTTCAGTAGTTTCTGAGATTACCTCATACAAACAAACAAACAAACGGATGTTTCTTCTTTATTATATTAGTATAGATGTAAAAAAAATTGTTTGAGACGACAAATTTTATAAACAATTAACATCGAAACTGTAATAACATTCTGTTCTCATATTATCCATGTTCAAAAACCCCACATTCTTTTATGACGACCCTGTATTATTTAATATTTCTGGTAAATTTACCTTCAAAAAGTAATTATAATATTGCTTACATAAGATTGAAAGTCACACAACCTTCTTAATAAACATATTTTATTGAATATTTCTTGTACAATGTGCTCGTTGCCTTAGAACACAAAACCTTACTATTCACATTGCATATCATATTTGATACCAATCTGAAATTTCAAAAATCTTTGTCCTCTAAAAGTTAATATTTCAAATAGAAATTTTAATCTGAAATTTATATATAAAAATATAAATAATATATCTTCTACTTCTTCTTCTCTTCACGGGTTAGGCATTTCTACCTGTTCTGGCAGCCATCTTTTCTTTGTCCTGTCAATATCTCTACTTCCCACTGGTTTGTATCTTCTCGCTACACTAACAAGTGGCTTTCTGGCATTCTACTTTAATGATCAACCCATTGGGCATGATACAATTTTACTTTTTTGTTTTACTTATATCTTCATTTCTGATCCTGTCTAGTCTTGTACAACCTCTGTTAACGGTGTTATTTAATACCACCAGGCTCCATCTCTTAAGCAATGGCGAAGGAGAAGCAGGAGGAGTAACAACCTTGTTAAAAAACCAGAGTCTGTCTGGCTCTGGATGTTAGCACCCTGTTATAGGTTACTATAACCCTACCTAGGGTTACTAGGCACAGATGGTCAATGGTCTCAAAGGCGGATCAGGGAGATATTCTGAACGGTGAAGAGAGCGAAAGAGCCTAGGGGAGTAACCCTGAAGGAAAATCAAATCTGAAAACTGGTCAACAGTCTTAAGGCAGATAAGGACAGCTTCCCAACGGTGTAGAGAGTGTAAGAACCTAGGAAGTGGGCCTCCGAATGAAACCCAAGGTGCATTCAGGTGCCTTGAGATGGCAGCCTTATGACTAAACTATCCTACAAGGTGTTGGAAATGTGCTTAGGGGAAATAAAAATTACTCCAAGCACTCTAAATGGCCTTGTATGGGACTGGTAATAATGGAAAATACAATGGCATGAAGTAATATATACAAAATTAATTATAACCAGAGTGTGGAAATTAAAATGTCTTTGCGCATAGGATGATCACAGCACCATCTACTTCTGCACTGTTTAAAAACACTGTTTGCAATTATTGAAACATCAACCAACTGACACCAACAAAATGTAGAACATATTGGCCACACGAAGCTGCGTAGCGTCAACAGCCAGATGGAGTGTTAAATTATTTGTACTCAATTTGCTAGTTCCAGGGCTACAAAAATAGTTCTGTTTCTGATAACATGGTCAGCCAATTATATGACTGAAGTATTTAAGAACAGAAGAAGTAGAGGTGTAAAAGACTTAAGTCAGGGTTATCTCCTGTGAGAGTAATGAATTTCATAATACAGTCAGACCCTGTGGTGAATGAAGTGAAGGTGTGTCATTTGCAGGGAAAGTAGATGTTTTTCAGAGGTCCTGGCATGCTGATAAGCATACTTTTCTACTCAGTGATTAAATGAGTGATGAAAGCAACAGTAAATCACCTTACTTATCGTTTTACTTAGTAAAGCCTCTTGGCAACGGTTCTTAAAGTGTGCGCCGCAGCGCCCAGGGCACCATTCCTCGGCATAAATAATCATTTCTTTTGACATTTTACCTTCTACCTCCTTCTCTGAGCATGGAATCACCCACATAAAATACCTGATGACAATTTACAATTTGTACAGAACATTGGTTGATAATAAGGTTCATTTTTTCCATAATAACAAGGGCGCCACCAGAAATGATCTGTAGATTAAGGAGGCCGTGGGTCTACAAAGTTTGCTCTAGAGGTTCAAACCAGCTTTCCGGCTGATGACCTAAACAACAACACCCTTATTCATAAACATTTACTATTACAGCATCTCTTAAAGAATTCATCAAAACCCGCTTTCTTCTTCTTCTCCACAAGTATCCATTTTTGGAATTATTGGTCCTTCCAACATTTCATCAGTCATCATAACCTTCTTCTACCATATGGCATTAACCAAATGGAGAATTCTCATAACATTCATATGCTGGATGTAATGATACCATCTTTGTGTACATTCCGTTACTCTATCAATTGAAGAACTTAGTGGAAGAAGGCATTATGTAACTAAAATATAGTTTTCAGAGGAATGAAATCAAAATTCTAAAGCTTCCATCTTTTTATGAATTGCCTAATTTCTTTCATTTCAGTAACTACATATTACCATCCTCTTTATTCAATTAAAATTTATTTGAGCATTCCTTTTCAGTACCTACCACTTTTCTCATATTTTTCTTATGCATTTGACACCTTTGTTCTCTAAATATCTGTTTAGTACACTTTGAGAATGGATAAACGGTATTTGAAAATAGAAAACAAAATGTTTCATAACAGAATTTTGTTAAGAAATACCAAAAAACAGCTTTTTCTGGTGAAGATAAATATATAATACCACAGTTAAATGTTATTCTTCCAAAAAGGTGTCTCTAAGACTGAAGTTCATTCTGGTGGAAGGCGTCAAGGTAATCTTGACACTTTAATCCTTTCATTGCCGGGTCCGAACACCCTTCGGAGTCGAGTGTGTTTTCCCTGTGCCGACTCCGTATATGCTTCGGGTCTGCCTAGCGCGCTCTTATATTTCTTTTAGAAGCCGGCAGTGAACCTATCATTACTATTTTGACCTCAGCACACAGTAAACATTGTATTCTTCTCTTTTTTTTAGTAAATCACTGTTTTCACAAAAATCTTACACTTTGTACGTATATTTAGAGTAAATACTATAAAAAATGGTAAAACATAAATCGGCACATGAAATTATGTAACGAAAATAACGGTGGCAGCGAAAGGGTTAAAGGACTACTTCTTCTTCTTCAGGTGCCTTCTCCATTACGAAGGTTGGCTATCATCATGGTCAGTCATACCTTGTCCACTGCTGCTCTGAAAAGGTCATGCGACGAGCAGTTAAACGCTTCTCTCAGGTTTCTATAAAGGACTACAGAACATTAAATTAAGCAGGCTCGTACATCACTTATTCTCTAATATTTCCTTAAACTGTAGAGACAAGAGTTCAAATCTTCATCAATCCAAAAAAAAAAGTTTTTTAAGTTTTTGAAAAAAAAATGTTACATAGCACCTTCATCCACTAAGCTCTTCAATTAGAGGTTGAAGATTCAGTTTACCTCTAATGTCCATGTTTATTCGACTATCTTATCTGGTGCACCCACTGACTGAATTCAAAATTCTCATCACAGCTATTCTTGTGTATGTTGGCTTCTTAGTGACCAACGCTAACTGTATTTACACATTTAAGACTACAAATTTCAGTCTAACTTTGTTTTTAGTACTCTTTTATTAGTTACAGTATAAATTAAATTTATCGCCTTACCTTTGGTTACTTTTTAAGTTTAAAAAACTTACGCGCGTTTCGGTGGTACCACCTTCTTCAGAGCATATTATTAAAATTCAGAACGGTGTTTCCATTTAGTCATTTAAATTAAAACTGGTTTAAATTTCATTCCTGTATTTGTTTATACTTATTACAAAACATGGCAGCAGCTCCTTAAATGAAATTGCCATCTTTAAATTTGAATTGTTCATTAATTATTTTATCTTTATTTAAATTTATGTGGATGCATTTTTTGTATTTTACATTTATTATCGTATGTACATTATTTCCAATATATACAAATCCTCTTCTATTTTTCCAAAATTATTTCCTGGGTCTTTCACATGTTTTGTATAATTTAATTAAATTTTATTGTATTTGTATGCTCTCTCATGTTCTTTAAATCTGGTATAAAAATTGTAAGTTGTCATTCCGATTTAGAACATATCGCAATCCTTATTTCCACATTTTTTCTTATATATCCCTTTATTTTCAAATTTGTCATTTTCATGATTTATTTACTAATTAATTTTTTATAATTAACTTTATATGCAATTCTATAGTGTCTTTTTAATGGTTTTACTATATTTTATTAGTGCTGTATTATTTAGGTCATCAGGTGAAAGGTTCGTTTGAACCTCTAGAGGCTTTACTAAGTAAAACGAGGAGTGACATGGTTCACCATGGCTTCCTCACTGAGTGGAAAAGTATGCTTATCAGCATACCAGGCCCTCTGAAAAGCATCAACTTTCCAACCTGCAAATTACACCTTCACTTTTTATTCACCGCAAGGTCTGGCTGTAAATCAAATGTTGTACCATGAAAATTCTCCAGTAAATAAAATGCTGACACTTTATAATAAATGTAACAAAATTATTGATCTTTTTTTTGACAACAGTCATCTTTTGCAAAAAAAATATTGTGTTTAGTTCTTAAATAAAAAATAACAGTATTGTACAATTTATTAGAAGACTTTATGATAAATTTGTTAGTATTATTGACCTTTTTTGACAATCAGTTAAGTTGTAAATATGAATTCAGTTATTCCTAAATTTGAATTTTTGTTCCACGGCTCCTGTTCTGATATTTTTGCTTTTCTTTTTTCTTTCTATCTTTAATATTTTTTCTTTTCTTTCTAAAATATACTGTAATTTATTTGTAAGTGTATACAGTAAATGCTTCGGTTAAATTTTTATGTTTGTTTGTGTGTATTATATTCAATTTTATACCATTATATTATTACATGATTATTATAACTATACTTATCGTATTAAAATATTATATTCATCATGTTCACATATTATATTAATCATATTCATATAATATAATCATCACATTCATACGATTTTATAGGTTATGAAGTTGAAGCATCATTATTGCATATATTATAAGCTTGTTGAATTATGATTTTATGTGTTATATAATATGTTTTCTGCCCATAACAGACAGGTGGAGTGTCAAATTATTTACACTCAGTCTGTTAGTTGCAGGGCTAAAATAAATAGTTCTGTATCTTATCACATGGTCAGCCAATTAAATGACTGAATCATTAAGGAACAGAAGAGGTAGAGGTGTAAAAGACACCAATCAGAGTTATCTCCTCTGAAAGTAATGAATTTCATTATACAGCCAGACCCTGTGGTGAATGAAGTGAAGGTGTCATTTGCAGAGTGGAAAATATGTGCTTTTCAGAGGGCTCGGCATGCTGATAAGTGTACTTTTCCATTCAGTGAGGAAGGCAATGGTAAACCACCTCACTCCTCGATTTACTTAGTAAAACCTCTACAGGTTCAAACCAGCCTTTTGGCTGATGACCTAAACAACAACAATATGTTTTAAGAGAGCAGTATTGGGTTTTACCTGTTGCTCTCATATGTAATACTTTCTTAAATAAATAAATTATATTCATATAGGGCAAAAAAGAGTAAAAAACGTTTATTTATTCTGTTAGCTAATGTGTATCTAATAAGTTAACACTAATAAAACGAGATCTACATCAGGCAGGCGATTTAATGCCATTAAAATGAAAGCATTAACAATAAGCCACCCCTTTTTTGTCCAATGACAATTATTTATTACTTATAAGGGTACCGGCACCCATTCATTCTACTTGTTATTGTTAATCACGCTTTCATACAATTATTGGCTACATCCCTCCATGATACTGGTTCAACTTGTATACGGGCGTCGCGTGCCAGTGAACCCGTGTGCCAATCTATAAGCCTATTTTAAAATAATGTAATACTTACAAAAGAGGGTGTCGTCCGGAGATGGGTCTTTAAAAAAGGGTTGTTATCTAAGAACCTAAAAACATATTTAAAATATCTTATTTAATTTTCCCATAAAGCTAACTAGTTGATAACGATTGTTTCAAATCGATTTTTAACCGGAAATACACGTTTCCTGGCCCCCTAACACAAAAAACAATTTTTTTTAGGTTCGGCTGAGTGTGTGAACAAAATATCTCAAGAACGGAAGGGCGTACGAAGATGAAATTTGGAACTTAAGTTAGGTATAGTACCACTATCGGACCCGAAACGAAATTTTCATCAAAATCGGTCAACCGGAAGTAGTATTTTATTCGTGAGATTTTTCACTTTTTTACGATTTTTTTCAAAAACGGCTCCTACAATTTTTTTTAAATTGCCTTATTTAACTAACATTTTACTCTACAAGATAGGGTAACCACCATATCTGCTGAAATTCTTGAGGACCTATCTCGTTATAAGAAAGGATTTTTAAGACCGCACCCTTAATATTCATTTTAGGGCAAAAGTAAAATATAGGTAATTAAAGTTGGAGGAAATTAAAAACCCTACTTTTATTTAACCGTTTTCTACAACGCTTATTTCAGCGTTAATTAATAATTTTCTGTATTTTTCTTATCAAAATCGGTAAGAAACTAAATTTTTTAGGGCTTTATTATCCATTTTACGACAAAAGTGTTTTTTTTTTATGTCTGACTGTTTTGCAATTTCTGCTAATGAAGACGGTGGAGGATGATGATATAGGAAAGTGAGTGATGAAAAAATGCCAGACCTGACCGGGAATCGAACCCGGGACCCCGGCGTAGAAGCCAGCTGTGCTAAAAGTGTAAATGATCAATGTTATAGAAAATTAAATAATTACTAAAATACAGTGCGAATGGGAGGGGTGAAGTAGGGGGGAGAGAGAGAGAGTGCTTTTGAACACAATATTTTATTTTGCCCCCGAAAAATATTTCTGGAACGTGCCTGTGAAGTGTTTTCTGATTATTACATTTCCTGTTATGTTAACCAGTTCACAAAAAATAATGCATCAAATTGTTCATGCCCGCCTCCGAAGCGTAATGTTTAGCGGCGCTTGCATACAACGCGGAGGTCCCAGGTTCGATTCTCGACTAGGGTCTGGAAATTTTCACAAGTTAAAACCTACCGTAGTCGCTCTGGGCGCGACTTTAAAATAATAATGAATTAAAAAATAATTGCTCATGTTTTTGAAAAAAAAAATTTGATAGCCTTGGTGACCTCAAATCTTATTGTGCGTGCATGATGTGAATTGGAAAAAGGGAAGGCCTAATGAAAATTCTTGTTACGTAGGAGATCAGACTGTTACACTGTACGCTTACGTATAAACCAGTTTTATCAGCCGATTATTTTCTTAATTTTCTTTCTTATTTTAACAAGATTACTATTTTTATACCGCATTTAACGTACATCATTGTAGTTGGGAAATACCCACAACCTTGATGTCTTTAAAAAAATAAAATAAAATGTTTTAACACGAAATTTCAATTATTTTGTAAAAAACGAAAATCTTACTAAATTATATTTAAATTAAGAAATATTTCGTAAAATAAAGATCTTTCCTTATTAGATATATTAAATAAATTTTTGTTTGTTTTCGTGTTTAATTAGGTTTAATTTCACTTAATTTCACAAAATTCAATTTTGTATCATTTCAGTGATGAAAAAGTTATTTTAATAAAAATTTAAAAAAATCATGTCAACCAATTTCATTTTACAATAATGACATTTTACCCATAACAGAACGCCCGTAACAGACAGGTGGAGTGTCAAATTATTTACATTCAATCTGTTCGTTGCAGGGCTAAAATAAATAGTTCTGTTTCTTATCACATGGTCAGCCAATTATATGACTGAATCATTTATGAACAGAAGAGGTAAAAGTGTAAAAGACACTAATCAGAGATATCTCCTTTAAAAGTAATGAATTTCATTATACAGCCAGACCCTGTGGTGAATGAAGTGAAGGTGTCATTTCCATAGTGGAAAATATGTGCTTTTCAGAGGGCCTGGCATGCTGATAAGCGTACTTTTCCACTCAGTGAGGAAGGCAATAGTAACCCACCTCACTCCTCGTTTTACTTAGTAAAACCTCTAGAGGTTCAAACCAGCCTTGCGGCTGATAACCTAAAAAACACCAACACCCATAACAGGTAGGTGAAGTGTTAAATTAATTATTTGCACTCGATCTGGGCTACAAAAAATAGTTCTGTTTCTTATCACATGGTCAGCCAATTATATTTCTGTAGCATTTAAAAACAGATGAGGAAGATGTGTAAAAGACACAAATCAGAGTTATCTCCTCTGAGAGTAATGAATTTCATTATAAGCCAGACCCTGTTGTGACTGAAGTAAAGGTGTCATTTGCATAGTGGAAAGTAGATGCTTTTCACAGGGCCTGGTATGCTGATAAGAATACTTTTCAACTCGGTGAGGAAGGTAAGGCAAACCACCTCACTCCTCGTTTTACTTATGACAGCTCTATCGTCACATTGTTTAATAAGAGTTCTACGGAACGGCCTCCAGGTCTATGCCTTTTGGCGACCAATTTGAGGGGAGGTGGTGGGGGAAATGCCAGCAAACCATTATGACGGCTCTATTCTAGAGGTTTAAACCAGCCTATCGCCTGATGACCTAAACAATAACATAAACGGCATTGCAGCAGTCTTCTCAAAATTTTTATGTGATAACAACACTTCTCTTAAATTTATTTTCATTGGCTTTTTTCCCTTGATTGCCACATTAGTGTAGCGGTCAGCGCAACTGGGTTCAGGGGTCCCGGGTTCGAATAACGGTCTGTTATATTTCACCTCATATCATTATTTTTCTATTATATATTTTTTTTATTTATTTATGTAAAGTCCCATCAACAGCTTGATCATTAGCGACTACAGTGGGTTATGGAACGTTGAGTTGTGACTTGTTATAATTTCCAGACCCTACCCAGGAATAGAACCCGGGACCTCCGCGTGGTCGGCCAGCTTGCTACCAATACCCCACGGAGGCGGTCGTTATATATTAATATTATTATTATTATATTACCTAAGCACAAGCTTAACTCTTATTACCTCTTGACAGATAACGCGGAATGAGCTGGCGCATTGTCTTGGTGGAGAACCCATGATTTGTCCTTCCACATTTCGGGGCGTTTTTTCCTTGCTCTTTGACGTAGTTTAGAACGTACCTCAAGGTAGTAATATTGATTAATTGTTTGATCTTCAGGAATCCAGTGAAGGTACACAATCCCATGGATATAAAAAAAAACAATCATCATTGCTTTAAATTTTGACTTGCTCATTGAGCTTTTTTGGCTCTCGGTGAAGTTCGGCTATTCCAGTGGATGGATTGGCGCTTCGTTTCCGGATCATAAGTAAAAAACCACGTCTCATCACATGTTATTATCTTCTACCTGTTCCCTAAGGTGAAATCTGCATTAAAAGGGACAAGATTTGAGTCTGAGGAAGCTGTAAAAGAGAAAGCAGCTCTTGTCCTAAAGGAGCTGACAGAAGATGACTTCCAGCACTGTTTCCAACAATGGAAAATTCGCATGGAGCGTTGTAGGTATAGAGAAGGAGTGTATATTGAAGGTGACAATAAGTGATTACGTATAAAATAAAAATACAATTTTTTACAACGTCAGTATCGTTATTTAATAGCCACGCCTCGTATGTATTATCTATTACATTTGACTTTTTAGCAGTGCACTCCATCTAATGGGTCTTTGTTGTACTACAAATTATGTTTTCTTTGTATTCTGTTTATTCGTATCAAAATGGCGGGAAATACTTCAACTCAATCTACAAGTCGAAACAATTTCTTAGGACTCAACCCTTGCCCCGTACAGGTATAGTATACTACAGAGTGATTTTTTAGACCTGTTACCCAATTGTTAATGTCTTGTAATATTTTTCTAAAAAAAATAAATTTTGTTTTGTGACACTAAGTTGGTAGCCCTACTCAACCAGTATGGATATGGCAGTGTGAGTTGATTCTCCTTGAGCTGTGTAAAATTTTGTGCCATTCCCGGTCGTGCTACGAACAGAATGTCTTTTATCCTAAAACAATCTCTTGTTTAAATCTGGAGGCTGAAGCTCTAGAACTAATCGAATGTGATACGGATACAATTTCAATTTTTTAGCAGCTTTCTGAGCACTCGAACATGACAAATCAACATGCGAGGAAAGTTTTTGTAAACTTTTCTATGGAGAATTTAGCAATCTTGTTTTCACATTCTCTTAACGTCATCTGTCAAGAGAGTTGGTTGACCACTACGTTTTCTGCTGCAAACAATACCTGCCTCTAAAAATCAGTTAGTTAGCCTAGAAATTGACTAGAATAGAGTGGAGGAACACCAAAAAATTTAATTTGAAATTATTCTTTTACACTCGCATACGATTTTGTAGCAAAATATTGTTCAAGAATGAAAATCCGTTGTTCTAGGGTAAAAGACATTCTGTTCGTAACACAACTGGAAACAGCACAAAATTTTACGCAACTCAAGGAGAATCAACTCAAACTGTCGTATCTATACTGGTTGAGTAGGGCTACCTTACTAACTTTGTGTCACAAAACAAAATATCCCTTTCTTAGAAAAAAATTATCAGACATTAACAATTGGGTAACAGGACTAAAAAAATCACCCGGTAAAAGTATGCGTCTAATTTTGATGCACACTCAATGCACATCACTACTGATACGTCAGGACTCAACCAAAGCAACCTTCAAGTATAGTGTACTATACCGTTGGGTCTCAAATGCACCCAAAAAAACCTCAGGTCCCAAGAGGATATAAAAACAATATTTTTCAAGGAAAACCGACAATATTCCCGACAAAATTCATAAAAATTCTAAAATCAAACATTCCCACACTCGTTTAACTATTTTTTTTATTATTGTACAAAAATATGCGATAAAATTAAAACCCTGATACAAAAATAATCTTGATTAAATGAGTCACAAAGTTTAAAACTTCACACGTTAGAATGACATGAGATGAATACAAAACTATGAGTCATCACAAAGACACAACATTGTAATACTTGTACATTTATAAATCCATACCACTGGCGCCGTTGAAACTCTCAATACGCTGAAATAATCAAAACAAAAACTAATAATTAAATTCTGTTTATAAAATGCTGACTTATTTTATCTGAAATAAATTACGATTGTTTATATGCCTACTTGAAAATTGATTACGTAATCACATTTAAAAATCTAATTCCATTCCCACGCTAAAATAAAATAGATTATTTTCTGGACATTTTACAGCAGACAACTGACACCTTGACAGTGATTATGCACATTTGTTTTGGTATAACATTTTATAACTAACTAATAATTTATGTATATTTTGTTTGTACTTTTCATTTACAGAGAATATACTATCAAATTATTAATAAATCCATAAATGATTTATTTAATTAACTAATTAAGCATTAATATTATGATTGCTTTTATTATAAATATACATAATTGAAAAAATATTCCAAACAAGTACAATAGTTTTACATTATCTTTTTCAACTAAAATTATAATACGAAATATTTTTATAAATATTATTAGTCAGTGAGCTAATTCGAGTAATTCTTAAAATAATACAAGATAAAATTTATTTTTTGTCATAACTAGATGAGAAATGTACTAATTTTTCAGTACCCTGGTCTTTTCCTCCTTATTCTTTAAGGATCTTACACTATGTTAATAATTCGAAGACTATTGAAAGATGTATTGTTTAGGTCATCAGTCGAGAGGCTGGTTTGAACCTGTAGAGGTTTTACTAAGTAAAACGAGGAGAGAGGTGGATTACAATTGCCTTCCTCACTGAATGGAAAAGTACGCATAACAGCATGCCGGGCCCTCTGAAAACACATTTTCCACTCTGCAACTGACACCTTCACTTCATTCACCACAGGGTCTGGCTGTATAATAAAGTTCATAACTTTCAGAGGAGATAACTCTGATTAGTGACTTTTACACCTCTACCTCTTCTGTTCTTAAATGATTCAGTCATTTAATTGGCTAATCATGTGATAAGAAACAGAACTATTTATTTTAGCCCTGCAACAAACCGATTGACGGTTTTGACGCTCCACCTGTCTATTATGAGCAGTATTGAAAGATATATACGTCAAAAGCTTTTGAAATTTATTTTTGAATTTTTTATTTTTATTTTGAAATTACATTTCAAGCTTTTGAAATGTGGTGTTAAAGAGAAATGTTAAAGATTAGGTGGGTGGACAAAAAATAATTTAGAGGTGATGAGTGGATGAAAGAAATCTATGGAATCATCTTACCAGAAAGAGGGATTGGCTAGTGGGGTATATCTTAAGACATCCTGGTATTGGTCTATCAATAATGGAGGGTTATATTGAGGGAGTGAATTTAGGGGGGGAGACAAAGGTTAGAATACATAAAACAAATTACAATACATCTTAACAAATTACATACATCTTTTATACAAAAGATGTAGGGTGTTACAGGTATGTAGATATGAAACGACTTATGCAAAAAACGTGTTTTTTAGGTTTCTTAGGTTTGAGAGAAGAATCTACTGAGTAGAAAATAACTAAATAAAATAACAAAACTACTCGGAGGTCCCGGATTCAATTCCCGGGAAAAATAATTAAATATTCAAATTTTAGAAAAAATCTCCCTAACTTTTCTAAAGTTTGTGCACTTTTATGGGCCCTGAATTTTAAGATTATTTCATATAATTTAATTCCTTACAATTACCTCATTATGCATTTTTGAAGCGATACTGTAATTGAAGCAAAATAACTTTTCACAAAATTTATAAGTCCATTATCATAACACAAGTACATAATTTGCAGTTTTTGTAGGCGCGCTAACAGAGTGGGGCTTCTAACAGATAATACACAAAATGATTATTAAACAAACAATCGAGAAAACAAACAGTCTGAGACGAAGGTTTGTGGTTCAAATCCCAGTAAAGATAGTTACTTTTATACGGATTTGAATACTAGACAGTGGTTACCGGTGTACTTTGATGGTTGGGTTTCAATTAACCATACTTTCTCAGGAATGGTCGCCCTGAGTCTGTACAAGACTACACCTCATATACACGTCATACACATCATCCTCATCTCATTGGGTCATGGGGTTGCTTATTGTTCTAAATTGAACAGATTGCAACGTACACACATTAGGAATAAAAATAAATAAAAAACAAACAATCAGCTGTTTACCAGCTGATTATCGGAGGCGAAGGTTCCTGGTTCAAATCCTAGTACAGGTTACCAGAAACTTTTATACATATTTGAATGCTAGACAGTGGTTACCGGTATACTTTGATGGTTGGGGTTCAATTAACCATACTCTCTCAGGAATGGTCGACCTGAGTCTGTACAAAACTACACCTCATTTACTCGTCATACATCCTTTTTTTTAACTTCCTACTGTTCTGCAACTACTGCTAATGCAGATGGAGAAGGATGAAATTATTGTTTGTAACGTATGAAAATATGCCGTGCCTGAATGGGGTTCGAACCAAAGACCGCATGATAAGAGGCGAGCACGTTACCAAATACGCCAATGCGGCCGGCTCCTCATCTCATTGGGTCATGGGGTTGCTTATTGTTCTGAATTGAACAGATTGCAACGTACACACATTAGGGATTACAAAAATAAATAAACAAAAAATATTTTGTATGTTCTTCACTAAATAATCAGACCCTTTCAAAAAATGTCCGGCATTGGAGTCCAGAAATTGTGGTAAGCCTAGATATAACCTAATTCAGTTATGGAGATTACTGACTTTAAGAGCCTCCACACTTATGAAAAATATAAAAAAATAATTAGAAAATATAAAAAATATAAAAGTCGGCAACGAAAACATACAGGAAGTTGGGGAATTCTGCTATCTAGGGAGTAAAATAACAAAGGATGGTAGAAGCACAAGTGATATCAAGAGTAGAATTGCTCAAGCTAGAAAAGCCTTTGAAATGAAAAACAGCTTACTGACTACAAACATTGATTTACAGATTAGGAAAAATTTCTTAAAACATTATGTTTGGAGTGTAGCATTATACGGAAGTGAAACGTGGGTGATAGGGACTGTAGAAAAGAAGAGGATAGAAGCTTTTGAAATGTGGTGTTATAGGAAAATGTTAAAGATTAGGTGGGTGGACAAAATAAGTAATTATGAGGTTCTTAGGCGAGTGGATGAAAAAAGAAGTATATGGAAGCATCTTACCAATAGAAAGGATAGGCTAGTGGGGCATATCCTAAGACATCCAGGTATTGGGCTATTAATAATGGAGGGTAATATTGAGGGAGTAAATTGTAGAGGGAGGCAAAGATTAGAATGTATAAAGCAAATTACAAAAGATATAGGGTGTTACAGGTATGTAGATATGAAACGACTTGTGCAAGATAGAACAGGTTGGAGAACTGCATCAAACCAGTCGAGAGACTGATGACAAAAAAAAACACTTATGAAAGCAGGACCACTGGATGGATGGAAGAAAGTAGAAAAGCCGTTCAGTGTGCACATTCTTAGAATGTGTGCAGCAAATAGAACGTCACGATATTTGTCTAAAAGTTACTTTAATTAGTTTAAAATTGGCCTTATTAGAAAAAACGGAAATAAACTTCAATGAGTTTTATCTTCCATTTTTTCTAAGACTATTTTTATATGAATAAAAAATAGTTCATAACAAGTAGTGTACAATTTTACATCAAAATCTACTGAAATATTTTTAACGAAATGTAAATTTTGTTGAAGATTTTGCTAATAATTTGTTTTCATTTGTATTAACCTCTCTACATCGTTTTTATTTATTTTCTTTCAAACATCCCACACATATTTTCGATTAAACACTACCATGCCACAAAAACATTACGTGAATTTTTAAATAAGATGACAGAGAGATTCAAACGTTTTAAGACAGAATTATGATTATAATGTGTACAGCAAACAATCGCGTGTGCGAGGTCATAGTAAATATAGAAGAAGAAAAAGAAGGCCCCAATGTAACCTTGATAATGAAGGCCATGGTCACGATGCTATGCAGGTAGGTATATTGTACTCTTCTTATTCTGTAGATATTTTATATTTAGAAAATTTAAAATACTTTGTTACTAAGTTTTCCAATCCAGATACATCAAAATGTAAATTATTACCTTTCATGTTATTTTGAGTATTTCCATTAACTATCATAATTATCTAATATACCTATCACAGAAGAAAAATCTTTTGTGAAACTCTCACACGACTTTCTTTTGCCAATGTAAATAATTAAAAATATAACCTATGTTAAATCATACCCACCCGGTTGGTCTAAAAAACTTATAAAGCCATCACCGCAAGTCAGCTGTTAAACAGCTGATTTCGAAGATGAAGGTTTCTTGGTTCTAATCCTAGTAAAGGCAGTTACTATTATACGGATTTGAATACTAGACAGTGTGGTCACCGGTGTACTTTGATGGTTGGGGTTCAATTAACAGCATAATAATAGTCATGAAGTTGCTTATTGTTCTCAAATTAAACAGATTGTAACGATCACATATTAAAGGGGGAAATGTTTAATCATGAGTAAACAATGGAAAATGAAAAACGTAACCTAATTTTAATCATGAGTGAATGACGCTATATGAAATCAACCTCTGTACGACTTAAATATACGGAAAATTAATACTAAAGTCTATGGAAAACTGTAGTAAAAGATTCTTGAAATGAAAGTTGTAGTTTTTTAATTTTATATTCACTTTTATCGTAAAAGGCATACTTCTTCTTTAGGTTCCAATCCGTTCCGGATCTAAACCACCATATTAACAAACTGAACTTTATCCACTGCTCCTCGAAATAGTTGTATTGTCGTTTTCGAGTACTACATTCTGAGATTTGACATGCATAATAAAGCTGCAATATTCAAAAATCCCATTTTTACCGATTTTGATGAGCAAAATACAGAAACTAACTAATTGACGTTAAACTAAGCGTTGCAAATAAATATTTTTGAAATAAAAGTTGTAGATTTTTTAATATTCTACATATTTTATTATATAGGTACGCTTGTGCCTCAAAATGCATATCAAGGCCGCAATCTTAAAATTGTTAAACCTAGATTTGGGAAAGCAAGAACCGCTTTCAATAATACGATAAACGCACTGTGAAGTGAAGACCTCATATTAAAATTAAGAATTAAGACTCTTAGACGCTACGTGTTTTCGGTGTTATTTTATGGGATAGAGACCTGGGACTTTGAAGAAAAATATTACCGACCGACAAATTGGAAGCGTTTAGATGTGGTCATATCTGAGGATTTCGACGTTGAGCTGGTTGGGTTGTGTCGCAAATGAGAATATTATCAGGATAATGTAGAAAGAGAAAGCGATTGTAAAAACCATAAAAATATGTAAATTGCAATACTTGTGTCAAGTGATAAGATTGGAAAAAGTACATCTTACTCCATTTAATAATTCAGAGTAAAATTATGGGGAAAAGATGTCGGGCTTGGAAACGCATAATCCTAGTCGAACAATCAGAGAATGTGGTTCAGATGTAGCTCCAGTGATTTGTTAAGAGCTTCAAAGTCGTGGTTGCTAAAATTATTTCCAGCTTATTTAGAGGAGATGACACTTGAAGATGTTAGGCGAGTGGAAAATGTAGTAAATTTATCAGATAAAAATTTCTTTCATGAGACGACGCGTCTCATGGCTGGTGGAAATTTTTAAAAAGGCCTTTACCTTTGACCCATGGCAAAAACCATTCGTGATTTCCGTACCTACTCTTTAACCCTTTCAATCCCAAATTTTTTAACTTTACACAAACAAATATGTGTACATTGTTTCATACACTTTACTGACATTTAAGTGAAATAAAATCACTTTTAGACCTTCAGCCATTTTTTGATGGCGTGACAAAAAAGTGTGACACATATGTCACATTGGGCTTGATGGTATCAAAGTTCCCAACAATATGAATA
The DNA here is from genome assembly GCA_035578175.1 of Catonia carolina. NCBI lineage: Eukaryota > Metazoa > Arthropoda > Insecta > Hemiptera > Achilidae > Catonia > Catonia carolina. The sequence continues at coordinate 53,187,329 of JAQMRL010000006.1, forward strand.
AGTAAAAATCATTTGCAGGCTTCCTAAACAAAATTCTCTAGCTTAGATTTGTAGCCAAGCATTATTTAAGACTTAAAAACGGTTACAATTCAAAAATATTGGTAAAATGGACAAAATCAGTATTTACAGCCTAAAAAATATACTTGTATATACATTCAACATTCTCGAAGAAATGCCACTTTATTTTAGTAAATGAACTCGAATATTTAAGACTAAAACTAACTTTAAAAAGAAACTAATGGTCGCGTCCGTGGCGTAGTGGTCAGCATCTTACACTGCAAAGCGGAGGTCTCAGGTTCGATTCCTGGCTAGGGTACAGAAAATTATTACACTTCACATCCAGTGCTCTTTAATCAAAAGTAGTCACTAACAATTAAAGTTTTTGTGTCTGTTAATTCACTCCAATGTGACTTCTATGCCTCACTGGGTAAGAAAGGGTTAAAAAGAATCGAATGATACTATTTTAGTTTCCAAATTCCGGCTTTGATTTTTTGACTTCCTGTTTTGGGGGACTTCCGGTTGTAACTTAAACTTCAAACCCAATCCGTGTCCATTAACTTTTTGTGTAGATTACGAATCCGAAAACCATTTGTTGCTATCTCTTGTAGATTCTGACATTAAGGTGTGACGGACGGACGGTCAAAGGACAATGATAAATGACAATTTAAAAAATTGCCTTAAAAACCCGAATTATGAACACACTAACAGTTAAGTGTCCATGTTAAAAATTCAAACTAAAAACATAAGCGAAAATGGCGATTGGTAGTTGTCAACAGTATACAGTTCCCGATAATAAATACAGTTATAAAAATCTGGTTCCTTTATAAAAGATTCGTTCGCAGATTGAGGATGTAAGTCAGCGATTTTTTGTTGTTAATAAGTTTTCGTAAAAGGTTAATATTTTTCACAAGACTTGAGAAAAATTGATATATTTTTTTGCTGCTGAAATATTTTTTCTAACTAAATAACGAGAAATAATTTCCGAGTAGATTACTATTTTAGTTGGCAATGTTCATCAAGCAAGTGGTTTGTTTATTAGTTAATATAATCACCGCTAGAGTGGAGGACATGTACTTTTGTTTTTGTAAGCGACTAGCTTATTCTATCTTCCTTCTCGTGTTGTTCTTTCTCTTTTCAATTCAATAAAAACAAAACAAGTAGCAACAGCAGTTCTTCAACAGGTGTCCTTGAAAGAAACTGACAGACTTGTGTACTGTTTTTAAATATCACCCGTCAGTTACTGCTTCTGCTCGTTACTTAATATACATGAAAATTACTCGGACAAATTACATTATTCTGTACATTGAGTAATTTTTATCGAAATGTCTTCCGACATGTACTTGTTAGAAGGATAAAAATGAATTAAAAATACTTTTAATACTATCGGGGAAATCCTGGAAATTACGAAATCGTTCAATAATTATACTCTAATTCTGCCTGGGTTTTATTAAATCCGTAACTAACGGAAATAAAACCAAATCTAGGAAACCATATTATGCAATTCTATTGTCATAAAATTTGTATTGCCTTGTAAAAATCAATTAGTCATTTTAGACCTACAATTACAGTATTTAAAATAACCTCAACTTCGTAAAACTTACGGGTATACAAAGCAGTTCACCTCTTGATTAAGTGACGTAAATAACAATTTTGTTTGAGGATGTCGATTTTGACGTAATGTAACTACTAATACCTCTATTTCCTCAAAGTGTAAAAAAATTAAACCCCCCCCCCTAAGTTGAGAGATTTTAACTTATAATTTCCACCCGGTATTATTTCCTTCGTATAGGGCCAATTTTAGGTCACGGGAGGTGTTTTTAGATAGTTCTGGAAGCTCTTATTACGATTCACATTCTTAGCATTCGCTCACTGAAGGCTTTTCTCCTTTCTTCTGTCCACCCGGTGTTCCTTGTTTAGGAAGTGGCCTGAAACAAGGAAGTATACAGTCTCCTATTCTGTTTAAAGTGGTCATGGAAGAAATTAACAGAAAAGAAATAGTTTGATGTAAGGATAATAAGATGATTTTTGCGGTTGATATGGTGATTTGGGGAGAGAAAGTGGATGATGTGCAGATTCAGTTGCATGCTTGGAATGAAATAATGAAGAGTTTTGGACTTCAAATAAGTAGAGAGAGGAGTGAAGTAATGGTTTTTGGAAGAGACAGGGGTATTGAGGGGACCATTACACTGGAAGGAGAGGCATTGAGGCTGGTACAAAATTTTTAATATCTAGGGAGTGAGATTTCAGAAGACGGGAAGATAGATGGAGAGATAACAAAGCGGTTGCAAAAGGAAGGAAATATATACCAAGCGGTAAAACACTTGTTATGGGACAGAAAGATACCATAGAAGGCCAAATTAATGATGTATACATTGTATTATGCACCAGCAGTGCTGGATGGAGCGGAAACGTGGAGGACGAATGACAGGAATTGGAGTTGGTTACAGGCAGGGGAGATGAAGTTCTTAAGAGCAATAAAGGGTAGGACAAGGAGAGATAGAGTAAAGAATACTGAGATTAGAGCGGAGCTAAATTTGGAAGGTTATGAGCGAGAGGGTGGAGAAAATGAAGATAAGATGGTATGGCCATGTGAAGAGAATGGGGGTGGAAAGGTGCCTAGAAGGATGGAAGAAGGAAGGGTGGACGGAATAAGATCAAGAGGACGACCAAGAAAAAGATGGAAGGATGAAATTAAGAGGAATGTGGAGGGACGGGGATACAACTGGGAAAGATTAGAGGAGGAGAAATGGTGGACGGACAGAAGAAAATGGAGAGGCTTGGTGAACAACCAGACCCGGCGATAGCTGGAACGGGCACTGGATAACACGTACAGCTAAAACACCCGATTTATTTAACTTACAGTATAGCTTAAAATACTTCTTGTAAACGAATTTCAATTCACTTAATGTGTTTTAAAATTTTTTAAAACAAATTAACAAATACTGTATTTTTGAATTCTGTAAAAAATGGAAAACATTATGAGGGTACATAATTAAACCAGCGTTTTATCAGAAAGCGTGGTAAAAACGACGGCGTTAAAACCGGGGATCACCTACGTATTACAGATTAAAAAAAATAAAAGGATTTATTTAACATGTTCGTAGTTTATACAATAATTTCAAACAATTCTTATTCAGATCAGCTAGTTAATCAAAAATTTGTCTTGTACCTAAAGTTATTTCTGTGAAATCGTTAACCAAAGCTTTGCAAAGTTATACTCAGTTTGCTAATTTTGTATACGCCAGTTGTGTGTGTGTGACATACTTTCATAATAACGACTCGAGAATTTTTATATTGGAAAATATAATTTTATATGTATATCGGCTCGTTGCATACATAAATAATACGGTTGGTACCCTGTGGTGAATGAAGTGAAGGTGTCATTTGCAGAGTAGAAAATGTGTGCTTTTCAGAGGGCCCGGCAGGCTGATAAGCGTACTTTTCTATTCAGTGAGGAAGGCAATGGTGAACCACCTTACACGGTCGGTTGGTACTTATCGGTTATATGCATATACTGTATGTACATAATGTTTTTCACGGTTGATGAGCACTGTTTTTGGACGCGTTTAGACCTATCAGAACGTTTACCAGCGTTGTCAAAATATAAAAATGGTTTTAATTGTTGTTGAAAGACCAAAAAGATGGCTGATCAAATTTATAACAGAGCTACGAGAGCAAGTATTGGCGAGTCATTGGCTAGCTATGAAGTGGGTAGGGGGCAATACGTCCGTTGAGAGCTCATCAGATCTGAAAAATAGTATCATTGCAGGGGTAAAATAGACAGTTCTGTTTCTTATCACATGGTCAGTCAATTAAATGACTGAATCATTTGAGAACAGAAGAGGTAAAAGTGTAAAAGAAACTAATCAGAGATATCTCCTCTAAAAGTAATGAATTTCATTATACAGCCAGATCCTGTGGTGAATGAAGTGAAGGTGTCATTTGCAGAGTGGAAAATATGTGCTTTTCAGAGGGCCTGGCATGCTGATAAGCGTACTTTTTCACTCAGTGAGGAAGGCAAGTGTAAACCACCTCACTCCTCAATTTACTTAGTAAAACCCTACAGGTTCAAACCAGCCTTTTAGGTGATGACCTAAACAACATGTATACGTATCGGATCAGGCTGCAGTATTTACTGAATAATTTTTGTTTCAAGCTTGTATGATGATTAAATACGAACAAAATTAATTAATAGCAGAAGTTATGAATGAGATACTTTAATTCTTTTATTTTTCGTCAGGAACCTGAAAAAGAAAAATAATAGAACAAATCTTATTCAGTTAGGTTTACCATACGTCTGGATTAGCCCGGAAAGTCTGAGATTTAGGCATGTGTTCGGGATTTTCGGACCCTGTGGTGAATAAAGTGAAGGTGCCATTTGTAGGGTGGGAAGTACTAGATGCTTTTCAGAGGATTGATAAGCATACATATCCATTCAGTGAGGAAACCACATCCGTAAATCACCTCACTCTTCATTTTACTTAGTAAACCCCCTAGAGGTTTAAGTCAGTCTTTCAGCTGATGACCTAAACAATAAGTAATATTGTTTATACTCGCCTACTAAATTCAAGATAACTAAAATTGGATTTATGTCTTGCAGGATTCGTAAGAAGTGATTTGGCAATAGACGATTTATGGAAAATGAAAACTGTAAGTTAGTTGAATATTCTTGATTTATTATAAGCTGGTTCGGGCAAATAATGCTTACCGCATGTATATTATTGCCATGGACAGCCAACATTCAAAATGGGTGCCCAAAATTAACATTTACAAAATTATCTTAACGGTTTTTGGAGACAACGCTGAAAATTTTAGGTTAAAATACACTTTCCCTTTTTTCGCAAGTCTTTGCAATCAAGTAATTTAATTTTCTAACTTTGTTTTGGATAGTTTAGTTTACCGACTATAAATAAAAATATTATTGTCAGGGATTTATAATAAATTTACTAAAAAAATTTAAATAATAAATAAAGATATAATAAAAATAAACAATAAAGAAATTTATTTTTAAAATGAAGAAGAAACATCGAAAGGGAAACCAACGCAATCGTTGAAACTAAAAGTACTCCTCAGAGTTGTGTTGTTTTGATGTGAAGTGGGCGGCCTTGAATATCTCCCCTCCACACACATGGATAGTCCACTCAACACACACACACAAACGCACATACATCTCCCCCCACTCAACGACCTGTTGAACCATTTCCTCAACGCGCCTTAACATGTTTACTGCAGTTAACTTCGGCAGTTGTCTTCGCGCAGTACAACGAGGGTGTACGCCTCCAATGTGATCGGCCGTTTGCCTTCGAGCAATTTTTATTTATTTATTTTATCTAAGAAAATAAATTTATAAATAGTGCTATTAGTTTTTGTTAATATTTTTATAATAATTGATAGTGTGTGATTTGTTTAAAAATTTGTGTGTGATCCAAGTGATAAAGTGATAATTTAATAAAGTGGCTTACCAAATTTTAAGCTGGAATAACTGCAATGTCAACGGCCATAATGCCTAGTTCAACAATATACGACTTCGGTGAATTGTTGCTCAAAGTAAGTACTCGAAATTTATTAATATTAGTACTTTTAAAAGTATTTAAAATACTTACTTTAAAACAGACCGGAGGCAGTTTACCAATGCACGTTATTTAAACAAATTTAAAATTGTAAAAATATTATTTAGAATTTGTTTATTAAAATTAATACTAAATAATTTTTTCGAGATGTGTTTACAAATTGTACGTAAGCTTACATTAATTGTTTGCATTTAAATCGTTTTAGCCTAAAATATCTTTTAAAATATGCATAAATTTGTTGTATTTTTCCGTTATTAAAAGAGCGGGATTATTTTTTTATCACTGATAATAATTGTGTGTGTTTAGTAGCAAGATAAAAGTTTATTTTTATTGTCTCTTGTGCTTTTTGTATCACCAGCGTTGTTATTTTTGTATAGTATTTCTTCTGTGATTTCATTCTGCATTTAGTAGTTTAATAATAATAAAAATACAAAAGTTTCACGATACTTAAAAAGTATTTGACGTTGTATATAATTAAAATCAACAAGTGGGCGTTCTGTTCTTTATTAACAAACTTAAGTACTATTCACAGTACAGTCGTGTTTTCTAGACATAATCTTATTTCTTTTCGATTGTTTGTTAAAATTGTTCAAAATTATTTCATAGAATCTTCTAAATTATTTAAAATAAGGCTACTTGGTTCATGGTATTGAAATAAATGTACAAATTACATTTTTATTTTATTTATATTTTCGGTAATTACAATTAAAACAAAAGGACCAGTAATATTTAAATTTAATGGTTTTTTGTAAAAACAGTTAACCATGTTGGCCTGTTATTTTGATTATGGATTATACAACTCGCGTTAGGTATATATTATTTTATTAAACACCTGTCTTTTCTTTGACCCTCTTTTGGTTGCGTTTTGTTTTCTGTTTCTTTCTGTTCATTATCTTTAAAAAGAGAATAAAATTTCCTAATTTTGAATGGTATACTTATGAAATTAAACGAAATACGTTGCAAGTAATAAGTAAAGACAAAGTAATTATATAATTCTGTATTTTTACAACAATAAATTATTTTTATATTCTGTATAAAGAGGGAGTAAATTATTTGTAAAATACTATTTAAAAGTAAATTTTTGTTGTCCTGACCGAAATTAATCTAAATTTACATTTATAAATTATTTATTTTTTTAAAATAAGCCGGAAGCCATAGTACTGACCTGTTAATCATCAATATTACGAACCGTATAATATTTTATGTGAACTTGTACGTATGATTTACTTGTTTGTGTAGGATATTGTGAATTATGTGATTCTTCACTATATATTTGTACGTTAAAATATTTTAGATATTAAAATTTGAAGTCTCGCACTAGATTCGCCCAATTCAATGTATTTGGTACTATTAAATTTGTTAAACAATAATATACGAGGCGTGTTCAGAAAGTAAGTACCGTTTTTAAAAAAAAACAAGTTAAACAATTTTTCTTCAACACAATTTTATTTCTACATGAAAGCCCAAACCTTAAACTATTTTCGACATAGTTTCCACCGATATTCAAACACGAAAAGGGTTCTACGAAGAGGGTATAGACGACAAATTGATCACCCGCTACGACAAGTGTTTGAAGATCGGTGGAAACTGTCGAAAAATAGTTTAAGGTTTGGGCTTTCATGTAGAAATAAAATTGTGTTGAAAAAAAATTGTTTTACTTGTTTTTTTAAAAAACGGTACTTACTTTCTGAACACGCCTCGTACAATATTCGGTTTCACTAAATTGCTATTTAACTTTTGTTACACTAACCAGACGTTCTGTTTGAAATACACTTTAAACTGTTAGTTTCAATTCAATGTGTTGTTATTTATAATGATTCGCTGGTGAATGTCAGTTAATATAGAATTTTCGTGTAATTGGTTTGATTCTGTGATCTTTTAGCGGTTATTAGAAACGTGCCCTTGTAATATTTTACCACAGATCACACGCACGTGACTTAATTCGCAAGGTGACCACTGTTTTCTTTATTTCGTTTTTTTCGTACGCGAATTATTGTTAATATTGTTGTACAAAATGATTCGTGCAATTTTTATATTACTGGTAAAGTTAATAGTAGTTTTTCCTGAACGAGTTTATTCATATCTTTGACATTTCGTTTTAACGACTTTTCTATTGAAGTTTGATTTTTAAGAAAACGTGCCGTACAAAAATTAATTTCCTTCCCGGTAAACGTGAACTAAGAATATGATACACTATAAAAATTCTGATTTTCATTGTAGTATTATTTTCTGGATTTCGAAATATTTATATTCGATGATTTATAAACGTTTTTTTCCAATTAGGTAGGCCTTTTTATAATTTATAATCTCGGGTTATCCGAAATAATTCGGGGATAGGCTTACCATTTCGGAAATACCTGGATTTACCAAATACGGACGTACAAAGGACGTGAAATTAAATTATTAAGAATGTCGCTTTTTAAAAATAACATAAATTATGTACGAAACAATTATTCAATACAATATTATAATAAATAAATATTAAACGTTATATATTTTACCGTAGTTACACAAAATCGATAATTTTCTGTTGTTAAGTTTTTCATATTCGGACGGTTTCATTGATTTTATTTCATGTTAGTTCTACTTTTTACTTTCTCTTGCCTATATGAATATATAGGAAGGAAAGTATTGTTTTCATGTCGATTTTTCGAAATCGAGTTTTCACCGGATCTATACGTTTTCAGACCCCCTGAACCCAAAAAACATGTTTTTAGCGATTGGTCTGTGTGTGTGTGTGTGTGTGTGTGTGTGAACAGAATATCTCAAGAACGGAACATCGTACGAACTTGAAACTTAAGTTACGTACCACTACCGGACTCGACACGAACATTTTCATCAAAATCGGTCAACCGGAAGTGGTAGTTTATTCGTGTAATTTTTCACTTTTTTGCGATTTTCTCAAAAACTGGTCCTACGATTTTTTTTAAAATCGCCTGGTTTACTCAATCTTTTATTCTCTACAAGATAGGGTAGGCGTCATGTTTGCTGAAATTCTGGGTGAGGCCGTTTTCACGTAAAAACGTTGTTTTTTTAAGATTACAGCTTTAATATGCATTTTAGCGCAAAACTTTATATAATAAAAGTTGTAGAGAATTAAAAATTCTACAACTTTTATTTCAAACAATTTTTTGTATAACGCTTAGTTTAGCGGTAATTTGCGATTTTCTGTTTTTTTCTCACGAAAATGTGTGAAAAATTGATTTTTTTAAGATTTCGGCCTTAGTATGCATTTTACGACAAAAGTGTATATATTTTAATGTATAGAAATTTAAAAGATCTACAACTTTTATTTAGAGCATTTTTCTCTACAGAGCCTAGTTTAGAGAGAAAGAGTGATTTTCCGTATTTCTAAGCCAAACTTTTTTTAAAAGTTTTTTAAACAAATTTTTATATTTTTGCAAACAAATTTTTATATTTTTTTATATTTGCCAAACAAATTTTTATATTTTTTGAGGTTAATTTTCATTTTGCATCATTCACTCATGATTAAAATAAGGTTATGTTTTTGAGGTTAGTTTTTTGTTTATTTCTAATATTTTATTAATAATGTTAGGTTTATTGTTAATTATTTGTATTGGCAAGAGAAAGTTGTGCGAGTGTTTCACACCAGATTTTTTTATATATTTTTGATCCAAATTGATACGGATGAAATAGTTACTCGCAAGATTCGCGGTAACAGTGCACAAATATTTGCCCTGCTTTTCGTTCTGGAATTATAATCTCAGACTATTTCTATCATGAGTACGTACTCATTAAAGATATACTGTTATTTTCATTTTGTTCATTTAAATTTCTTACATCAGAAATTTATTGATTTTCGGCCGTTTTGGATAAACCGGATTTGATTAACCGGGATTGTACAGTGTAATATCTAATTTTTGTTTCATTGCAGTTCGATTTACTGATATATTAAATTACATTTTGAATATGACTGTTGTTTACCCTTACCAGAAGAAGAACAGTTTATATTATATTTAAAATTTTGTTTTGTTTAAGTCCATTTTTGTAATGATTGAGTGTGTTTCTGTATTACTGAATGAAAAAGGGGGTCTTTTCCAATTTTTGTATGCCACTATCAAATCCGGATTCCCTGAAGGGTTGCACGAGTGTTCATTTCTCCCACTCTCTGCCTTACTGAAACTCAAACTGAGACATACATATTATACATTTTTTATTTACAAGTTACTTTAGCTTATTCTAATTATTTACATTATATTTTACATTAAATTATTATTACATTACTATTACGTTATATTTTTTTAATTATTTACAATGGGAAGGAAAAGTCTGAGTGTTTCACAGACTCTTTTAGTTGTCACATCTTCTGGGATTATGCAATAACTCCCCTTTCCTAAGACGAATGCAGTATCATCCTTTGTCTGAATATTACTAAGTTCATAACTACAAAATTCATAGTAGACTTTGTAGTAATTAACTGTGAAATCGGAGTGGTTGATATTACGCAGGAATGTTGCTATAAATTGTAGTCTGATTGTCACGCTTGACGCAGGAGTGGGAGAATTGTGTAACTTTTTAGGGAATTCGGATTTGATAATGGCATACAGAAAACGGAAATACCCAAAATTCGTTTTTTAGCTGTACTAAATCCTAGAACTTTGTTCGGATAATTTCAGAAGAGCATTTCGCAGTGCTTCGTACTAAATGAAAATTACTTATGGTCGTTAATATTCGGAACGTATAGTTAAAAAGAAAAACTTAACTAAACTCTCTTATTGGCAATAAAAAATATTGAAATAGGGTATAAAGCTTTTTAAAATGGTGGTTCGTACGGTAACTCGTTCGTAAATTCATTTTTGTTAGGGGAGTCGTGAATTCGGCGTTTTGATTCGATTTCATTTGATCCCTTTTTGTATTTAGCAGTACCAATAGAAACGAAGTAGTAGAGTTGGCTTTGTTTATATGTGCGGTGTTTTCATCTATTGCTGCTGCTGAACGATAGGGTACTGGATACTTTTAAATAAAAGATAAATAAAAAAAAATGTAAAAGGAATAAATACTACTGGGTTGCTCAGGTTATGTTGTTGTTTTGTACTTATTATTTTCACGTGTTGAAGGGGAGGATCTTTTTCGGGCTTTCTTTTATTTTTACTACTACTAGTGCCTACCTACCGAGTACCTGCTTTGTAACGGTGCAGGTGCTTTCAGTGGCTTTTATAACTCCCCTTCCTATTTCATTTCTTAGCTTTTATATTTTCTCTCTTTTTCTCCATTACTAATATATTTTGTTTCTATCTTCTTCCATTTTTTTTTGTACTCGATTCTTCTTTCTTTTGAAAATATAATACACCTTCCTTCTTCTGATACTCCCTCATGTAGAATGACCTGCCGCCTAAACAACTCTAACCTAACTTAAAAGATGGATGACGATAGGAAGGTATAACCTTATACTTTCGTGCTCTATACTTTTCTCCGTATATGCTAGTTTTTTTTCTCGAAATTTTATATAAATGATAGTGTTGCTTGTGGCTTTTTGTATAATATTTTAGTACGGGTTTTCTTTACTACTTTCATGAACGTATAGAAACTGAATCAGTTCATTTTCTTTGTTTTCCCCTCTAAAACCAGAATCCGTACCCTGGTTCGGTTCTCGAGCAAGGTCTGGAAAATAATTACATGTTCGAACCCATCGTTCCTTAAATACTAATTAGTCTCTAATAACTAAGATGTCGATGCGATTTAAGGGGAGCACTCTACCTCCAATCTAACCCATGTTAAATTGACCTCTTTAGATACACGTTTCAAAGAAACCGTTAGAGTTAGGGCTTTAATTTTATTATGCCTTTTCTATGACATCTTTTTAGCTCTGGTACTAGAATTATTAATATAGAGCTAGCGATACCATTTCGAGATTTTTTTTAAATATGCAAAAACAATTAATTTTTTTTGTAGAATTTTTTATTTTATTTCGAACTTAGTAATAATGCTGCAATGATTCTATTACATGTCGCAATTATACTAGGAAACGTGCTCAAAAAATTTCAACCGTCAAAGTCAAATAGTTTTTGAGAAAACTATACCTTTATGGCAAAAAGTGAATTTGCGGGAAATGAGCTGTAAAGTTTTATTTACCCTAAAATTGGCCTGCACCATAATATTGATCCACACCAGACTGTTCATTTTCCTCAAATAATTTCCTTTTTTTCTCTTGTCTTGCTTCTTTTGACACACTTTCCATTGCCTTCTCAGCTTTCTTTGTTTTTTGAATATCGCAACTCTTAATTGTTTCCACAGATTAACTAAATTTAAAAAAATTCCGGTCAAAACAATTTTTAACAAAAATTTGCATAGTTTCCGTAATTTCTATCGTAGTTACAAATTTTATATGTAATTACACAATAAAAGATACAGAAGGCAGTTGGGTCAAAATTAGAAAAATCGATTTTTTTCGATTTTCGGGGTATAGTGCTCCCCTTCTGGAAACCCTGGATCCCTATTTAACGCAATGTTTACGTTTGTACCTTTTTCTCATAAACTGCTGGGGACAGAGAGCTGGTTTAAACCTCAAATTAAAATTCATACTTTGTTGCAATTTTTACTCGTTTTGTTTTTAATTTTCATGGAAAACTGAAATATCTATGACTTTTCAAATAAAAGTCCATTTTTAACATATCAATTTTACCACAAATGTTTTTCTCTTCGTGTATTAAGAAATTTAAAAAAACTAAAAAACTACACTCTTAAAATGAAGAACTGAGTTGGATAAACATACCCTGAAAATTTCATTTCTTTATCTTTAGTAGTTTCTAAGAAAAGGTACATAAAGCTAATAAATGGGAGAACCACTTGAAAACGATAAGGAAATTTACATACTTTAAAAAACTTAGAAATTCTAAAAGATTAAGTAAACAGGAATCGCAAAAACTAGAAAATGAATACAGGTTAGGTAATCAGCTGATTATTACCAATAACATTAACAAATAGTAAAAAAAAATTGGTGTGAAACACACAACTTTCTCTTGCCAATGCAAATAATGACCAATACAACCTGACATTAGAAATAAACAGAAAACTAACCTCAAAAAACATAACCTCATTTTAATCATAAGTGAAAGACGTAAAATGAAAATCGACCTCAGCTTGGCTTAAAAATACGGAAAATCACTCTTTCACGCTTAACTAGGCTTTGTAGACAGAAATGCTTTAGATAAAGTTGTAGATCTTTTAATTTCCTATATTTTTTATTATATAAATTTTTGTCGTAAAATGCATACTAAGGCTGAAATTTTAATTCACACGTTTTCGTGAGAAAAACCGAAAATCGCTAATTACCGCTAAACTAATCGTTATACAAACAAATTTTTTAAATAAAAAAGTTGTAGGATTTTAAATTTTCTACAACTTTTATTATATACATTTTTGCGCTAAAATAAACAATTTTTTACGTGAAAACTGCCTCTCCAAGAATTTCAGCAGACATGACGCCTACCCTATCTTGTAGAGCATAAAAACTTTAGTAAATAAGGCGATTTTTAAAAACAAACTCGTAGGACACGTTTTTAAGAAAATTGCTAAAAAGTGAAAAATTACACGAATAAACTACTACTTCCGGTTGACCGATTTTAATGAAAATGTTTGTGTCGGGTCCGGTAGTGGTGTCTTAAGTTTCAAGTTCGTACGAGGTTCCGTTCTGGAGATATTCTGTTCACACACACACAAAACAGACCAATCGTTAAAAACATATTTGTTTGGTTCAGGGGGTCTGAAAACGTGTAGATCTGGTGAAAAATCGACATGAAAACAATACTTTCCTTTCTATATATTCATATAGGCAAGAGAAAGTAAAAAGTAAATATATAAAAAATACTTTTCCGTTATATTCAAATTGTGTTTCTTAAAATATGTATAACATAATTTAATTTTTAGAAATACATACTTTAAAATTGCTATTAATATTTAATCAACCATTAAAAGTTAAATAGTAAATTGTTAATTTGTATAATTTTTTTTTAAATCAATTTTCCGCTCACCAAAGTAATATCTAGGAAGTAAAACTGTTTCCAATATTTTTAACTGTGATTTTTTTTATGTTGCACCATACAATTGTAAACGTATCTAATTCAAGTTCTTTTTATATAAATTTTTTACGCATATACGGATATAATTTGCAATTTTATATCCTATTGTTATTATTAATAGCTTTTTAATCTTGTAGTATAGTAAACATGTTTAATAGGTTTTTATTTATGGAAAAGTTTTATGTAAGTTTTATTTATCTGTGGGCGCAATTTATACAGTTGCCCTAGTTGTAGTAGTATTTTACCTTGTTTATGTTATACATGCAAAACACCGTTTTCTAAATCATATAACGTGAAATTATAGATTTATTGTAATGTAACAAAACAAATTCGTTAAACTCAAAGTTATTGTTGACATAACCTATCTTTTGTTACTGTATACAGTTTTTGTATGAAATCGAATCGTTCTGTTATTTAATACTGTGATTACTTCTTATATTTTTACAGCTTGCTGTGAAAAAAAGATTGAAATTGTTAACTATGTTTATATAATTGGATTATGTATAAATCTTATGTAGCCCACTAAAAATGGATAGGTTATGTTTTATGATTTTCTTGAAGAAAAAAATATTTTTCAATATAAGATCTGTTTGTTTTTTGAATCCCTTATGTGATTAATTAATTAGTGTTTTAAAATATTTTAAGTTTTAAGTATCTCATTAAATGTGTAAATTACAGATAATGTTTTTGAACTGGCATTATATTGCTAAAAACGTACTTTGCTTTATAAGTAATTTTATAGATGGAGAATACAATTTTGTTACCTATATTTTACATTTTTTAACAGAATTCGTGGAAGTACTGTAGTTATTCTCAGAATTATAGTCGTAAATTTATTTTAGATAAATAATTTATTATTAGTTTACTCAATAATTTATGTAGTAATGATAATATATCTTATTGCAAATATTGGATAATGGTTTTTACATTCTGTTGTATGAATATGTAGGGAAAGAAAGTATTCTTTTCGTGTCGATTTTTCACCGGCTATACACGTTTTCAGTCCTGTTAACACATTCTTCTTCTTCCAGTGCCTATCCGTTACTGAATGTTGGCAATCATTCTGGCAATGCTGATTTTGTTGACAGCCGCTTTAAACAATTCAGGGGTGGATACCGAAAACCACAAACACATTAAATGAAACATATTTATACTGTGTAACAAAATATGTTACAAAGTTGAAGCTTAGAACTTAAGTTGGATACCACTATAAGACCCCGTAAAAACACGTAAGCTCGAATATTTTGGCCACGTGATGAGACACCCAGGAAAATATAACCTTCTGCATCTAGTGATACAGGGTAAAATTGCCGGAGGGAGAGGACCGGGACGAAGAAGGACGTCTTGGCTACGAAACCTCCGAGAGTGGTACCACAAAACATCCACTGAGCTATTCCGAGTTGCAGTGAATAAAGTGATGGTAGCCAATATGATTACCAACGTCCGATAGTCGGGCATGGTACTTAAAGAAGAAGAAGATAAGACCCCGACACGAACATTTTCAACAAAATTTGTCACCCGGAAGTAGTAGTTAATTCGTACGATTTTCCACGGTTTGCAATTTTCTCAAAAATGGCTCATGAAAATCGCCTTTTTAACTACATTTTTTTATTCTCTACGAGACAGGGTAAGCGCAAATGTCTGTTAAAAATTCTTTGGGAGGTTGTGCTATCTAGAAATTTTTTTTTTAAGATTTTGACCTTAATATGGATTTTAAAGGAAAAGTGTATATAATTAAAATTTTTGAACATTAAAAAACCAACAACAATTTTATTCTGACAATTTTTTTCTACTATCCTTAGTTTAGCGTCAATTATTGATTCTCTGTATTGTGCTCATCAAAATTGGTAAACATATGATTTTTTTATTGCCAGGCTTTTAGCATTTATGCATTTTACAACAGAAGTGTTTATAAACAAAGTTTTAGAAAATAAAAAAAAACTACAACTTTTACATTGAGCATTTTTCCCTACAAAGCCATAGTTTATTGTCAAATTAGTGATTTTTCTTATTGTTTAGTGGAACACATTGTAGTCGCGGTAATCTGAACACGTAAGATGCCGGACCTTTGCGGATTATCGATGTCTACAATCATAGATTTTGGCAATTAAATTACAAAATACGGTATACTGTATTAGGATAAAAAATATGGATCTAACAAAATACAAGAACACAAAATTATAAATGACACCTTGATTTGAAATGTGTTTTAATATTATTTTCATATAATTTTTAAACAAAACACGATTTTAAAACACATAATGGTAACTTGTGATTGCCAGTGCTGTTACTACACGGGAAAAATGTTGTGCGAATTTTTTTATACGGCCGGCCCATTGGCGTAGTGGTTAGCGCAACTGGCTTCTACGCCGGGGTTTAGGATTCGATTCCCGGTCAGGTCTCGTATTTTTTCATCACTTATTTTCATTATCATCATTATTTACCGTCTGCATTAACAGAAATTGCAGAAGTGAGACGTAAAAGAAAAGACATCTTTTTTAACTTAGAATTCAGCAGCAGTCTTTCCCCCCTACAAACTAAAGGTTTTTTTCTGGCAACATTTTCCAGTGCATTGCTGACTCATCTCCAATATAAACTTAAACTGAATGGTAAAAAAAATAATTCAAAACATGATAATAAGTGATCGTTCGGATTACTGGAGGTTTTGGCGTACCGGGTGTTCGGATTACTGCGAACATAGGAACTGTAAAAGTAGTTTTTTCATATTTCATTGTTAACTCATGATTAAACATGAATATTGTTCGCAGTAATATTGTTCGTTATTTACATTAACAAGAGAAAGTCGTGTGAGTAGTTCACACCAGTTTTTTATTTGTTGTTGTTTAGGTCATCAGCCGAAAAGCTGGTTTGAACCTTTACAGGTTTTACTAAGTAAAAGAGGAGTGAGGTGGTTTACCATTGCCTTCCTCACTGAATGGAAAAGTACGCTTATCAGCATGCCGGGCCCTCTGAAAAACACATATTTTCCACTCTGCAAATGACACCTTCACTTCATTCACCACAGGGTCTGGCTGTATAATGAAATTCATTACTTTCAGGGAAGATATCTCTGATTAGTGTCACAGTACACCTCTACTTCTTCTGTTCTTAAATGGTTCAGTCATTTAATTGGCTGACCATGTGATAAGAAACAGAACTATTTATTTTAGCCCTGCAACGGAACAGATTGAGAGTAAATAATATGACCCTCCGCCTGTCTGTTATGGGCAGAGTTTTTTATTTATTTTATAATAATTCCCTTTCATTCCAGTAGACGTAAATCGAATGGAAGATTCAAGAATAATATGGGTTACCACATTAATGATTATTCACCCATTTAATTATAAAATACAAATTACGTAATTTTTTTTTTAAACTACTAGTTCAAAAAAGAAGATGAATATTAAAATAAATTTTATTTTAGGTATATAATACATCTACTGGATGATAAGACATCATCGTCAAGTTGGTAGCACTGTTAACAACAAAGAAATTAATAGTTTTTGTCGGTTGGTAGCACTTTTCACTTTCAGTTTTGATTATTATTTTTATTACTACTATTATTATAATATTATAGCTGGCGTCGTCTCTTGTCCACTTTCCATTGCATCAAAAGAGACAAGACTGGTTTGTCTACTGCCCAGTAAGCAAGAAACGTAGATAATATTACCCAGTCTTCTGTAGGATGTATTATAGTGTATTAAATTTTCTTATCTTGTTTCTTCCCTATATTCTAGAAACTACATTCACTGTTTTGTGTTTAATGAAAATAATATTTTATTCGAGAGATTGTCGTTTTAAAATTTTTATCTGTGATTCGCTTCATAGTAACTTTTAATTTATGTACTTACATTTTTTTTATCTCTGAGCTTTCTTTTAATAATATTAAATAAATATGTACAGATTTATATTAACTAACCATATGTCAACAGATTTTTAAGAAAATTTCTAGATTTTATTAAACTACATTAAATGACAGTAATGTAGTCTGTTATTTGTATTATGTTAATATTTTTAACTATTCTAAGTATTTCTTTGGCCTCAGAAGACCTTAGAATGAAATAAAACATCGACCTGAAACTTTAAAATCATTAAATTTCAATTTTTTAACTTCAGACCTTCAAATTATTGTTATCACCCAACCCCTTTGGCGGCCGAATTTCACCTTTTGGAAAATTTACTCCTCGTTAACTTAGTAAAGCCTCTAGAGATTCAAACCAACTTTTTGGCTAACACCTTAACAACCAGTATAATTCAAAAAATCTGTAATCAACAAATTTATTAAATTTCGTTATAATTCATTTAAAAAAATTATATTTTAAGATTTTTTTTCTAAAAATACCAACTTTTGTTATTAAAATACAACGGTTTTATTTTTTTTAATCGAATTTCTAGGTACCAAACAATCAATTTTTTTTAAGGGAAGACACAATAATATTTCTTCTTGAACACAAAAAACTAATTCCAAATAGAAAGAAACGTTTCCTATGCACATTGTGTAAAATAAAATAGGAAATAACATCAAAAATTGTCTTAATAAAATAATGTGACCCACCGGGATATTCTAGAGGTAAAGTCGTCGCCAAAATCAGCTGTTTAACAACTTATTTTCGGAGACGAAGGTTCCTGGTTCAAATCCTATTAAAGGTAGTTACTTTTATATGCATTTGAATGCTAGACAGTGGTTACCTGTGTACTTTAATGGTTGGGGTTCAATTAACGATACTCTCTCAGGAATGATCGGCCTGAGTCTGTACAAGACTATGTGTGTACGTTGTACAGACATAGTTAATTATTTTTGTAATAGTTTTGTAAAATTATTTTGTTAATTTTGTGCAATTAACTTCTTATCAGTATATTACAATGCAGATAATTTTAAATCATCAAATAATAAATACTATGTTAGAAATTTATATATATTTCTAGTTAAATCGGTTGTAATTCTGAAATTTAAATTAATCAATATTGCAAATTTAAATTGTATTCCAATACTTATGTAACTCATAGATAAAGTGGGCCTGTTGATAATGATTATTATAATGTATAAAATTTAAAAACAAGATTAAAATAAATATTTTTATTTATAATACATTTTGTCATTGTCAAGGTCAAAAAACATTTAAATTTTATTATTATTAACACTTTAAAGTAATTTTTCAAAACAATTGTTGAGTATTTGGATTTTTATTTATGGTTGTTAACATTTTAATTGCATAGAATTTACCGCCGCATCATTTAAATCGTGAGTATTTTAAGATAAGTTAATCGATTTCCAAGGTTTCTTAAAGGTATTGTAATATTCGTAATTGAAGGCATTTCTTAAGTCTCCCGACTAAATTTATATAATAATTTTTTTTAAGTTTATTAAAAATTGGCCTCCGGGCCAGCCCAGTCAGTCAGCTGGTTGTAAGTCGCTATTATTCGTTAAGTAACACCGGTTGGGCAAGGGACTTTGTGTGGTGACCAGCTGACAGCCATCCGTGAACAAACTCTACTGGGGGTCCCTGTTCAAACTCATGCCTAATATTCACGTCAAATGATACGGCAAAGGAGCGATCAAATTAGGTAGTTGCCAATAATGTACAGTTCCCGATAACAAATAAAGCTAAAAAACAAGAAAAAAAAAATATTAAAATTTGTTTCCAACAAACAATCCAGTCATTTATGATAACTATTTGGTGTGGAAATAAAACGATGGGTTTTAACGTGTCATAATTTACGGATCTTACCGGGAATCGGACCCGGAACTTGGTGTTTTATTTTAATCTTATATTAAAATTTTGTTTATATTAATTAAAAATGTTATAATTTGCTGTGAAAATAGAAGTTCTGATGCGATTTGTATTGTAATTAAATAATGTTTCTTAATTTATTATTCTCTCTTGTGTATGTTAAAAATTATTTACTTATCTGTTATGCAATCGGTACTGACGTACGGTGTAAAACGGTGGGTTGGTACCGATTTGTCTTCTCTGGACTCCATAAAGAAGGTGCAGAAGTTGATCTTACGTATAATTAATAAAAGACAACCAAGGTATCAATCGGATCAGCTTTTTCGCGTTTAAAAATATAAACTATTTTATTGTGAGAGCACACCATTAAAATATCAGGAAAAAGGATCTCTTACTTTTTTAAGCAAGGCCTCTAAAACTTTATAGCAAAGGCATTTCTGCTATTTAGCGCCCAAACTACTCAATCTGCTCCCCTTACAAATTAAAAAATCTGGTGTGAAACACTCACACAACTTTGTCTTGCCAATAGAAATAATTAACAATAAACCTAATATTAGTAATAAAACATTAGAAATAAACAAAAAACTAACCTCAATAAACATAACCTAATTTTAATCATGAGTGAAAGACGCAAAATGAAAATCAACCTCAGTTTGGCTTAGAAATACGGAAAATCACTCTTTCTCTCTAAACTAGGCTCTGTAGAGAAAAATGCTTTAAATAAAAGTTGTACATCTTTTAATTTCCTATAAAATTAATTATATACACTTTTGTCGTAAAATGCATTCTAAGGCCGAAATCTTTAAAAAATCAATTTTTCACACGTTTTCGTGAGAAACAAAAACAGAAAATCGCAAATTACCGCTAAACTAAGCGTTATACAAAAAAATGTTCGAAATAAAAGTTGTAGAATTTTAAATTCTCTACAACTTTTATTATATAACATTTGCGCTAAAATGCATATTAAAGCTGTAATCTTAAAAAAAACAACGTTTTTACGTGAAAACAGCCTCATCCAGAATTTCAGCAAACATGGCGCCTACCCTATCTTGTAGAGAATTAAAAATTTAGTAAACCAGGCGATTTTTAAAAAAATCGTAGGACCAGTTTTTGAGAAAATCACAAAAAAGTGAAAAATTATACGAATAAACTAGTACTTCCGGTTGACCGATTTTGATGAAAATGTTCGTGTCGGGTCCGGTAGTGGTATGTAACTTAAGTTTCAAGTTTCAAGTTCGTACGATGTTCCGTTCTTGAGATATTCTGTTCACACACACACACAGACCAACCGCTAAAAACATGTTTTTTGGATTCAGGGGGTCTGAAAACGTATAGATCCGGTGAAAACTCGATTTCTAAAAATCGACATGAAAACAATACTTTCCTTCCTATATATTCATATAGGCAAGAGAAAGTAAAATCTGCTGAATTAAATTAAAATATGGTACACTCAGTGGAGTGGAAAAGTATGCTTTATCAGCAGGCCCTCTGAAAAGCATAAGTCTGTCTATAACTTCATGGCCTGCCGCAGAAGGGAGCAGAATAGGCCCCCGCTACTAGCCTTTTCAATTACATTTCTTTACGTACTATTACTAACTAGTACACTGGACTTGTACATAATGAAATGTTATTGAGAAGGCTAGTAGTGAGCTGATTCTGCTCCTCTCTGCGGGAGGCCATCAAGTTATAGACAGACAGTACTTTCCACCCTGCAAATGACACCTTCACTTCATTCACCACAGGGTCTGGCTGTATAATGAAATGCATTACTCTCAGAGAAGAGAACTCTTGACTAAGGTCTTTTTACACCTCTTAACTCTTCTGCTCTTACGTGCTTTTTGTATAATAAATAGACTGACAATGTAATAATAAACAGAACTATTTTTTATACTCCTGGAACTAACAGATCGAGTGCAAATAATTTAACACTCTACCTGTCATTGTGGTGGGGATGCATGTTGTGAGAAAGTGAGTGGGAAAACTATTCCAATATAGTTAAATATACACTACTAAATATTACTAAGTATACATTATTATTTATAGTGAAATAAAGGGCTATAGGCTTTACTATGCCCTTTATGTGTTTGGAGTGTAGCATTATATGGGAGTGAACCGTGGGTGATAGGAGCTGTAGAAAAGAAGAGGATAGAAGCTTTTGAAATTCGGTGTTATAGGAAAATGTTAAAGATTAGGTGGGTGGACAAAATAAGTAATTTAGAGGTTCTTATGCGAGTGGATGAAAAAAGAAGTATTATATGGAAGCATCTTACCAAAAGAAGGGATAGGCTAGTAGGACATATCTTAAGACATCCAGGTATTGGGGTATTAATAATGGAGGGTAATATTGAGGGAGTAAAGTTTAGAGGGAGGCAAAGATTAGAATATATAAAGCAAATTACAAAAGATGTAGGGTGTTACAGATATGTAGATATGAAACGAGCTTGGAGAACTGCATCAAACCAGTCGAGAGACTGATGAGAAAAAATACTAAGTAAAACGTGTAGTGAGGAATTGCTTCCTTAACAAAATTGGCGCGCTAGACGCAGGAGCGTGAGAATTTTATAACTTCAGCGAATTCAGATTTGATAGTGGCATACAGAAAAAGGAAAAGATCCTGTATTATCTTTTACCACAAAGTTTTTCAGTTTTATTTGCTTATTTGAATGAAACTTGAAAAATGGTTTGTTATAGTCCTAGTAAATTCAATGGGCGGGGGCGCGTGTATTGTTACTGATTTGTTTTGCCTCTGGTTGCCGCACTTTCTATTGTTTAGATTTTTTTAAGCACTTAAGTGTCATTTGTCGTTGGTATAAGTTAAATAGCAAAGAATAATATTTTTACTCTTGTTTCATTGTTTGATTTCTTCCAAGGTATTTATGTTTATTTGTCAACAAACGACGAACTAGGACCTCAACAAATTTATATAAACGACTTTCTTTTCCAAATTCAATATTACAATATAAAAATAAACAATAGATTTTGTATTTAAAATGTCTTTTAAATTTCTAGAACCGATTCTTTCTCAGTAATATGCCGACGCAGTTATGTGCCTATCTTGATTAACTTCGCTGCGTTAGGCATTCTATATATATATATATATATATATATATATATATATATATATATATATATATGTACACTTTCACTTTCTTCTATCTTACTATTCGTTTTGTTATATTATTTCCTGTACACATATTAATCTGTAATAGAAAAAGTAGACGTAGAAGTATTATTCTTATTTTTCTATTTTATTTCCGTTATCTATTTAAATGAAAGCCTATTTATATAATTAGTTTAATAATTTTATTATTCTGTGGGACTTTCCGCTGTATTATAATTTATTTATTACTGTATTAATTTTTGTTTTATTTAATTTTAAACTTGAAGTCCAGTTGTTCATTTCATTTAAGAGAAATATGTTATTTATTTGTAAGATTCATATTAATATTTATTTTAACATATTTATGTTCTTAATAAAAATTTATTTACTGTATAGTCGCGGTAATCCGAACAATTATGATATCCGACTTTTGCAGATTATCGATGTCTACAATCTTGGATTTCGGCAATCAAATTACAATTACAATATTGTATTAGGGATACATAAAAACAGATTAAACAAAGTACGTGAACACAAAATTAATTGTGATTTCATTAGTGTTTCTGGAATAAATTCAGGAATTAGTCTTATACGGGGGTTGAAGTTATCTAAACAGGTTGTAGATTAGCCTAATCTGTTTTCTCGCAGCTTAATCCTGCATTCGGTGAATCAGAATTCGTTAGACAAAATAATAATGTTTGGCATATTGGCTACAGATTACTGAAACTAGCAGATGTTTTAGCAGTAGCTGATGGTTTATTTTGTGCTATTGGCGCACCACTTGCGGTTCTGCATGGGTATAGATACTGAAGTCACGAGATTGGCTTTTGCGTACGAATGGGCTGTGAGAAAGGGAAGTGAAAATTTGACAGTGCTGCCAATCTTCAACAGTGAGACTTTACTTGTACAGTTCACTGCAATGCAGTTTCTACATCATTTTGCTGTGGTTTATTCCGTGAGAATTTTTTTTTCATAAACTTTATAAGAAAAAAATGTAACCTGTAATACTGAACTTATTGTTGTTTAGGTCAACAGCCGAAAGTCTGGTTTGAACCTCTAGAGGTTTTACTAAGTAAAACGGTGGTTTACAATTGCCTTCCTCACTGAGTGGAAAAGTATGCTTATCAGCATGCCGGGCCCTCTGAAAAGCACATATTTTCCACTCTGTAAATGACACCTTCACTTCATTCACCACAGGGTCTGGCTGTACAATGAAATTCATTACTTTCAGAGGAGATAACTCTGATTAGTGTCTTTTAAACCTGTACCTCTTCTGTTCTTAAATGATTCAGTCATTTAATTGGCTGACCATGTGATATGAAACAACTATGTATTTTAGCCCTGCAATGAAAACAGATCGAGTGTAAATAATTTGACACTCCACCTGTCTGTTATGGGCGGAATACTGAACTATAGCCATAATATTGCCTATAGCTTAATTTCATGACTAGTAATGTTTGATTTACTGTAATTACCGCCACCTCTTTAGAGTTTATTCGTCCCTCAAATGTTGAAATCTGGATACTTAGTGCATCATAATGCCCTTTACACATACAGAAGCCGTTAGATTTGTCTTGGAAATAAAAAATATGTTTAATATTTGTTTTTTTAGGCTCAAGAAATCGGTCATTGTGGGAATCGTAGTGGTATCCATTGCTCTACATTCATTCCCAAGTGTATCGAAGTTAAATTTTGAGCATATGACATGGAAAAAGATAGTGATTTGATGGTGAATCTCCTTGGTGATTTGAAGTAAAGAATATTTTTATAAAATTAAAAATAAATTATGTCGTACCAACAAGCGTATGTAATATTTAAACAAGAAACAACTGGTTGTCCAACACGCAATTATGTTGTGTTACTTCATTTTAATAAATGGTGAAAGTGTTTTTTAGAAGACAGGTTTCTTAATGTTGTTTTTTTATAAATTACTAGGTACTATACTACTATGTTAAAGTTTACATTTCCTATAACTGTTTATAAAAACTATCGAATCCAGTACAGCACCTTGAGTGAACCGTGTTTTCTATAAATTCCTTGTGTTTCTTGGTTTGTAATTTAAATTTTTGTTTACAAAAAACTTGTATTAGAACTGGAATATTACTTAAAATATTAATTATAGATCTACTTTAATTTTATACGGAAGATTTCTTTTATAGATGATTTTATTTTTTTCTAATATCAGGAAAGGGGTGACTGGTATACATCTAATTCTATTATAGGAGTTATTCCTGATGGTATTTTATGTAGTATTGATTCCGGATTGTATAATAGTCTTACTACCATATTAAAACGCAGCGTTTGATCTTCTTCTGCCTTTCAAGGAATAGTCATCTCTTTCTCGGGCGTCCTCTTTCTCTCTTTCCCATCGGTTTATAGCCTAGTGTCTGCTTAGGTATCCTATCCTCCTTCATTCTGCTCACATGCTCCAAACACTGTGCATTCTGTTCTTAGATATCCTGTCGTTTATAGAGAAAATGTTCTTTCCTTATCTCTGTATTCTTGTAACTATCTTCGAACCTTCCTGATATTTAAACCCTCCCCACCGGTTTCACATTTTGTGGATATTCGTATGTAGGTGTTCTTACAGTATTTTTAACTATAGAAACGGGTAAAATATTTAAAAATACATATTCATCAATACTTTTCAAGTTAACGTTTAAGTATTTTTCCTTTTTCAAGTATTATAATTAATTAAAAAGTTTTAATTCAATTAATATTAATTAATTACTAGGCTACATTATATTATTACGTTATATTTTTTAATTATTTACATTGGGAAGAGAAAGTCGTGTGAGTGGTTTCATACATACGTTTTTAGTTGTCACATCTTCTGGGATTATGCAATAACCCTTTTTCCTGAAGCAGCTCTGCAGCATCTTCCTCCTATTATTATTATTCCTTGTTGTTGTTTAGGTCATCAGCCAAAAGGCTGGTTTGAACCTGTAGAGGTTTAACTAAGTAAAACGAGGAGTGAGGTGGTTTACAATTGCCTTCTTCACTGAGTGGAAAAGTATGCGTATCAGAATGCCAGGCCCTCTGAAAACCACATATTTTCCACTCTGTAAATGACACCTTCACTTCATTCACCACAAGGTCTGGCTGTATAATGAAATTCATTACTTTCAGAGGAGATAACTGATTAGTGTCACCTCCACCTCTTCTGTTCTTAAATGATTCAGTCATTTAGTTGGCTGACTATGCGATAACAAACAGAACTATTTATTTTAGCCGTGCAACTAACAGATTGAGTGCAAATAATTTGACACTCCACCTGTCTTGTTATGGGCAACTATTATTATTATTCCTTATTATTAAGGTATTAAGTAACGTTACAAAATTCATGGCAGACTGTGTAAATATTGCTTGTCAGATTGGCGCGCAAGACGCTGGAGTGGGAGAATTGTGTAACCCTTCAGGGAATCCGGATTTGATAGTGGCATACATAAAACGGAAGATACCCAAGTCGGGTATTACTTCGGTATTGTATTTCATAAATTAAAACACAATAAATGGTGTTGTGGTCAGCACACTTGGCTTCTATACTCAGGGTCCCGGGTTCGATCCAAGTCGGGGATTTTTTTCATCTGTTTATTAACTCATGTCGTTACTCACGTACAAGCCAAGGCTTACGTAGACATCATTACTCAATTAAAAAAGAATAATAAATTATATAATGGCTTCACTAAAATTTTATTAGTTTTCCTGGAATATAACAACTTAAAATAAATTATAAAATAGTAAGAAATTATGAAATGAACATCGATTAATTGTAATAACTGTATAATTAAGTTTTTTTTAATATTGTTGCGTGTCGCGTGGGCAAGTACGTGCGTGTGTTTCTTTAATGCACGTGTATTAACACGTAGTAATTGTGTCTGGTTGCAAATCATCATGTCCTTGAAATGGTACAAGTATTGTGTTTAAGGTTCTTACAATGTAATAATAATAGTAAAACAGCTATATAGTAAGTGGGATGTGAGCTTAGTAAAGGCTGACCATTGTGTTTTTTCAACTTGGAAAAACATAACAAGTTTAAGGAGCAGGTGGGTCACGCAGTGTTGCCAGTTGTTTTTATAATCATTTTTATTATTACTTTCTTTTGCTATATATGAATACGTATATAAAGAAGGAAAGTATTGTTTTCATGTCGATTTTTCCTAATTTAGTTTTCACCGGAAATACATGTTTTTTCAGACCCCTTAACCCCAAAAAAATTGTGTTTTTAACGATTGGTATCCCACCGGGTTGGTCTAGAGGTAAAATCGTCGCCAAAATCAGCTGTTTAACAGCTGATTTTCGGAGACGAAGGTTCCTGGTTCAAATCCTAGTAAAGTTAGTTACTTTTATACGGATTTGAATACTAGACAGTGGTTACCGGATTACTTTGATGGTTGGGGTTCAATTAACCATACTCTCTCAGGAATGGTCGGCTTGGGTCTGTACAAGACTACACCTCATTTACACGTCATACACATCATCCTCATCTCATTGGGTCATCGGGTTGCTTATTGTTCTGAATTGAACAGATTGCAACGTACACAAATTAGGAAAAAAAAACGATTGGTGTGTGTGTGTGTGTGTGTGTAAACACAATATATCTCAAGAACGGGATAACGTAAGAATTTAAAACTTGGAACTTAAATTAGGTACCACTAGAAGATTCGATGCAAACATCAAAAACTGTCAATCGGAAGTAGTTTATTCGTGCGATTTTTCTCAAAAACAGCTCCTACGTGTTTTTTTTAAATATCGCCTCAGTGATTACATTTTTTATGCTCTAAAAATAGGGTAAGCTCAATATTTGCTGAAATTCTTTTGGGTTGTGCTCTCATGGTAAAAATGTTTGTTTTGAATGTCGTGGCTTTAGTATGCATTTTACGATTAAAGTGTATTATTAAAATGATAGAAAATGAAAAACCTCCAATTTTTATTTCAAATATTTTCTTCTGCAACGCTTAATTTAACTTCAATGAGTGATTCTCTCTATATTCAGCTCATTAAAATTGATGTAAAAATTGATTTTTTTAAAAAAGATTGTGGCTTTAGTATGGATTTTACGACAAAAATGTTATAAGTTAATCAAAATTATAGGAAATAAAAAAATCTACAATTTTTATTTGTCGCATTTTCTTCTACGTACCCTAGTTTCATGCCTGTAACAGATAGGGAGAGTGTTAAATTATTTGCACTCAATTTGTTAAATCTTGGGGAAAAATAGTTCTAGTACTTATGACATAGCGGGCCAATAAAGTTACTGAAACATTTAAGAACAGAAGAGGTGAGGTGTAAAAGAGATTAGTCAAGAGTAATCTCCTCTGAAAGTAGTGATGTTCATTATACAGTTAGACCTTGGTGCTGAATTAAGTAAAGGTGTCATTTGTTAGGTGGTAAATATGTGCGTTTCAGAGGCTGTTAAACATATTTTTCCACTCTGTGAGGAAGGTAATTGTGATCCACCTCACTTCTTGTTTTACTTAGTAAAACCTTTAAAGGTTCAAACCAGCTTTTTGGCTGATGATTTAAACAATTATACCCTAGTTCAGTGTCAATTAACGATTTTCCTAATTTTTAAGTTTTATAGAAGTCGATTTTCATTTGATTAAATGTAGACTATAATGGTTTATTATTTACATTGGAAAAAGACAGTCGTTTAAATATTTCACTCAAGTTTTGTTATTTAAAAATCTGGTGTGAAACACTCACACTACTTTCTCTTGCCAATGCAAATGATTAATAATAAACCTAACATTAGTATTAAAACATTAGAAATGAACAAAAACTAACCTCAAAAACATAACCTTATTTTAATCACGAGTGAATGACGCAAAATGACAATCGAACTCAGTTTGGCTTAAAAATACGGAAAATCACGCTTTCACGCTAAACTAGGCTCTGTAGAGAAAAATGCTCTAAACAAAAGTTGTAGATCTTTTAATTTTCTATAACTTTTATTATATACACTTTTGTCGTAAAATGCATACTAAGACCGAAATGTTAAAAATATCGATTTTTCTCACGTTTTCGTGAGAAAAAAAACAGAAAATCGCAAATTACCGCTAAACTAAGCGTTATACAAAAAAATGTTTGAAACAGAAGTTGTAGGTTTTTAAATTCTGTACAACTTTTATTATATAAGTTTTTGCGCTGAAATTTATATTAAAGCCGTAATCTTAAAAAACAACGTTTTTACGTGAAAACAGCCTCACCGAGAATTTCAGCAAACATGGCGCCTACCCTATCTTGTAGAGAATAAAAAATTGAGTAAAATAGGCGATTTAAAAAAAAATCGTAGGACCAGTTTTTGAGAAAATCGCAAAAAACTGAAAAAATTATACGAATAAACTACTACTTCCGGTTGACCGATTTTGATGAAAATGTTCGTGTCGCGTCCGGTAGTGGTATGTAACTTAAGTTTCAAGTTTCAAGTTCGTACGATGTTCCGTTCTTGAGATATTCTGTTCACACACACACACACAGACCAATCGCTAAAAACATGTTTTTTGGGTTCAGGGGGTCTGAAAACGTATAGATCCGGTGAAAACTCGATTTCGAAAAATCGACATGAAAACAATACTTTCCTTCCTATATATTCATATAGGCAAGAGAAAGTAAAAAAGAAGTTTTTATTATATATAAGGAATAATTGGCTTGTGGTGTCTTAATTTCAGACAGTAGCTTGTCTTACCTCAAAGTAATACTGATAATTTTTTTACAGTGTCAAAGAAAGCAGTAAATTTTGTAACCGTTGTTAATTACACTTCTTAAATTTATCAATTGAATCCGCTTTGTATTGTATTGTTAAGTGAAATACATTTTGTTATTAATGAACACTGTGTGTAAGGATATATTTTTGTAACATTAATACACAAATAAATTAAATAGTAATTTATTGTAAAGGTTATCTATCAATTCAATGTGATATATTACTATTAAATAAAATTACGAAAGGTATTCTGAATTGAAATATTACACAATAATTATTATAAAAGTCAATGAACTTTTATTAAACTAAATTACCGAGTGAACTACATTACTAGTTAGTTACTTCTTGGTAAATGAGACTTTAAATGATTATTTGGGATGGTATTTAATGTAGTTTGGTTCTATAGTTATTTTTACTATTATATGCTACCGTCATAGTTGTGTACTTAATACAGGTCAAGGGTTTTTTATTGTATTAATTTGGTAATACTGAAGCTAGTATTACTGGCTTTTTGTTTGTTAATTCTTTAATATTTATACGGCTTTTTAACTTTACATACCGTATTTATTGGGCTATCAGTAATGGAGGGTAATATTGAGGGAGTAAATTGTAGGGGAAGACAAAGATTAAAATATATAAAGGAAATTACAAAAGATGTAGGGTGTTACAGGTATGTAGATATGAAACGACTTCCGCAAGATAGAAAGCTTGGAAAACTGCATCAAATCAATCGAGAGACTGATGACAAAATACTGTATTTACTCGCATACGACGCGCATTTTTGTTTTACAATCTTACGCAAAATTCGTAGGTGCGCGTCATATGCAGGATTTTCTGGTAGATACAATACCGGTACTGTCCGACAATTTTCGAAATTGGATTCCCTCCCTTCCGCACTTCATCCTCGCCACCTCGCATTACGCACCGTCCCAAAAACATTAGCTCGGATAGTCAGCCTACTGGTACAGCTCATTACTACAGCAGTATTTATATTCATACTTACTATTACTTTATTACTTATTATTATTTGCACTTATTTAACCTGTACCTGTTTAAATCATAAATATACACTTACACTGTATTAGTTTAATCGAAACGAATTTATCTGTAAATATTGAACAACCGATCAAACCCGAAACATAATAAAACTGCACTGACTACAAAACCAATATTGCACGGTCGCTAACACTGTTCAACTGAAGTAAAAGCGTAGTTTAAATTAGCTGCTCTCAAGTAAATAAAGAATAATGCTTACTCCATTTAATAATTAAATCGAATCAATTATTTACATTAACAGTCAACATTATGAAATTAAGAACTTGGTGAGTTATATTACGACTAAACTACCTAATAGTAATCACAACTAATGGAAACACTAAATACTTTCTGTTAGTGGTCACATAATCTGTACAAAATGTTATGGATAAAAAGAATCTAGTATAAGTAATATTCATATTAATTGCTCATTTGTGTTGTGCGTACCTATGTATTCGATCCGGCACGTAGTGCGAACGGTAATGGAAGAAATGGGGAAGGGAGGAAATCCTATTTCGATCGTTGTCAAGCAGTATGTGGGTTTGGATTGTATCTAACAGATTGATAATCTAAATCGCCAAATACTGTCCGGTGGTAAGCTAATTATTTATTCATGGCTTTTTGGGTAATTGTTTAAACCATGGTAGTTAACCATGCCTCGCCGAGTACAAAACTATGCGTATCAGCTCGGCCCTCTGGTTGGATAATTATGTTTTTGTATGAAAGGAGATTATTCTTGACTAGTGTTTTTTACACCTCTACCTCTTCTGCATAAATGCATCAGTCATGTAATTGGCTGACCACGTGATATAAAATTGAACAATTGTTTTTAGCCCTGAAACTAGCAGATCGAGTTAAAATAATTTACCACTCCACCTGTCAGTTATGGGTAAAATATATCACTATAAATATCAAATTATAGTATTGAATTTTTTAATTGAGTATGAAACCTTGATTAGATAAAACTGTTGATTTTTATAAATTAAGTTTCGGTTATGTGTTTTTAATATATCAGTTGTCTGGCTTTTTGTTATATTTTTTTGCGTTTAGGATACTGATAATGAGCTGCAAAAAGAGCTTCCAGAAACATGTAGTCACTTCACGTGGTCCAAAATTGGCTCTGTATGTAGGTTTACTATACGTCCTGGCTTACCCCAGACAGTCCGGGATTTAAACATGTGTCGCCTGACACATAATTGAATTGGTCATTTCAGAAAGCACATAAGTCAAAATACAAATTTTAGAACTTATTTTGTTTCTAAAGTTAAAATAATAAAATGCTGACTTTTGTTGTTTCTTTATGAAATGCTTTGTTAAATAACTACAAAAAAATTGCGTTATGCAATAGTATTTATTTATTTATTACACTAATGACTTGAGAAATCTTTTCACTACAATAAAAATAAAAATTCTTGACCATCAAAAAAATTGGTTGTCTGAAATGTTCACGTATTCTTGTAATCATCATCAATTTTTAGTTTTTCTTCTACATACAGATTTTTGGGCAGAAATTTTGTATTTTTCTAAATTGTAAGACTTCAGTTTAAAATATCACCCATTTTATTTTCAACCGGAAAAAGGCTTTAAGATAAGCCTTATAACATAGGCATATGCTCTTGCCATTATATTAGTGAAGGAAAGCCAGATTTCTGTGGCTTCTATTGGGAAT
Source organism: Catonia carolina (assembly GCA_035578175.1). NCBI lineage: Eukaryota > Metazoa > Arthropoda > Insecta > Hemiptera > Achilidae > Catonia > Catonia carolina. Next base: position 53,219,180 of record JAQMRL010000006.1, read on the forward strand.
AGTGTGCTTCGATTCAACCTATCTGGGAATATACTAAAGCAAAAACGTAAAATTTTGGCTTATGGGCTTTCTGAAATGACTGATTTAATTATAAAACCGGGGATTGACGAATGTCCAGAAATGAGCTGCAAAAAGAGCTTCCAGAATCGTCTCAAGTTACCTCACGTGGCCCTTTTAGTCATAACCGTATTACTTTAGGTTCACGAGGATCTGTTCGACAGTTGCATGGATTTCAGAAGTATTATCTTCTACTTTTGGATGATCTGTATAATTCAACAAAATAATAAATAGATCGAATTATAATGTTGCAGATTTTAAATATCAATGGGAAATATCGATTCAGCACCATTATAAAAAACTTTTGTTGAACATTTCTCCCCTAAAATTAAAACTGTTTTACAGTTCAAAGTATGTGAAAGTAAAAACTTTCTACGGAGCCGTTATAAAAAACAAAATCTTTATAAGAAATTTCAGTATTCATCCTTCAATACATCTAGTTGTTTAATTTACATAATTTACCAAAATTCAAGCAAGGAATTTCATGACTTGTTTATTAAATCCAGATAGAAAAAATATCTGTAATTTTTTCAAATATTTTCTAACCTGTAGCAAGTTATTTTAATTATTAATAAAAACATCATCGTCGAACTTAAAATAAATATATTTTGCTTTAAAATGGACGTAATTAACATAGTAAGAAAAAAAGTAAACAAATTTCAAATATAGATTATTACTTAATTGGTGTAGATTCGAACGGTCATTAGAACATACTAATGACCCAATTTGTGGTAATAGTTTGTCTAATTTCCGTTAATTAGCCGTTAATTATTCCATACTTGTTTACATAAACTTTTATCTGATGTAATATTAAATTGCTGGTATTCAGTTTCATTCTAAAGTATTTTCAGTAAATTTTAAGTTAATTAAAACAAATATGTAATAATACTTTTTTTGTTTTTGATGGTGTTGTGTATAGGTAGATGCTTTAATATGTCACTGTTGTTTAGATCATCAGCCGAAAGGCTGGTTTGAACCTCTAGAGGTTTTACCTAGTAAAAACGAGAAGTATGGTGGTTTACCATTGCCTTCCTCACTGAGTTGAAAGAGTATGCTTATCAGCATGCCAGGCCCTCCGAAAAGCACTCACTTTCCACCCTGCAAATGGCACCTTCACTTCATTCACCACAGGGTCTGGCTGCATTGTGAAATTCATTACTCTCTGAGGAGATAACTCTGACTAGTGTCTTTTACACCTCTACCTCTTCTGTTCTTAAATAGTTCAGTCATATAAGTGGCTGACTATGTGATAAGAAACAGAACTATTTTTTTAGCCCTGGACCAAACAGATAGAGTGCAATTAAAATAACACTCCACCTGCCCGTTTTGGGCATCTGACATGCTTATCGGATGATTTAATAAGATGTTTTCATATAGTTCTTCTTTCATCCACTTATCCGAAAACCTCTAAATTACTTATTTCGTCACCCTTCTAATCAAATGTCTATCCCTTCCTTTCTACAGCCCCTATCACCCACGTTTCTCTCCCGTATTATACCACTCCAACATAGTGTTTTAAGAAACATTTTCTAATCAGTAAATTAATGTTTGTAGTTAGTGCGCTGTTTTTTCCATTTCAATGCTTTTTCTACTCGTATAATGCCTTTTCTACAATAACTTGAGCAATCCTACCTACTTTTGATATCACTTGTGCTTCTACCATCCTTTGTACCTAATGGTATAGATGTTAAAACCATCGAATTCAATAATAACTATTGAATAATTATTCAATAATAAAGTTATTATTGAATTCGATGGTTAAAACCATAGAACCCGGTTCTAAATTAATGTTGATATTTTTTTGCCAAGCCCATAACAAACAGGTGGAGAGTCAATATTTACTCTCAATCTATTCGTTGCTGGGCTAAAATGAATAGTTCTGTTTCTTATCACATGGTCAGCCAATTAATGACTGAATCATTTAAGAACAGATGAGTTAGAGGTGTAAAAGACACTAATTAGAGTTATTCCTTTGAAAGTAATGGATTTCATTATACAGCCAGACCCTGTGGTGAATGAAGTGAAGGTGTCATTTGCAGAGTGGAAAATCTGTCCTTTTCAGAGGGCCGGGCATGCTGATAAGCATAATTTTTCACTCGGTGAGGAAGGCAATTGTAAACCACCTCACTCCTCGTTTTACTTAGTAAAATCTCTTAGAGGTTCAAACCAGCCTTTCGGCTGATGACCTAAACACATTTTTTTGCCCATACTTTTAGTAAACATTATACTAAAAATAATTTAAAAAATAATTACTTAGAAATTAATTGTACCAATATATTTCAGTGGAAAAATTAGTAATTAAGTAAACTAAAATACTTTATATTTTATTTATTAAAAAACAGCCATTTTAGAAATAAGTGTCCAGGATGGGAGTCCAGAAATTATGGTGCCTACTCATATGAGGAAAAAAATACTTGAATTACATAAAATGATATTAAAATCGCAAACGTGTTGAAAAATAAAACAGAATAAGAAACATAATCTACTTGCATATAGGCCTACATATAATATAAAAGTAAGTTAGTCGTTGTGCAAACGAAAGTTCTTATATTTCTGAACATTGTTGTCAACAAGTTAAGCCTACTAACGAGAACTCAATATGCATCTTTGTTATTTAAAATGTATCAGTTTACTTACGCTTAAAGCAATATCGTAGGAGAAATATGATAAGGGCAGTAACCTGTAAAGAGCACAGGGTTTCTTCAGTAGTATCCAATAACTTCAACAGGCCTTTTCAATTCAGAATGCCACAGATAATAAAATGCATCGTAGCATACAACTGCTGTATATGGAATACAACCATTGTGTTTTATAATAAAAACATCGGAATTTTAGTTTACTTAATTTTTTCTCGTACAGTACCAATTTTTACTTTCTCTTGCCTATATGAATACTGTATATAGGAAGGAAAGTATTGTTTTCATGTCGATTTTTCGAAATCGAGTTTTCACCGGATCTATACGTTTTCAGACCCCCTGAACCCAAAAAATATGTTTTTAGCGATTGGTCTGTGTGTGTGTGTGTGAACAAAATATCTCATGAACGGAAAAATGGTAAACCACCTCACTCCTCGTTTTACTTAGTAAAATCTCTAATTAATCTGTTTTTACGAACATCTTACGAACTTGAAACTTAAGTTACGTACCACTACCGGACTCGACACGAACATTTTCATCAAAATCGGTCAACCGGAAGTGGTAGTTTATTCGTGTAATTTTTCACTTTTTTGCGATTTTCTCAAAAACTGGTCCTACGATTTTTTTAAAAATCGCCTGGTTTACTCAATTTTTTATTCTCTACAAGATAGGGTAGGCGTCATGTTTGCTGAAATTCTTGGTGAGGCTGTTTTCACGTAAAAACGTTGTTTTTTTAAGATTACAGCTTTAATATGCATTTTAGCGCAAAACTTTATATAATAAAAGTTGTAGAGAATTGAAAATTCTACAACTTTTATTTCAAACAATGTTTTGTATAACGCTTAGTTTAGCGGTAATTTGCGATTTTCTGTTTTTTTCTCACGAAAGTGTGTGAAAAATTGATTTTTTTAAGATTTCGGCCTTAGTATGCATTTTACGACAAAAGTGTATATAATTTAATTTATAGAAAATTAAAAGATCTACAACTTTTATTTAGAGCATTTTTCTCTACAGAGCCTAGTTTAGAGAGAAAGAGTGATTTTCCGTATTTCTAAGCCAAACTGAGGTTGATTTTCATTTTGCATCATTCACTCATGATTAAAATAAGGTTATGTTTTTGAGGTTAGTTTTTTGTTTATTTCTAATATTTTATTATTAATGTTAGGTTTATTGTTAATTATTTGCATTGGCAAGAGAAAGTTGTGTGAGTGTTTCACGCCAGATTTTTTAAAACTACGTATGGTGACTTAGGTGTTTCTGTAAGCTCGTTTTGCAACCCACTTTCTCAGCATTCGCTTACTGTAGGCTTCTCTCCTTCTGTCCACCCGGTGTTCTGTTTTTACTCTCCGTTGAAGCCCGTAATTAGTTGCCTGAATTTAGTTCGGTTCATTAAGTGTTCTCGGATTATTCCGATTTTCTCAATGTCCTTTCTGGCTTCTTCAAAACAATTATCCGACACCTTAAATCTCTATTGTTTAGTGACTGAATTTTTCTTTGTCATCCATTATATACAGATGTTTATTTAGTCTTCTTTTATTTAAATTTTAGTCTTCTTTTCTAATAGTTTTCATTAATCGTCCATTTAAATTTTTCTTGTCAATGTAAATAATAAAAAATTTAACCTATATTTTATTGTGAGGAAAGAAATTAAAACGAAATACAACCTATTTTTGTGAGTCATGACCCTAAACTGAAACTGTAGAAAAAATAGCTTGAAATTAAAGTTGTATAGTTTTAAATTTTCTATAACTTTTATTATACAAATTACAGTTTTGTCGTTAAATTCATGAAACAATTTTTTACTTCCTTATATTTACATACAGAGCAAGAGAAATTAAAAGTAGATACGTCTAGCACTTTTTAAAAATGCTAGCGTTTAAAAACCGAATTTTAGATTTTCTTAGTGTCTTAAGAATCTACAAAAATCATAAAACATGAATTTTAACTTCTATACAATTTTAGTATATTTTTATATTCTGCTATATGGTGTAAAACACTCTAGTCAGAGTTAAAATCTCTCCTGGGAGTAATGAATTTTCATCATTATGCAGCCTGACCCTGTGGTGAATGAAATGAAAGTATAGTTTGCAGCTTGGAAAGTACTGTCTGTCTATAACTTGATGGCCTTCGGCAGAGAGGAGCAATGTGCGGATTGTAAAACAATTTCAGAAAACATTCAAAATAATTTTATAGAACAAAAACAAGCGAAATATTTTGTTATATAAAAATTCATTTCCTACAGTTAAGTACTTTTTTAAAAAATATATGTTTTGTGAAGTGGTTTTAAAATCCGCATATTGCTCCTCTCTGCCGGAGGCCATCAAGTTATAGACTGACAAGTAGATGCTTTTCAGAGAGCCTGGTATGCTGATAAGCATACTCTTCCACTCAGTGAGGAAGGCTATAGTAAACCACCTCACTCCTCATTTTACTTAGTAAAACCTCTGGAGGTTCAAACCAGCTTTTTGGCTGATATCCTAAACAACAATTGAAGGGGTCGGCGGAAGAAAGTGATAACCCACAAAATTTCCAGCATGATTTTTCTTAAATATTCTGCAAAAATAAAATATTCAGCACGTTTTAAACGGGATACTATATTTACGATCTTAAGAACCTAGATTTACAGAATTTAACAAAAATTCAAAAACATGATTTGTAGATTTCAGTAAACTTTTAGTATTATGACGTTGTGTAAAATTATGTTGGTGTGGGTTAGCACTGTGTTCTCCCGACCCCTTCAATTTTAACACCTGACACTCGTATATTGTTACTTTCTCTTGCCTATATGAATATATAGGAAGGAAAGTATTGTTTTCATGTCGATTTTTCGAAATCGAGTTTTCACCGGATCTATACGTTTTCTTCAGACCCCTTGAACCCAAAAAACATGTTTTTAGCGGTTGGTCTGTGTGTGTGTATGTGTGTGTGTGTGTGTGTGTGTGAACAGAATATCTCAAGAACGGAACATTGTACGAACTTGAAACTTAAGTTACATACCACTACCGGACCCGACACGAACATTTTCATCAAAATCGGTGAACCGGAAGTAGTAGTTTATCCGTGTAATTTTTCACTTTTTTGTGATTTTCTCAAAAACTGGTGCAACGATTTTTTTAAAATCGCCTGGTTTACTAAATTTTTTATTCTCTACAAGATAGGGTGGGCGTCATGTGTGCTGAAATTCTCGGTGAGGCTGTTTTCACGTAAAAACATAGTTTTTTTAAGATTACGGCTTTAATATGCAATGTAGAGCAAAAATTTATATAATAAAAGTTGTAGAGAATTTAAAATTCTACAACTTTTATTTCAAACATTTTTTTTGTATAACGCTTAGTTTAGCAGTAATTAGCGATTTTCTGTTTTTTCTCACGAAAACGTGTGAAAAATCGATTTTTTTAACATTTCGGCCTTAGTATGCATTTTATGACAAAAGTGTATGTAATAAATTTTATAGGAAATTAAAAGATCTACAACTTTTATTTTGAGCATTTTTCACTACAGAGCCTAGTTTAGCGTGAAAGAGTGATTTTCCGTATTTTTAAGCCAAACTGAGGTCGATTTTCATTTTGCGTCTTTCACTCATGATTAAAATTAGGTTATGTTTATTGAGGTTAGTTTTTGTTTATTTCTAATATTTTATTAATAATTTTAGGTTTATTATTAATTATTTGCATTGGCAAGAGAAAGTTGTGTGTGTTTCACACCAGATTTTTGATTAATATTTTATTCATAAATATTTTAAAAGTTCTTTCAAAATTTAAATTGTGCTGATGAAACCTAGACAATGATCAGGTTTACTATTTAGACCGGAATAAATTCAAATGGCATAAACATAATTTTATACTTCATTAGACCCGTTTTTATTAAAAATGTTTCAGCCTAAAGATTTTTTCGTGTTTAAATGGAGCTGTTCATAAATAACCTTTTTGTTGAAGATTGAATAACTTTATGCGTGAAGTCTTGTTTTATTTTGGTTTTTATATCATTTCTCAAGTACATGATTAAGAAATACTTAACTAGACATCTATATAATCATTTTCTATCTCACTTTTTTCTTTACGTCGCCTTCTCTTTTCATCTTAACTTTTACTTTTTTAATTGCAACTTTTTTAAAAACCGGTTTTTTATTTTTATATTGCATCTTGTTACAGACATCAAGATATATTTATACTCTTTTGTTTGTCGTCTGTTTTTTTTTTTAATATTATGTATGCTAGTGTTATTTCTTGTGTTGTAACGATGATAAGTTAAAAGATTTTATGTGTATTGATTAATGTTTTTTTTTCAATATTCTATTCGTTCGAATAAATCTATCTTATGTAAAGTTATTTGTAACGTTGTAAGTTGTCTTTGTAGTTTGTATTAGAAAATATTGTGGTGTGAAACACACACTATTTTATTTTTCCAAAGTACATGTTGTTCATCAGCTGAAAGACTGGTTTGAACGTCAACGGGGAGTTTCAGGTGGTTTACAATTGTTTCCCTTACTGATTGGAAACTATGCTCAGAAGAGCATCTACTTTTCTACCCTGCAAATGATATCTTAACTTCATTCACTATTAGGTTTGGCTGTACAATGAATGAAATTCATTACTCATGAGAAAAGATAAATCTGACTAGTGTATTTTACACCTCTACCTCTTCCGTTCTTAAATGCTTCAGTCATATAATTAACCGATAATATGATAAGAAATAGAACTATTTTTTGTTGTCCAAGAAGTAGTAGATCGAGTGCAAATAATTTAACACTTAATTTGCCTTTTATGGACAAAATAACTTATTTAAAACCTTTGTTTAATCATGAGTGAATGGCGCTAAATGATGATCAACCTCTTGTTTGACTCAAAAATACGGAAAATCATTATTTAATGCTATACTAATGTCTGTCTATAACTTAGTGGCCTCCCGCGGAGAGGAGCAAAATCAGCCCGCTACTAGCCTTCTGAATAACATTCATTATGTACCAATTCTAGTATACTAGCTATAATATAATATAATAGCTTCTAGTAGTAGTATCTAATGAAATGTTACTGAGAAGGCTAGTAGCGGGCCGATTCTGCTCCTCTCTGCGGGAGGCCTTCAAGTTTTAGGCAGACAGTAGGACCTGCAGAATAAGGTGTTTTAAATAGTTTGTCGAAAAATTCATACTTAAGGCCTTTTCCCACGTTGCGTGTTAACTAGCTGCTAGTACTAGCAGGACCTTTTGTGCGTAAGTGTCGGTTACTTCAGAGCTATTTAATTAACGCCAGTGATCTGAAGACATACGTGGGTTGTGCTGTGTATTGCTGTACAAAGTACAGCTTACTAGCAACGTTTTCAACGTTCACACCGAGCTCGTTTACTAGCGCTAGTCAATTATGTAACCTTTTCACCCCTACGAGGAGCCAGCGCTAGCGTCGTGGGGATAGTCATCAAGGCCGTAATGTTAAAAAATTCAATTTTTAACCGATTTTGATGAAAAAAATACAAGAAATCTTATAATTAATGCTTATCTAAACGTTGTACAAAAAAATATTTGAAATAAAGTTATCCACGAGCTTCGGTCTCACACACACACACTTCACTTTTTAAGCCGGCAGCATTGGCGTAGTTAGTAACGTGCTCGCCTCTCATCGTGCAGTCTTGGGTTCGAATACCATTCAGGCATGGAAAATTTTCATACGTTACAAAAAATCATTTCATCATTCACCGTCTGCATTAGCAGTAATTGCAGAAGAGTTAAGTAAAAATTTGTTGTTAAAAATTATTTACTTATTAAATTAATAATTGTCATGATCAGTTAACGAGAAAAGTGTTTTATGAAGTAATATTACTGCGTTACTGTTACATAACTTAAATTTATCATCTTATTAATTCAATTCAAATGAATATTGTGTATTTAAACAACAGCTGTCTTGTTTAAACAGACGAATAATATTTTGTTGTTTTTGTATTATGTAATATATTGCAGCCTATTTATTTAATATTTATTAAAATAATCATAGAAACGTGATATACTAATAAATTTGGTCATAAGTTTAATAGATGTGTAAATTACTGTTTAGTTTTTCTTATGAACTCTTATAAAATGTTCTACAGGATTTGTTCTGTTCATATCCACCGACCTCGCTCTCGATTTTAATTAACATTAAATACAACTCTATATGATGATGGACTTTAAACAGATACATCGATCCGTATGTTATTTAAGTTTTAAAATTAACAAAAGAAAGATAATTAACCTTGATTATATCAATGAAGGATTTCCTTATAGCGTGTTGTAAAGTATATTATTTGTTATACAATATAATATATTCATTAGTATTTTCAATTAGTTTCCACTGATTGGTGAAAATTTTTAAAATTGTCATTTAACATTTTCTTTTGTTTGTCCGTCTGTCACACCCAGATGTCAGAAACTACAAGAGATATCAAAAAAACTGTTTTCGGATTCGTTATCTATAGTAAAATTTAGTGGGCTTGAATTAGGTTTAAAGTTCTAGTATAGATCAAAAGTGGCCCAAACATCAAAGTCGGAATTTGGAAACAAAGATAGTGTCTATAGATTCCTCTTAAAGAGTAGATACACAAACGATTGGGTTTGAAGTTCTAGTTTCGACCAGAAGTTAGAAAAGAAAAATTGGAATTTCGGAACAAAAATAGTGTTATTCGATTCCTTTTGAAAGTAGATTTAGGAATCTACGATTCCTTTCAAAAGTAGATACAGGAATCTATCACACGTATGTCACACCCAGATGTCAGAAACTTCAAGAGACACTTACTAAATGTTTCGGATTCGTAATCTATACAAAAATTTAGTTGGCTTGAATTGGGTTTAAAGTTACGGTATCGATCGGAAGTGGCCCAAAAATCAAAGTCGGAATTTGGAAACAAAAATAGTGTTTATCGATTCCTTTTAAAGAGTAGATATAGAAACTATGGGTTAGAAGTTCTAGTTCAATCAGAAGTCAGGAAATACTGTTAGAATTTCGAAACAAGTGTTATTCGATTCCTCTTAAAAGTAGATACAAGAATCATTGGGTTTAAAGTTTCGGTTTCGACCGGAAGTCGAGCAATAAAAATTGGAATTTGGGATCAGAAATAGTGTCATTCGATTCATCTTAAAGAGTAGATACAGAAATCACTGATAATTTTTGTTATACCTGTATGTCAAACGTAAGCCTTTTTATCAAAATTTCATACCAGTCTTGAGACGCATAGTTTCATGACAGGGATTTGCTGTTGTATTTTCACAAAATTAAAAATTTTATTCCTTTAAATTTGAATTTTAAGTTAGCTCTTAATTTTTGCATATAATACTACTAAAATTTTATTTATTTTTTACATTAGTAACTCATACACATATTTCCCAAAAATTTACATTTACACCAATTCACTATGTATAAGGTGAAGGAACTTGACCCAACTATGGTTAAACGTCATCCACTTAATTCATGGCTTTTACACTTACTCCTTATTAGGTGATCTTTTCTTTTCCAATCGCTCGTTTAAAGGTCTCCACTGGTCACCACACCAATGGATGCATTGTTTATCAGGAAGCCCTCTTTTCCTTCTCGCTATTCGGATCTAGTTGCATACTTTAGCTTGACCACCTGTAGTAATACAGTTGTCCAAACCACAACAGTTTTTACATTTCATATATTTATCATTTTTAAATTTTAGGTTTTTCGTTTTTAGCCTACCTTAATCTCTATAACAGGCCGATTTAGTGTTAAATTATTTGCACTCGATCTGCTAGTTCCAGGGCTACAAAAAGTAGTTGTTTCTTATCAGAAGGTAAGCCAATTATATAACTGAAGCATTTAAGAACAGATAAGGTATAGATGTAAAAGACTTTAGTCTGAGTTAACTCTTTTGAGAGTAATGAATTTCATTATACTATCAATCTAAAAGGTGAATAAAGTGAAGGTGTCATTTGCAGCGTGGAAAGTTGATACTTTTTTGGAGGGCCTGGCATACTGATAAGCATACTTTTCCAATCGGTGAAGATGACAACACAAGTAAACCACCTCACTCCTCGTTTCACTTACTAAAGCCTCTAGAGCAGTGATTCTCAACTTTTTGCTCCGCGACCCCCAAATTGTAAAAATAAATAGAATTAATATTTCGTGAACCCCTCCCCCCCACTTGATAATAATAGTAAGCCTTACTATTCATAATTGAATTTTGATTGTAATTATAAATGTAAAAGAGATTTTCCTTTATGGTTGCTCTAAAAACTAAATATAGGAATCGTATGTTATCACTCAAGAACAATTTACTTTTAAATATGTTTCTAACGGAGATCCACGTATGAAGAAAATTTTAAATGAAAAATAAATGCAACCATCACATTAATAATTAATTAATGATTAATTTCTTTACTTAACAATTAAGTGTACTTATTGCATGTAAAAATTTGGGTTTTTCCGTTTTCTTTATGCCACTATCAAATCCGAATTCCCTGAAGGGTTGCATAATTATTAATTTCTCTCACTCACTGCCTTACTGAATACTCTTACTGAGGCAGACGCACGCGTACACACATACTTCCCGGTCCCAGTATATAATATGTTACACGTTCTGTTGTTTAATTTCTTATTTAAATTATTTTGAGTATTTTTTTATTTACAGGTTACTTAACATTTTAATTATTTACATTATGTTTTACATTTAATTATTATTACATTAGTATTAGTTATATTTTTTAATTATTCACATTGGGAAGTCGTGTGAGTGTTTCACACAGACTATTTTAGTTGTCACATCTTCTGGGATTATGCAATAACCCTTTTTCCTAGAGGAACTCTATAACATCTTCATCCGTCCGAATATTATTCTGTAGCTCTACAAAATTCATAGCAGACTGAGTATGTTGACTTTGTTGTAATCACAGATTACATAAATACTAACTGTGTAGTAGTAACTGACTGAAATGGGAGTGGAGTCGACATTACGTAGGAATATTGCTTGTCAGATTGGCTCGCTAGACGCAGCAATGGGAGAATTGTGTAACCCTTCGGGGAATGCGGATTTGATAGTGGCATACAGAAAACGGGAAAGATTAAAATTTTATAGTAAGTTAATAATAAATAATTGTTTTCTCATAAAATGATTAAATGATTTCATTATTGTTTCGCGACCCCCTGTAATATCACCACGACCCCCAGGTTGAGAATTATAGCTCTAGAGCAGTGGTTCCCAACCTTGGGGCGATTTGGGTTCGCAGGGGGGCGATAAATTTGTGGGGGGCGATGAGTATTCAAAGACAGAAAAATAAAACTGTACTACAGGGTAAAATCTTTACTGTCGCTGATACATGTTTTTTTACAAACAAATAAACTTAACTCTTTGTTGACATTTTTTTTGGTCCGAGCTCCTACACATGAGATGAAGAATTCTGGACACAACTGCTTTGGTTGATTAATTGTTGTGAACAATAATAAATCTTTTTTACAGAATAACATACTTTATTATTTATCAACACATTACTTTAAATGAAATTAGGTATACGATGCTAAGAGAAGGGGGCGATAGGTGTGTCATCCTTCACAAAGGGGCGATGCCCCATAAAAGGTTGGGAACCACTGCTCTAGAGGTTCAAAACAGCTTTTCAGCTGATTACCTAAACATCAATAACCTACCTCAATTTTTTTACCTGATCATTTATGTTGCATCGAATTCACAATTATGTTAAAATTGAAATTTTGTAAAATTATCTTATGATGCAATAATGATATTTTGTATAACCTATTTCACAATTTTGTAAAAGTCAATATTGTATTTTTTCCATGTATACTAAGTTCGTTAACATAATGTATAAAGTAGCAGACGTCATTGAATACATGCATGTGAATGTATGGTTGTGTATGAATGTTATCTCTCTCTTGTAACAAAGGAAAGGTGTGGTTTGTTTTTAAATGTTTATAAATTCCAAGCACACGTGCGTTAGGTAAAAAATACAAACATCTAACAATCTTGTCTATTGTATTTATTATTATTATATATATATATATTTGTGTGTGTGTGTGTGTGCGCGCGTTTTTTTCTTTATGTACATTTCTGTCTTGTAATTATTGAAGGTCGAAGATGTTAGTTCAAATCATCCTAGTATCATGTACATACCGTATGTGTACCTGGATGTTATTTTTCTTATAACTGAAGGTTCTTCCATAGTTTGCTTTTCTTTTTTTTTGCATTTTAAATTTAAATTTCATAATTACTCTGTAATTATTGTTGGAAATAATGTCACCTCCTTTTTTTATCTTCAATGGTTTCTTGGCTTGTTATGAAGAAACTTATGAATATTTCATTAAATTCTTAAGAACTGTTATGTCAAAATTATTCTATATTGATAAAAACCAGGAATTAGTTAGTTAATAACATTTATTATTATATACTTTTTGTAATTTTTTTTTTATTAAGTAGGATTGCTCAAGCTAGAAAAGCCTTTGAAATGAAAAACAACTTATTGACTACAAATATTGATGTACAGATTAGGAAATTTTTTATAAAAATACTGTTTAGAGTCGTAGCATTATACGGGAGTGAAACGTGGATGATAGGGGCTGTAGAAAGGAAAAGGATAAGAACTTTTGAAGTATGGTGTTATTGGAAAATGTTAAATATTAAGTGGGTGGACAAATAAGTAATTTGAAGGTTATTAGTTGAATGGATGAAAGAAATCTTAAGGAAACATCTTTCCAGAAAGAGGGATTGGCTTGTGGGGCATATCTTAAAACATCCCGGTACTGTTTTAGAAAATAAATAATTAGCTACATTATAAAAAAACTTTTTACCTAAGGTGTGTACGTTGCAATCCGTTCAATTCAGAAATATAAGCAACCCCATAACCCATCGAGATGAGGATGATGTAAATGAGGTATAGTCTTGTACAAACCCAGGCCGACCATCCCTGAGAGAGTTAGGTTAATTGAATCCCAACAATCAAAGTACACCGGTAACCCTTATCCAGAATTCAAATCCGTATAGAAGTATAACTACCTTTGAAAGGATTTGAACCAGGAACTTTTGTCTCCGAAAATCAGCTGTTAAACAGCTGACTCGCGTCGACGACTCTACTTCTGTACAACCCGGTGGGTTTTTATAAATACTAAAATAACTCCTTTGTTCGTAAATCCTTTATTTATATAATGCTGACCATGTGATAAGAAACAGAACTATTTTTTATAGCCCTGGAACTAATAGATCAAGTGCAAATAATTAAACGCTTCACGTGGTGTAATGGGCAGTATTTATATTATAAGAAGTTGTTAAAAATTTTATGCACATTTTAGAATCTACCTGAATTGATAAAATTGTAGCATTATAATATGCTTAAGAATAATGCTTCTAGCATTGATGCAGTTGAAATCTATTAAAAGATTCATTTAAGCGGCCGTTATAAATGGTTAACTACTAAAATAAACTCTTAACAAAATAATATAAACAATACGGAAAGTTTACAAAATATAAAAATATATCAGGGTTTTACAAAACGGAAGAAACATTCATCAAAATCATTTGTCCCTGAAATTTACAAAAATTATAGATTTTTTTTATTACAATACCCTTTAAAAACAAAACGGAAGTCTGTAAAAATATTATAAAAATAATTGCAAGGTTACTTTTCATACTCACGTCCGAATGTGTGGGATTGTTAAAGTTATCTCAATAAAAATCCTTTATCTATAAATAATTAGGCCAACATAAGTACAATGTTACAATTTTTGACCTTTATAATATAAAAAATTGCACTTTTAAGATTAATTATCTAGGACTTTTAATCAATGTAAGGTTAATAAAACATAGGGAAGTACAACTTATTTCCGTAGGTCTTATAAAATTGTTTTATGAGAAGGTTGAAATAAATTTAAATCCATGAACAAATGATATATATCTATTTAATTACATTTTTCTTAAAGGGTCATCTAAATTTATAAGTATTAAATATTTATTTTAGAAATTATTTACATCACTAAAATAGAAGTTTTCAAAGTTTTAAAAATACACACTTGTAGCTAATTTTAAAGTTCGGTTCGGCATTGTACCAAAATTTATTTTTAGATGAGGTTAACGTGCGTACAGGAGTAGTTTTCAGGGTTGTATTGTTAAATAATATTAAGGAAGTAAATAACTTAACTTCTAAAACCACAGTATTTATTTTTTAAGTGCATTTTTAAGTAGTACATTTATTTTATTACGTAATCATTGTCGGTGTTGATTGTTAAATAATCACTATGCAACATTTGAAACCTTTTTTTTTGATAAGGTGATTTTAAAAGTCTTTTTCGTAAATCTCATTTAAAATGTTTGTGCCATTTGCAAGTTTTATAAAACGTTTAAAAAATAATTAACAATTTGAAATTAATTTTTACAATTAAAACCACTTATAACTATAAAATTTATCTTATATTTTTCTTGTTAACTAATATTGTTTAATGCCCATACTAGGCAGGTGGAGTGTTAATATTTGCACTTTATCTGCTAATTCTAGGACTACGAAAAATAGTTCTGTTTCTTATCACATTTTTTTTTTTTTGGTTTAACGTCTGACTGTTTTGCAAATTGCTGCTAATGCAGACGGTGAAGAATGAAATGAATTTTTTGTAACGTATGAAAATATGCCATGCCCGAGTGGGATTCGAACCCAAGACCGCGTGATGAGAGGCTTATCACATGGTCAGCCAATTATATGATTAAAGGATTTAAGAACAGAAGAGTTATTTTAATATTTTAGTATTTATAAAAGCCCACCGGGTTGATCCAGAGGTAAAGTCGTCGGCGCGAGTCCCCAGTTTAACAGCTAATTATCGGAGACCAAGATTCCTGGTTCAAATCCTTGTAAAGGTAGTTACTTTTTTACAAATTTACATTCTAGACAAGGTTACCGGTGTACTTTGATTGTTAGAATTCAATTAACCATACTCTCAGGAATGGTCGGCCTGGATCTGTTTTAGACTACAATTTATTTACACGTCATACACATAATCCTCATCTCATTGGGTTATAGAGTTGCTTATATTTCTGAATTAAACAGATTACAACGTACACACCTTAGGTAAATAGTTCTTTTATAATAGTAGCTAATTTTTTTTTCTATAACAGAACATTAGTTTGAAATAACTGTCGTGTAGCAGTGGTTAGTGTGCTAGGCTGCAATTTTTAAGATTCGATTTTGTTTCTTATTATATGGTCCGCAAATTTTATGACTAAAGCATTAAAAAAAGAGAACTAGTCAGAATTATTTTCTCAGAGAATAATAAATTTCATTATACAGCTAGACCCTGTGGTAAATGAAATGAAGGTGTCATTTGCAGTGTGGAAAGTAGATGCTTTTTAGAGGCCCTAGCATGCTGATATCCTTATTTTTGCACTCAGTGCAGAATGCAATGGTAAACCACCTCAATCCTCGTTTTTAGTCTTAGTTAGCCTTTCTTAATGTTGTAAAGTTTGAACCTTTAGCGGTTTAAACCAGCCTTTTGGCTGATGACCTAAACAACATCTATTACTTAGGCCTACCCCGATTGGGTAAATAACGTAGCTCATAACCAATTATAAATTTTTTAGTTCAAATAGTACTAGCAAAAATCGACGAACGATTCCCGATTTTAAATAAACGTTTAAAATATATCTCAAGGTGAACTTTATTTTCTTTGTTTCGTCTATCTGCTACAGATTATTATCTTCATAGAAACTATAAAGTATATGAAGTTTATAAATAGTAATTTTACGTGTATTTGTAAATACTTTTTATATTTTATTATTAATAAAGGTAAAAAAATAATAGGAAAGTTATAGTTGTAGTAGTACAGAAAGAAGCGTGGTCATTCTTCTTTACCTGATTCCAGACTGTGATTTCATTCTTATGTTCCTTCTGGCAATGAATGTTTTTTCTCTCATTTCCTCCGTACTACAACAACAACAACTTCTTCCTCTTTTCCCCCTTCCTTTTTCTTCTTCCACTAGTTCCACCGGTTCGTGAATTGCTTTTTATTATTGGTACTTGTACACAACCATTACATTACTAGTACAACAATAAAATTAGAAGGAAAGAAGACCTTGGAAAACAACTGGAGCGTGTAGTTTGCGTCCCGTAACCTAGACAACACAATGATAATCAACCGATCCCTCCTCCATCGCTACCAGCTCCATTTATAATTCTATTTTTATTTATTCGTCTACTTTATTTATCATGGTACGTTTTTAAACTACAGACCAAAATAATCGAATATAAAGATTCCTTTTCTTAGTATTTTTTTTTATTTTTCTTACCATTGGGCCGTACCGTAACGATCAATTATTTTTTTATTATTTACTCTCACCGTTTCCAATCGGATTTATTTCTTTTTTAATCAAAGACGATGTTATTGGAGCAAATGTATTGTTACAGTTTTTATGTTTTTGATTATATTGGTTACGTAATATTATTACTTTTCATTTCGTATTCTATTAACCTAATTTCTTTGTCCGAGGTTATTTGATAGTTACTTATATGTTCGTGTTAACGCGTAAAGAAGTTAAACTACATCTTTAAATTAATTTACTAGTTAGGTGACCGTCTTAACATCCAGACAAAGAAATCAGTAAATGAATTAATCAGTACCGTACAGTTTTTTTTTAATAATAATAATACTAATTAAAAATCAATTTCTTTTTTTTTTGGCTGGTGGCAGTTTTTAAAAAGGCTTATCTCTGACTTATGGCAAAAACCATTAGTGATTTCTGTATCTACTTTTTAAAAAAGTTCGTATGACAACTATTTTTGTTTCCAAATTCTAACTTTGATTATTTAACTTTCGGCTTTGGGCAATTTTCGGTCGAAACGTGACTTCAAACCCAATGATTTCTACGTATATATTGACTCGTTTTAAGAGGAGTCGAATAACACTATTTTTGTTTCCAAATTCGGACTGTTTATCTGACTTCCGGTTTCGGGGCATTTCCGGTCGAAACGGGAACTTCGTACCGTAGATTTTTGTATCTACTCTAAGAGGAATCGAATGATACACTTTTGTTTTCAAATTCTGATGTTGATTTCTTGACTTCCAATTTTGGGCTATTTCCGGTCGAAACCGTAACTTAAAACCCTATGATTTCTGTACTACTCTTTAAGAGGAATCGAATGAAACTATTTTGTTTATAAAATCCGACTTTTTTTCTTGACTTCCGGTTTTGGACCACATGTGGTCAAAACCAGAACTTCAAACCCATGACCTTTTTGGGTAGATTACAATCCGCAAACCGTTTGTGTTACTATCTCTTGTAGTTTTTGATATCTGGATGTGACGGTGGACAGACTAAGAAAAATGATTATGGCAATTTCAAAAATTACCGCTAATAAACAGATTTTTGGTAGAAGATCGTTACAAAAATTAAGTTACGCTGGTTGCGTTCTTGATCTTAAGATGACCAGATGACAACTAACTAGAAAACAACATTGTACCTGTTCAGTTTCAAGTACAGTCAATAAAGTATAGTCGCACACCAATGTAACCCGATTGTCTTTACTGTGGCTCGTATTTGTGGCGGGTTCCCTTACAATTTTCTTTGTATTAAATACCCTATTCTTCTATTTTTAGTTTTAGTATGGCGATGTTAAATTCTTCGGAGTTTGTTCTCGTGTGTGGCTGTCAGGACAGCCACACACCAACATTGAAAGTTTCTCTTGAACATTGAACGTTTCTCTTAACCGGTGTTACTTAACAATAAAAAATTTCTTTTAGTAATATGATTGTTTTTCCTCTCTGAGTCACGTTGAAAGTCATCATTGTTCTGAACGTATACTGTTGATGTTTACAAACAAAAAGAGAAAAAAGGTGGTGCAATTGTCAATTAATTTACATGAATCTTTAAGTTTTTTAATTTTTTGTCATCAGTCTCTCAACTGGCTTGATGCAATTCTCCAAACTGTTATATCTTGCGCAACTCGTTTCATATCTACATACCTGTAACATCTTTTGTAATTTGCTTAAATATTCTAACCTTTGCCTCCCCCTACAGATCACTCACTCAATTTTACCCTCCATTATGGATAGACCAATACCTGGATGTCTTAAGATATGCCCAACCAGCCTATCCGTTCTTCTGGTAAGATGCTTCCATATACTTCTTTTTTCATCCACTTGCCTAAGAACCTCTAAATTACTTATTTTGTCCACCCACCTAATCTTTAACATTCTCCTATAACACCACATTTCAAAAGCTTCTATCCTCTTCCTTTCTGCACCTCCTATCACCCACGTTTCACTCCCATATAACGCTACACTCCAAACATAATGTTTTAAGAAATTTTTCCTAATCTGTAAGTCAATGTTTGTAGTCAGTAAGCTGTTTTTCATTTCAAAGGCTTTTCCAACTCGAGCAATTCTACTTATGATATCACTTGTCCATCCTTTCTACCATCCGTTGTTATTTTACTCCCTTGATACCAGAATTTCCCAACTTCCTGTACGGTTTCGTTGCCTACTTTTAAATTTTCTTCTAAATTACTTATTTTGTTCACCCACCTACTCTTTAACACTCTCATATAACACCACATTTCAAAAGCTTCTATACTCTTCCTTTCTATAGCCCCTATCACCCACGTTTCACTCCTATATAATACTACACTCCTAACATAGTGTTTAAGAAACTTTTCCTAATCTGTATCAATTTTTGTAGTCAATAAGCTGTTTTTCATCTTAATTGGTTTATGTTTTTTTATGGTTTCCTTGTTTTCACTCCATATTTAAGTTGTGTAAGATATATAAATATTAGTGAACATAGATAGAACAAACGAATAAAATAAAATCTTGAATAGAGATTGCGAGATCGTCATTTGAGTATCGATGATTTCGATTAATCTTTAAGTATCTATGCTATAGGTATAAATAGTAATAAAATATCGATTTATAAATCAATCGTATCTGTCAATAAGATTTATAGTCAATTTATGAACTTAATAAAGTAACTGCATAGTATAACTACGTATATTAGAGACTTTTAGTTCAGTTTAAAGTTCTATTGCAGTTAAGAAGTAGTGTGCAACTAAAGTTTAGCAGTGGAGATTGGACGACCAATTTCTATCAATAAAGGAAGCTCTTTATTCTAACAACCTCTACAAAGTAGCATCAACTTAAATAAGACCTCTTAAGTTGATCATTGGGACTTCAAACGTAAATTCTTTACATCAATTCAACTTAATAAGACTTTTGTGTACATCAGTTTTTCATCTAGTTGCTCATATCTTTTGATTTTAAGTAAAACTTTTCGCATGTTCGTTAATTCATAGAAAAGTGTTTTAACTTTGTATGAGATTTTAATTTTCCTAGTTGTTTTTTCGGAGGAATTTTTGAGGTCAAGATAATTTCATCAAAATCTTTATTTAAATTGAGTCTGTACTTTAGTCTTGATTGTACGCTATATATTTTTTTTCATTGTTGCAAGGTCAGTTATTGATTAAACAAACTTATATAATAAGATCATTATTTTGCATACAACAAATTTTTTATAAACATAATTATAATTTTTGCAATATTTTTTTATTTGTTAAAATTATTCACAATATTCTTGGAGGCACCAGAAAGGTTCTTTATTTATTTTAATATCCTATCTTTAATTTTTCTGTAGTTGTATCGTTCAAGAAAACGACCTATCGGTTGGTCTAGAGGTAAAGTCGTCGCCGTGAGTCAGCTGTTTTAACAGCTGATTTTCTGAGACGAAGGTTTATGGTTCAAATCCTTGTAAAAATAGTTTCTTTTAATACGGATTGAATACTTGATTTTTTTATTGTGTTTTGATCCGAAACGTTTTAATATGTTGGTTATCATACAAAGTCGCTTACCAAATCCATGTGATTTAATTAAAAGCGAATTTCTGCTAAATTTTAAACAGATTTTTTGCTGAAATTTTTTACAGAAATAATACTGTACCTACATCTTTAACAGTACAATACAATTCCCGTTAATTTATTATGACATTTGTATAAGCTGGAATTATGAAAACGAAAAGTATAGTACTGTATCTTGTATGATTTCTTTAAGAAATCGCAAATGTTTGTTAGAAATTTATCTCTGTATTCTGTATTATTACAATATAAATAAATTGAACAAATACAAAAAGAAAGTGAAAGTTTACTAAATCAAATAAATAAAAATAAATTGTAAATAAAACACCTTTATTTTTTCTTAATGTATTATGTATGTAGGTTTTTTTTAATGGAATTCAGATTGCAAATTTCATCATCACCTAGTATTATTTTGTATTAAAATTAAATAGTAAAAGTAATTTACCTGTACATTTTTCTGTTTCAAAATTATCTTTTAAGTTTGGTTGTTATTATTGTAATCAAATATTTTTTTAGTTACGCGTAACTTTACGTGTTGAATAAATTAAGAATTTTATGTTGCAGAATATCCGAAATCAGGTTTTAAGGTTTTTATCAACAAATTTTATAAATTCCAAAATAAGAAAAGTAATTTTTTTAAAGATGTAAACGTGAATAATAAGGTTTCCTGGAGCAACTTATAAATTTTTTTAGATTTTACGATCTCATAGGATCTCACTTCATTCCAATTTCTGAGCCGGTCCATTCTGTAATCGTTTCTTCATATTCCCGAAGCGCGTAAGTTGTTTTATTCTTCCTTCTTTCCGTTTCGTCCACATCTTCCTGAAGGGTTGCGACGTTTGGCGCCTGACGTCCGAATACACCCTGTTGAATTCCTTTCTTGTTTATGCTCAAATGTTATCATGTTAGTTTTAATTAGCTCGTCGTATTAATCCAGATTTTGTAATCAGATCCTCCTTTGAAATTCTCAACTCTTCCATGTCCTGTTGGACTTTATTTATCCATTTCGGTTGTGTTGTTCTTTCTTAGTAAAGTTAATAATTTGGTTAGCAAGTCTGGTGTTTTCTGCTCTGAGTAGACGCCCCAAGAGTAAAATTCTTTTTTCCTGAAGAAATTTTATTTATATAATCAATTGCTATTAAATTTTCTCGCTTGATAGTTGTTTTGTGTTCATTAAAATGGAAAAAAACCTGTCTGCTCATAACAGACAGGTGGAGTGTCAGATTATTTGCACTCAATCTGTTCGTTGCAGGGCTAAAATAAATAGTTCTGTTTCTTATCACATGGTCAGCCAATTAAATGACTGAACCATTTAAGAACAGAAGAAGTAGAGGTGTACTGTGACACTAATCAGAGATATCTTCCCTGAAAGTAATGAATTTCATTATACAGCCAGACCCTGTGGTGAATGAAGTGAAGGTGTCATTTGCAGAGTGGAAAATATGTGTTTTTCAGAGGGCCCGGCATGCTGATAAGTGTACTTTTCCACTCAGTGAGGAAGGCAATGGTAAACCACCTCACTCCTCGTTTTACTTAGTAAAACCTCTACAGGTTCAAACCAGCCTTTCGGCTGATGACCTAAACAACACACAAAATGGAAAAATTGTATTACGTACAATGACAGGTCCGTTGTTGTTTAGGTCATCAGCCGAAAGTCCGATAGTCTGAACCACTATTACACTATAGGCTTTACTAAGTAAAATGAGGTATGAGGTGGTTTACCATCGCCTTCGTCACTAAGTAGAAAAGTATATTTATCAGTATGCCAAGCTATAATAATGAAATTCATTACTCTAAGAAGAGATAACTTGACTACTTTTTTACACCTCTACTTCTTCTGTTCTTTAATGGTTCATTCATATAATTGGCTGACCATGTGATAAGAAACTAAATTATTTTTTGTAGCCCTGGAACTAGCAGATCGAGTTCAAATAATTTAACACTCCACCTGCCTGTTATTACCAAATTAAATTTTCATAAATTTTATTTCTGCCCATAACAGACAGGTGGAGTGTCAAATTATTTACACTCAATCTGTTTGTTGCAGGGCTAAAATAAATAGTTCTGTTTCTTATCACATGGTCAGCCAATCAAATGACTGAATCATTTAAGAACAGAAGAGGTAGAGGTGTAAAAGACACTAGTCAGAGTTATCTTCTCTGAAAGTAATGAATTTCACTATACAGCCAGACCCTGTGGTGAATGAAGTGAAGGTGTCATTTGCAGAGTGGAAAATATGTGCTTTTCAGAGGGCCCGGCATGCTGTTAAGCGTACTTTTTCACTCAGTGAGGAAGGCAATGGTAAACCACCTCACTCCTCGTTTTACTTAGTAAAACCTCTACAGGTTCAAACCAGCCTTTTCGGCTGTTGACCTAAACAACACAACAACAAATTTTATTTAACGATTCTTTCTTTCTATCTTGTGCTCATTTTTAAAAATTGATGTAGGCCTACAGTTGTTCTAATTATGTACCCTTTATTTGTTCTAACCAATTAGATTTTCCTTCGTTCGATGGTGGAAAACTTTCCCTTGTGTACTATGTTATCAGTTAATTTGATTCTCTCTTGAGCTCTAGAAACCAACGCTAAATTTTGTAGTAATCGATATAAAAATTGGTTTTCCATGAAATACCCCTAATAATGTTTCTTAATAGAGATCCATTTAAACGCAGGAAAAATTATTAAAACCCGGATTTATTGGCAATATTATAAACTTAAGTTTCATCCAACATACTTGCATAACAGGCAAGTGGAGTGTTAAATTATTGGCACTCGATCTGTTTGTTCCAAGACTACAAAAAGTAGTGGTGTTTCTTATAACATTATCAGCTAATTATCATTATATGCCTGAAGCGTTTAAGAACAAAAGAGGTATGTGGTGTAAAATACACTAGTCAGAATTATCTCTTCTGAAAGTAATTATTTCAGTTTACAGCCAGACCCTTTGATGAATAAAGTGAATCATTTGCACGGTAAAAAGTACGTGTTTTTCAGAGGGCCTGACATGTTGATAAATTTACTATTCCACTCAGTGAGGAAGGCATGGTAAACCACCTCACTCCTCGTTTTCATTTAGTAAAGCCTCCGGAGGTTCAAACCAGCTTTTCGGCTGATGACCTAAACACAGTACAGTAGAATCTCTGTAGTCCGGCACCTCCAGTAAACCGGCCCTTAAAATATTAGGGCTAAAAGTATGAAACTTCACCCAGGACTGATATTGGTAAAAGATTTAAATTAAATTAGGGCAATCATTTCGACCTAATTACGGCGGTTTTAATATAACATGTATGCTTAGGATTTGATTAACGAAATAAAGCAGACCTTAATTATTGTTTAATGGAATAATTGTTGGCCTTTTATCCAAAACCCAGAACGGGTTATACTCTATACTTCATGCTGAATTGACAATGAAACGTAATTCTCAGAACATGAGCACCCGCACACCCCACTAGGCGATGTCCAATAGCTAACAATTACTCGTATGTTTAGTACAATGACTATAGAAGTACTCAGCAAGCTGTTTTTAATTAGTTAATTTAATTTAAAATCACATAGAAATCAATGCATATTCATTTTTTGTTTAAATTTATAAAATAGTTCCAAAATTTCAACACATCCAGTAATCCACCACCCTCTCGGTCCCGTAAAGGCCGGACTACTGAGGTTCTATTGTAATAATATGAAGAAGGAAAACATTTTCTTTAATACGATTTAACATAACTAGCTCATTTTTTTCATTAATAGTAAAGATCACATTTACAAAATTTTAGGATTTAGTAAAAATGGATAAAAAGTAAAAGAGGATAACTCGACTTTTGTATTTTACACCTTTACCTCTTGTGTTCTTAAATAATGCTTCAGTCATATAATTAGCTGACAATGTGATAAGAAACAGAACTATTTGTTGTAGCCCTGGAACTAACAGTTCGAGTTAAAATAATTGGAACACTCCATCTCCCTGTTATGGACTGATTCGTATTATTCACTTATAATAAGATATAGTTTAATTAATCCGATTTGAAACTGGACTAATGTAAGAGAGATTTAAAAGCCAGAAATTTAGTCTGATCGTACATAAAATTAAAGTATTGTTATAAGCCTTTTATAAAATAACCACATCAGAAAGATTACAGAATAATGATTTGGTACTTTCAAGATTTTTTACCGTGATAACATTAAGTAGAAACAACGCAAGTGAGAAAAAACGCAGCATTATTTAAAGTTCATCGACTCCTTTGTTATAAAAGCTGTTTTAAGTACTCAATGTGTATGTACATGCTGTTTTGTTATTCCAATAACTATGAGCATACATTTACTTCTGATACATTCACATTCGTCTCATATAAAAGCAATAACAAGCAGTCATTGGCATCGCCGTACCTTCATACACAACACCTATGTAAATTTATTTACACCAAACGTTTACTTAAGAACAAAAAAATAACACTCAAAACAGTTGTTCAAATACATTCGTCAGATATAAGAGACTACATTATTATTTTTTGATTTGATACGGTAAAAAAATATATCCAAAAAATGTTTTGTTTTAATTCCGACTCTTATGTACATTGAGGTTATGCAGAAAATGTAATAAAAAAAATCGACCGGGATTCGAACCCTTAGCATAATATAGCCAAGTTGCACTACTACAGCAACCAGTACCGGGCTAGACAATTTCGAAAGAAATTTTTAAAAATGTATTAATTATAATGTTTATTAAATAAACTTGAGGATCTGGCATGCTGATAAGCATAACATTCAACTCTTAAGAGGAAATTAATGGAAACACTTTTAAATGAAACCAGCCTTTTAATATCCATTTTTCAAAGGTTTTAGGTATGTTACATAATGTTATAAAATTGTAATTATTTATACATAATTATTATAATTCGGTTTTTTATCAGATGGTCAGCCAATTATATGGCGGAGACATTTAAGAAGAAGAAGAAGAAGAGGTGTAAAAGACACTAGTCAAGAGTTACCTCGTCTGAAAGTGATGGATATCTTTATACAGCCAGACCCTGTGGCTTAAATAGAAATATTAGTAATATTTCTAATCAAATGGTCAGCCAATTATACGACTGAAGCATTTAAGAACAGAAGAGGTAGAGGCGTAAAATACACTAGTCAAGACTTATCAGTTCTGAAAATAACAAATTTCATTATACAGCCAGACTGTGGTAAATAAAGTAAAGGTGCCATTTGCCGAGTAGAAAGTAGATGTTTTCAGAGGGCCTGGAATGCTGATAAACACACTTTTCCATCCAGTGAGGAAGGCAATTGTAAACCATCTCACTCCTCGTTTTACTTAGTAAAGTTTCTAGAGGTTAAAATCTGCCTTTCGGTTGATGACCTTACCAAGAAATAAGCTGTAAATGACAATTGAAATTTTAATCTGTAAGTTCAATGTACAATTTAAATTCGATGATCTGTTGGTTAGGTCATTAGCCGAAAGGCTGATTTGGAACTCTATAGAGGCTTTAATAAGTAAAACGTGTAGTGAGGTGGTTTACCTATGCCTTCCTCACTGAATTGAACAGTATGCTTGTCAGCATATCAGCAAATGATTCTTTTACTTCATTCACCACAAGGTTTGGTGAAATACCTCTTGAGGATATACTAAGTGAAACGAGAATTGAGGTGATTTACAATTGCCTTCCTCACTGACTTGAACAGTATGCTTGTCAGCATACCAGCAAATGATTCCTTTACTTCATTCACCACAAGGTTTGGTGAAATACCTCTAGAGGATATACCAAGTGAAACGAGAATTTAAGTGATTTACAATTGCCTTCCTCACTGAATTGAACAGTATGCTTGTCACCATTCCAGTCCCTCTGAAAACCATCTACTTTCCGCTCGGCAAATGACACCTTCACTTTATTCACCACAAGCTGTATAATGAAATTTATTACTTTCAGAGTGGATAAGCCTGGACTAGTGTCTTTTACACCTCTGCCTTTTCTGTTCTTAAATAGTTAAGTCGTATAATTATCTGACCATCCAATTAGAATTATTACTATTTTATAGCCCTGGAACTAGCAAATTTCTTGATCGAGTGCAAATTTAACACTCCCAGTTGTCTGTTATGAGCAATAGTATGTTTGCTATGCAAGACTATTTGCCTTGTCATTTTGCTTTAGTAGGTACGGTAAGTAGCTAATTCTTAAGATTGTAATGTATTTTTATTACCAAGTAGTCAATACCTTTGAAGTCAACTTCAACAGGTTGTTCTGTTATTCAATACAGCGTACTGTTCCTGTTCCGCGTAACTTAAGTAAAAAGGTACTACTTTATAACGAGTTGTACTACTGGAAATATGCATTTGTAAAATTATTTTAACTTGTAAAATTACATTAAAATAATTATAATGGATATATATTTATAATATCAATGATGTCATTAAAAATTAACTTTCATTAAGATTAGAAATGTTGTAAAATTTTGTTTAGTGC
The DNA here is from genome assembly GCA_035578175.1 of Catonia carolina. Classification (NCBI taxonomy): domain Eukaryota; kingdom Metazoa; phylum Arthropoda; class Insecta; order Hemiptera; family Achilidae; genus Catonia; species Catonia carolina. Next base: position 53,246,135 of record JAQMRL010000006.1, read on the forward strand.
ATGCTTTTTACAGGTTTATTACTATTTTATGCCAAGAAAAACGTGCTAACTGGTAGAAATGTTCATCTATTAAAATTATGCTTCCGCAGTTTATGTTAATTTTATCTTTGTTAAACTATTAAGTTTCTTTTCCGTTATTGTGCGTACATCGATATTGCATTTTTTCTATTAAGTTCAAATAATACACCTTATTTTTTATTGTTTTATTATATCTCTGTTTATTGGTTTTGGTTTTATTGTGTTCGATATAGTTACGAAAGACAAAACAATTTTTTATTTAAGTGCGTGAGATTGTGAAGAGTGAATGAATTTATTTCTTAAAGATCTTGCGCGTATTTAATCTGGGGTCAATTTTTTATTATCCTTTGTTGTTTAGGTCATTACCCAAAAGCTAGTTTGAACCTGTAGAGGTTTTACTTAGTAAAATGAGAATTTAGGTGGTTTACCATGTCTTTCATTGAGTTGAAAAGTATGCTTATCAGCATGCGAGGCTATCTAAAAAGCACATACTATCTATTCTGCTTATGACACCTTCACTTCATTCACTACAGGCTGTATAGTGAAAATCATTACTTTCAGAGAAGATGACTCTGATAGTGTCTTTTTACACCTCTACCTCTTCTGTTAAATGATTCAGTCATTTAATTGGCTGACCATGTGATAAGAAACATAACTATTTTTTTTAACCATGCAACTTACAGATTGAGTGCAAATAATTGAACTCCCACGTGTCTGTTATAGGCATCCTGCTTGTTATTAACTTTAATTGATAAAACGATAGATTGTTAGACATGATAATGTTAATTCCAGAGTGATACAAATATATTTCTGTTTCGTCCCGCTCGATTTGTCAGTACACATTAAAAAAAAGAAAATTAGTGTGTTATCAGCGTTGACAATTGAAAGGTTTAGGTTATTAAGTTAAGGTTAAGGGTTATTATTAAGGTTAAGGTTTAGGTTATTAGCTTACTAAATGGAAAGCTCTGGGTTCGATTCTCCGGTAGAGTTTGGAAATTATTGCACATTTAAACTTATCAATCTGTTAATACTCTTTCAAAATTAAATAGTAACTTCACAAATGAAAATTCAAAATAGGGCTTGAAATATGAACTTATAATTCAAATAAAAACCCTCAACCACGACGATTTATTAAAAACTCCCGGAAATATTTTTGTTTATATGTATAAACTTTAACTCATTTCATCTTTAGAAAAATGTTTCGGTTTCGTTTTAGCATTTTTGTTATCTCAAAACGATTGGATGGTGCTTATTTTTCTAGCAGAACACTATTATTATGTACTGTTTTGTTGTTTAAGTCTATTTCAGATAACATTTTATTATCAGTGATAAATGATGATGGTTTACATTCGTTAAATATTATTTATATTTTATCTTTATTTCCTATTAATTTATTACGACGTTGTGTATTTTTTTAACAATAAAATAAAATGATTCATTTAAAAAGATAATGTTGTTTATTCGTTGCTCTACCCATTGTGGTTTTGGTTTTAATAAACTGAAGTATGCAATGTTTGTATCTATAAAATATTTGATTTATGATGATCCGTGATTAGTTGTTTACCGAATAAACATTTTGAAATATATTTGCGGTTTTATGTCTTAAATCGGTTGTACATCAGACTATGAACTTAAAAGACCCGGGTTGGGTTCATTGTCATCATGAAAGTTACCTATAAGCTTTTTACACCATGTTTATCTCAGATTTTTTTGTCTTCTGCCAGCATCTTAATTTCTTAATTCAGTAAGCTTCGCTTTTTACGATTAGTTTACAAAAAACTTACTTTTGAAATTTCAGTGCAATCGGTTCAGTCGTTTTTATTTCATAATTAAAAACAAAACAAAAAATTAGTGTGAAACACTGACACAACTTTATCTTGCCAATGCGAATAATGAACAATATAACCTAACATTTTTAATAAAACATTAGAATAAATTAAAAAACTAACCTCAAAAAACATAACTTAATTTTAATCATGATTGAATAATGCAAAAGGAAAACCTACCTTAGTTTGGTTTAATAATAAGGAAAATCACTCTTTGACGCTAAACTAGGCTCTGTAGAGAAAAATGCTAGAAATAAAAGTTTTAGATCTTTTAAATTCCTATAAATTTTATTAAATACACTTTTGTCATAAAATTCATACTAAGGCCGAAATCTTGAAAAATCCATTTATTACAATTTTTCATAAAAAAGAGACCCAAGAAAATCACTAATTACCTACCGCCTAACTAAGCGTTATTCAAAGAAATATTTGAAATAAAAGTTGTAGGTTTTTAAAGTCTCTGCAACTTTTATTATATAAATTTTTGTGATAAAATGCACATTAATGTCGCACTCTTTAAAAAAACTTTTTGCCGTTTTTGAGAAAATCGCAAAAAAGTGAAAAATTACACGAATAAACTATTACTTCTGGTTGACCGATTTTGATGAAAATGTTAGTGTTGGGTGATACTTAACTTAAGTTTGAAGTTTCAACTTTGTACAATGTTCCGTTCTGAAGATATATTGTACACGCGCGCGCGCGATTTCAGAAAATCGACGAGAAAGTACGTGGCACAAGAGAGAATTTCTCCAATGTATACAATGTTCACATCGCCATCATAAACAATTAATTTTATAATGTTATTTCGTGTTATCTTTAATTCGTTTTATTACTTTAAAATTTTAGTTGTGGATTTAATTAAATTAATTTAAAAAAAAGTGATAACATTTTTATGGAGTGGCATGTTGTTTATTATCTTTCTGTACTATAAAAATTTTACATATCTTTTCTCAAAAGTTCAAAGATCGTCGTCAGCAAGATGATAATGTTTATTCAGCTTTATGAAAGTACATTTTTGATTGTATTTCCTATTATATTTTATACAATGGGTGTAAGAAATCTTTATTTTTCCCTTTGGAATTTGTTTGTTGTGTTAAAGAAATATTATAATGGCTTCCCTTAAACAAATTGATTGTTTGGTCTGTACCTTGAAATTCGATTCAAAAAACTAAAAGTTTTGTCTTTTTATAACTAAAGTTGTTATCTGTTGTCAATCTGTTAGTTGCAGGGCTAAAATAAATAGTTCTGTTTCTTGTCACATGGTCAGCCAATTAAATGACTGAATCATTCAAGAACAGAAGTGGTAGAGGTTTGAAAGACACTAATCAGAGTTATCTCCTCTGAAAGTAATGAATTTCATTGTACAGCCAGATCCTGTGGTGAATTAAGTGGTGTCATTTGCAGAGTGGAAAATATGTGTTTTTCTGAGTGCCCGGCATGCTGATAAGTGTACTTTTCTATTCATTGAGGAAGGCAATGGTAAACCACCTCGCTCCTCGTTTTATTCAGTAAAACCTCTACAGGTTCAAACCAGCCTTTCGGCTGATGACCTAAACAACAACAAAAGTTGTCAAGTTATAGCAAAATTTTATGAATTTGTTAATTACAGGACATCTGAATTGTACTGGTTGTTTAGATAATCAGCCGAAAGGCTGGTTTGAACTTCTATAGGCTTTACTAAGTAAAACGAGGAGTTAAGTGGTTTACCAATGCCTTTTTCTCTGAGGAAAAGTATGCTTCTCAGCATGTCAGGCCCTCAGAAAAGCATCTACTTTTCATCCTGCAGTTGACACTTTTTTATTCACCACAGGGTCTGGTTGCATAATGAAGTTCATTACTCTTAGAGTAGATAACTCTGAATAGTGTCTTTTGCACCTCTACCTGTTCTTAATGATTCAGTCAAATAATTGGTTGATCATGTAATAGGAAACTAAAATATTTTTTTTAGCCTGGGAACTAGAAGATGGAGTACAAATAATTAAACATTTTATTCTGTTATGGGCAATTATTTATATTATTATATTATAAATGTATTCTTTGTTTTTAGGTAATTAACCTCAAACCGTGAGGTTTTATTCGTTGTTTAATAAGTGTTGTTGTTTAGGTCAACAGCCGAAAGGCTGGTTTGAACCTGTAGAGGTTTTACTAAGTAAAACGAGGAGTGAGGTGGTTTATTAGTGCCTTTCTCACTTAGTGGAAAAGTACACTTATCTGCATGCCAGGCCCTCTGAAAAGCATATATTTTCCACTCTGCAAATGACAATTTCACTTCATTCACCACAGGGTCTGGCTGTACAATGAAATTCATTACTTTCAGAGGAGATAACTCTGATTAGTGTCTTTTAAACCTCTACCTCTTCTGTTCTTAAATGATTCAGTCATTTAATTGGCTGACCATGTGATAAGAAACAGAACTTTATTTTAGCCCTGCAACGAACAAATTGAGTGAAATAATTTGATACTCCACCTGTCTGTTATGGGCAGGTTTAATAATTATACAAACCGAATTACCTATTAGATCAAATTGTCTTTAATAATGATCAGTTCCCTACCGTAATTAGGTTAGGAAATTTTTGGTAACGTGCAGAATTTTCATCGGGATCTCATTTATCATAGCAAAAGATTTTGACGTTAAAATTTGCCTCAATTTTCTAAATTGTGAGTGAACAAAGTATATTGTATTTGTTGGAATCTCGCCGTAAATATTTTATTAACAGTGAAGAGGGAAACGTATTGCAGCGTAACAAACCATAGGTGACGTTTCAAGACGACACGGTCCATGATAACATTCACTTTCTTTCTAAGCGTAAAACACAACTACGATACGCTTGCACTTTCACTCCATCGCTTTCTTGTTGTTCATCCATCAGCGAGTTCATTACTGATTATTATTATTACCTCACATTTTTTCCTTTTTAAATAACAACATTATGGTTTCTATGCACGTACCAGTTTGGTGTTAAATATTTTATTTTGTTTTTATTCAATCTGAGGAAAGTATCGTTTATGAAATCTTCGACTAACTATTAACACACACAATTTATTTCCTTCATTAATGTTTTCATATATAGGAAATTTACACTTCGAAGAGTAATTAGAAACCGGAGTGTAACCGAAGAAAAATTTCTAAGGTTACAGGACTTTTGTATTTTCATAACATATTTGGTTTTTAATTTATCGTTATTCTCAATTTCCTCATTTTGCCCAAAACCTGGCAGGTAAAGTGTTATATTCTTTGCTCTCGATCTGCTAGTTCCAGGGCTACAAAAAATAGTTCAGTTTCTTATTGATTGGCTGACATTTAAATGATTTGGATCATTTAAGAACACAATATGTAGAAGTGTGAAAAAAGACACTATTCAAGAGTTATCTCTTATGAAAGTAATGAATTTCATCAGAAAGCCAGACTCTATGGTGAGTGAAGTGAAAATGTCATATGCTGAGAAGAAAATATATGCTTTTCTGTAAGGTTGGCTTGCTGATTAGTATTCTTTTCAACTTTTTACGTAGTAAAGCCTCTAGAGGTTCAAACCAGCCTTGGCTTAACTTGCTTGCTGGTCCGTTATTGGAAGAAATATGTAGCTGTATTTTATTTTTTAAATTATTTAGTTTAAAATAATTATCAGATGTATTCTGTAGTTCTATATAATAATAATCTAAGTAACAAAGAAAAGAGGCAATCAGTTAATTTGATTCATATTCAAGTTACAAAACAAAAGGAAAAGAGAAAAACTTAGCATGTTGTTTGTAAGGCAACTTCTTTATATACAATATCATTTGTTAATTTATTTTTAATAATGGTAATTGTTAATCAATCATTGTTTCATATCAAGTTCATTGACTTAAAGTAATAAAAAACAACCGTCGATAATTATTCTGTATATTTTTCGACGGTGAGTTCATTACGTATTGAGACTTTATCTTTGTATGATGACTATTTAAAAAATTAAATCATTGTAATGATGTTTGAATATTTGTTCGCGTGCGTGTGTATGTATTGGTGAGTTTTCATGTTTTGTCACCGTCGTCCTCTTTATTACTGTGCTGCCGACCGATAATGATTCCGGCAATGTCGACAGTGCAGAAAGCTAAAAAATTATCAAAATTTTTAACAAGTTTATAGCTAAAAGTTCTCAAAAAGGAATCCTCATGAATTGACTTCACTACACCTTTTTGTATATTGCTAAGCTAGCGTTCTAGAATGTTTCAGAACGTTTCAAAAAGTAAAATTATTACAAACAACATAAATATTGAAGTGTGTGAGGCGGTTGTATATAAAAGCAATAATATCTTACGTCATAATATTATGGTCTAAAAAAATTTAATTTTTTTCCATTTCGGTAATCAGCCGAAAGGCTGGTTTGAACCTCAAGAGGTTTTAGTTTTAAAGTATACTTTTCACTATGCCTGGTTCTCTAAAAATTACCTACTTTTCACCCTCCAAATTACACTTTCACTTCATTCACCACATGGTCTGGTTGTATAATGAAATTCACATTACTCTCAGAGGAAATAACTGCTTGACTCGTGTCTTTTACACTTGTTCTTCTTCTGTTTTTAAATGCTTGTCATATAATTGGCTGACCATGTGATAAGAAACCAACTATTTTTTGTAACCCTGAAATTAGCAGATTGAGTGCAAATAATCTAATACTCCTCCTGCCTGTTATGGCCAAATATAAATTACGTTAGCTTCTAATTCAAATTTTTGGCTTCGCTAAACTTAGCAACTTTCAAAAGTTACAAGCTTTTAAATTATATTAAGAAAATCTGTTTCCCATCTTCATATTTTTGTGTTTTTGTTATCAGCACCAAAGACTAGTTCGAACATCCAGAGGATTTACGTGGTAAACGAGGAGTGAGATGATTTACAAATGTCTTCCTCACTGACTAGAAAAGTATGATAACCAGCATGTCAGGCACTCTGAAAGTTATCTACTTTTCCACTCTGCAAATGGCACCTTCACTCATTCACTATGGCGCCATGCTGTATAATGAATTTCATTACTTTCAGAGAAGATAACTCTGACTATTTGTCTTTTATAATTATACCTCTTATGTTCTTAATGACTTCTGATAATGTTTCAGTCATAGAATTGGTTGAAGAAACAGAACTATTTTTTGTAGCCCTGGAACTAGGAGAGTTCCTTCTAATTCCAGAGAGCCGGATAAACGAGGTTTTTTACTGTAACGTTATCAGAAATTTTATTCAATATAAAATTGTAATATAAACATAAAGTTTTATTTATTTACAATAAAAATTATAATTGTTGACTAAATTATTTTAGATAAATTATCTACGTTGTTCATATTTTTATGATTAAACATTAAATAATTAAGTTATGAATAAAATACAAACACGATGCAATACATGATAACACATCTAGGATTTTGTAATATCTTATATAATCATAGATTAAATAGTAAAGGACAGGTTTAATGTAGTAATATTTCTATAGTAGTGTAAGTAAATTATTTATATATATATATATATATATATATATATATATATATATATATATATATATATATATATTACATTTAGTATAAGGAGAGATAGGGCTGTTCATAGTTAACTATTTCTAATAAAGAGAGAGAGAGGTCGTTGACATTTTAAATAATAAACAATATTAATAATTACATACACACGTACACACACACTCTGACACACCTGTGAACCGTTGTGAACTCAAGACTTATTTCATATTATATATATTGTAGTTGTAACGTGCACTTGTTTTACGGTTGTATGTGTGTGTTTATTTTTTATCCGCGCATATTGTAATCGGATAAAGAAAAATTTCAGAAAATTTCAAAAATTTTCGTGTAAATATCTACGGCAGATTGTAAGTTAAAAGAAATATTGTGTTTTAAATAATTTTTTTTTGTAGTATGATAATTCAATCGGAAGGTGTTAATAGGTTAAATGTAATTTTAACAATGATTTGTTAATAGTTTAAATTTAAAATACTCGTATGTGCCTTTATGATCAACGTAAGAATTTATTATTAAAAATCTGGTGTGAAACACTCACACAACTTTCTCTTGCCAATGCAAATAATTAATAATAAACCTAACATTATTAATAAAATATTAGAAATAAACAAAAAACAAACCTCAATAAACATAACCTAATTTTAATCATGAGTGAAAGATGCAAAATGAAAATCAACCTCATTTTGGCTTAGAAATACGGAAAATCATTCTTTCTCTCTAAACTAGGCTCTGTAGAAAAAAATGCTCTAAATAAAAGTTGTAGATCTTTTAATTTTCTACAAATTTAATTATATACACTTTTGTCGTAAAATGCATACTAAGGCCGAAATCTTAAAAAAATCGATTTTTCACACGTTTTCGTGAGAAAAAAACAGAAAATCGCAAATTACCGCTAAACTAAGCGTTATACAAAAATTTGTTTGAAATAAAAGTTGTAGAATTTTTAATTTTCTACAACTTTTATTATATAATGTTTTGCGCTAAAATGCATATTTTAAAGCCGCAATCTTAAAAAGAAAATGTTTTTACGTAAAAACAGCCTCAAGCAGAATTTCAGCAAACATGGCGCCTACCCTATATTGTAGAGCATAAAAAAATGTAGTAAACCAGGCGATTTTTAAAAAAATCGTAGGACTAGTTTTTGAGAAAATCGCAAAAAAGTGAAAAATTATACGAATAAACTACTACTTCCGGTTGACCGATTTTGATGAAAATGTTCGTGTCGGGTCCGGTAGTGATATGTAACTTAAGTTTCAAGTTTCAAGTTCGTACGATGTTCCGTTCTTGAGATATTCTGTTCACACACAGACACACACACACACAGACCAATCGCTAAAAACATGTTTTTTGGGTTCAGGGGGTCTGAAAACGTATAGATCCGGTGAAAACTCGATTTCGAAAAATCGACATGAAAACAATACTTTCCTTCCTATATATTCATATAGGCAAGAGAAAGTAAAAAGGTATGAAGTAGTTTTATTTCACCAGAGTATAGTGAAAGTCGTAACATCATCATTATCTGTAAGGATTTGACTCAGTGGATTGTTCTGGTATTCATCTCTTTTTAGGTCTTCCCAAGCCTCTCTTTCCTCTAGGATTACATTTTCATGTTCGTAGAGGAAGTCTGTGTGCTGGCATGCCTAATTGTTAGGACTATAAAACAGTTCTGATAATGTTGTTGTTGTTAAGGTCATCAGCCAAAAGGCTGGTTTGAACCTGTAGAGATTTTACCAAGTAAAACGAGGAGCGAGGTGGTTTACCATGCCTTCTTCACTGAGTGGAAAAGAACGCTTATCAGCATGCCGGGCCCTCTGAAAAGCACATATTTTCCACTCTGCAAATGACACTTTCACTTCATTCACCACAGGGTCTGGCTGTATAATGAAATTCATTATCTTCAGAAAAGATAACTCTGATTAGTGTCTTTTACACCTCTACCTCTTCTGTTCTTAAATGGTTTAGTCATTTAATTGGCTGACCATGCGATAAGAAACAGAACTATTTATTTTAGCCCTGCAACTAACAGATCGAGTGTAAATAATTTGACACTCCACCTGTCTGTTATGGGCAGCCTGATAATGTAACAAAAATTAAATCTTTAAATGTTGTTTCTTTCATTCATATTCTAATAACTTCGGGCCAGCCCAATCAGTCGGAAGTCGCTTTTAATTGGTAAGTAACACCTGTTGGGTAATTGACTTTATATGGTGATCAGCTGACTGCCAATTGTGAACAAACTCCACTGGAAATTCCTGTTCAAATTTCATGCCTATCCACATCAAAATGCAGCACAAAAGCTGCGCGAGCGAATTGCGTGGGCGGTTGTTAATAATGAATATGGAGAACGGTTAAACGAATTCCTAGAATCGTTAAGCTTTATATATTCGTAATATTTTTCTTTCTGTATTTTAACGCCGTTCCATAATGTAAATGCGCGATAAAATATTGAAATTCAGTAATCACCAAAATAAAATAAAAAGTTTTCCGGAAACGTTTCGAATAATCGGGTTTTTTTTTTTTTTTTTTTTTTTTTTTTTTTTTTTTTTTTTTTTTTTTTTTTTTTTTACTTGTGAGGCCACAATGGACCACTTCAGCCACAACATGAAAGACTCTACTTCGATCTCTGAGCCTTGACCTTTACCCAGTATTCCCTCATTCTTTGTGATCTCTGAGCCCGGAGTTCTTCCGTCACCCTCTGCACTCTTGGTTTCCGGTTCCAAAGCCAGATCCTTCAACTTTCTATAACTCTCAGACTTGAACCTCACATCCTCCAGCGTCAACCCAAACCTTTCCAAGTCCTCCTTGACCTCCTTCGTCCAGTTCAAACCGATTTTAAAATCCCAGGCACTTTCGTCTAATCGGGGTTTTATTGTATAATAATATTAAATTTTTTATTAAAATCATTTTTGTGCACAGCTAACACGACACATTAAGAGTCCATTATAAAAAATCGTGTTGATGTTTAGGTCACCAGCTGAAAGGGTGTTTTGAACCTCTAGACGCTTTTTATTAGGTATAACAAGGAGCGAGATGATAACAAGTGCCTTCTTCACTGAGTGGAAAAGTATGCTTATCAGCATGCCCGGTCCTCTTGAAAAACACCTACTTTCCAAATGATACCTTCACTTCATTTACCACAGGGTCTGGCTGTATAATGAAATTTATTAACTCTTAACTAATATATTTTACACAACCTCTTTTGTTCTTGAATACTTCAATCATATAATTGGCTGACCATGTGATAAGAAACAAAACTACTTTTTGTACCCCTGGAAATAGCACATCGAGTGCAATTAATTTAAATCTTCACCTGCTTGTTATGGGCATGTTTTGATGTTCAATCAACCAAATATGTACACGGTTGTAATAATACGTAAAAAAAGATCATAAACTTAGTCTTATCTATTGTACATTGTATGAAAAACATATTTGTTAATTTACTCTTGAAACCAATTACGATATAAAAATTGAATTGTATTGCACAATATTTTGCATCGTAACTATAGTACAGTTAAATTCTAATTTTTACTCTCTTGCCTATATGAATATATAGGAAGGAAAGTATTGTTTTCATGTCGATTTTTCGAAATCGAGTTTTCGCCGGATCTATACGTTTTCAGACCCCCTGAACCCAAAAAACATGTTTTTAGCGATTGGTCTGTGTGTGTGTGTGTGTGTGTGTGTGTGTGTGTGTGTGTGTGTGTGTGTGTGTGAACAGAATATCTCAAGAACGGAACATCGTACGAACTTGAAACTTGAAACTTAAGTTACATACCACTACCGGACGCGACACGAACATTTTCATCAAAATCGGTCAACCGGAAGTAGTAGTTTATTCGTATAATTTTTCAGTTTTTTGCGATTTTCTCAAAAACTGGTCCTACGATTTTTTTTAAAATCGCCTATTTTACTCAATTTTTTATTCTCTACAAGATAGGGTAGGCGCCATGTTTGCTGAAATTCTCGGTGAGGCTGTTTTCACGTAAAAACGTTGTTTTTTTAAGATTACGGCTTTAATATAAATTTTAGCGCAAAAACTTATATAATAAAAGTTGTAGAGAATTTAAAAACCTACAACTTCTGTTTCAAACATTTTTTTGTATAACGCTTAGTTTAGCGGTAATTTGCGATTTTCTGTTTTTTTTCTCACGAAAACGTGAGAAATCTATTTTTTTAACATTTCGGTCTTAGTATGCATTTTACGACAAAAGTGTATATAATTAAATTTATAGAAAATTAAAAGATCTACAACTTTTATTTAGAGCATTTTTCTCTACAGAGCCTAGTTTAGCGTGAAAGCGTGATTTTCCGTATTTTTAAGCCAAACTGAGTTCGATTGTCATTTTGCGTCATTCACTCATGATTAAAATAAGGTTATGTTTTTGAGGTTAGTTTTTGTTCATTTCTAATGTTTTAATACTAATGTTAGGTTTATTGTTAATTATTTACATTGGCAAGAGAAAGTTGTGTGAGTGTTTCACACCAGATTTTTTTGTTAAATTTTATTGATAGATAAGTATTTACCGCTACGTAATAGTAATATTTAAATTTAATAAGATAACTGTTATAAAAATAGAAATTATACGCAGGCAATTCATTTAATGTGTTTGAAAACGAAATTTGTTTTTATTATTATTTATTTTTGAAAGAGAAAGTTTATTCTATACAAGTCAGACCCATTATCATCGTAATATAACAAGAAGACTGTGAAGTTAGTTACTTAATTACAACTACGTTGTAATTACCGTATCATAATATTATTTTTCCTTTATTATAACTATTTCCGGTTCAACTATTATTAGTGTTATGTTTTATTATTTTTATTATCATATTCATCTATCTAGTTTAATTAACTGTGTGCGATTTTTATGTATTTTTGTCTCGTATGGGGCCATATTTTTAGACCACGTGAGGTGACTGTAAACGTTTCTGGAAGCTTTTTTGGCTGCCCACATTTTCAGCATTTGTTCATGGGTTTTTCTTTTTTCTTCTATCCACTCGGTACTCTGTTTTTCCCTCTTCATAGAAGTCCTTAATGAGTTATCTGAATTTGGTTCAAGTTTTCTCTGTTCATTTTCTAAATATCATTTCTGTATTTTTTTAACCATTTATCCGACACGTTAGGTCAATTTTTAGTGTCTTAAAAAATTGTTTTGTCAACAGTTAGTCATCCATTTTATACAGGTGTTCGTAAAATTTTTGTTAGTTTTCTAATCGTTCGTTTTCCTTGACTGTGCAGTTCTTCTCGACCTCGTAACCTATATTGTCCGTCTGTTATCTATCTTCGTGCCCTTTATCTTGCGGATGATCTTTCTCTCGTAACTTCTATGCTTCTTTATCTAATACTAGTCAAAAAAATATTTCAATAACTACAAAAAAATATTTCTGTTTCTTATCACATGGTCAGCAAATTAAATTACTGAAGCATTTAAGAACAGAAGAGGTAGAGGTGTAAAATGCACTAGCCTAGAGTTGTCTCTTCTGAAAGTAATAAATCTGTACTAATTATAAAGACAAAGCGTGTTTTTTTTGTGCAAGCTAATTTCCAAAACTATTGAACGAATTTTCATGAAATTTTGACAGCATATTCATATTCACTGCAACAATTTCTTTTAAAATTTTCATAAATGTTTGTGTGTGTGTGTGTGTGTGTGCTAATTGTTGAAGTATACTTACATTACTATATAATATAATATTGAGGAAGTTAATTGTAGGGGGAGGCAAAGGTTATAGTTTATAAAGCACAAATCACAAAAGATGTAGGGTGTTACGGTATGTAGATATGAAGCGACTTGCGCAAGATAGAACAGCTTGGAGAACTGCATCGAACCAGTCGAGAGACTCATGACAAAAAAGACTTACATTGCGTTATTTATCAAAACGTGTGTGTTGTGTACGTTGGATTATTATACACACAACGTGTAAGTATATGTACACGTTCTAGTGATCTACACAAATCTAGTAACTACACAAATATCTATTACATATTTTTACTTTCTCTTGCCTATATGAATATATAGGAAGGAAAGTATTGTTTTCATGTCGATTTTTAGAAATCGAGTTTTCACCGGATCTATACGTTTTCAGACCCCCTGAACCCAAAAAACATGTTTTTAGCGATTGGTCTGTGTGTGAACAGAATATCTCAAGAACGGAACATCGTACGAACTTGAAACTTGAAACTTAAGTTACATACCACTACCGGACGCGACACGAACATTTTCATCAAAATCGGTCAACCGGAAGTAGTAGTTTATTCGTATAATTTTTCAGTTTTTTGCGATTTTCTCAAAAACTGGTCCTACGATTTTTTTAAAAATTGCCTTTTTTACTCAATTTTTTATTCTCTACAAGATAGGGTAGGCGCCATGTTTGCTGAAATTCTCGGTGAGGCTGTTTTCACGTAAAAACGTTTTTTTAAGATTACAGCTTTAATATGCATTTTAGCGCAAAACTTTATATAATAAAAGTTGTAGAGAATTGAAAATTCTACAACTTTTATTTCCAACAATTTTTTGTATAACGCTTAGTTTAGCGGTAATTGCGATTTTCTGTTTTTTTTCTCACGAAAATGTGTGAAAAATTGATTTTTTTAAGATTTCGGCCTTAGTATGCATTTTACGACAAAAGTGTATATAATTTAATTTATAGAAAATTAAAAGATCTACAACTTTTATTTAAAGCATTTTTCTCTACAGAGCCTAGTTTAGAGAGAAAGAGTGATTTTCCGTATTTCTAAGCCAAACTGAGGTTGATTTTCATTTTGCATCATTCACTCATGATTAAAATAAGGTTATGTTTGTTGAGGTTAGTTTTTTGTTTATTTCTTATGTTTTACTACTAATGTTAGGTTTATTATTAATTATTTGCATTGGCAAGAGAAAGTGTGAGTGTTTCACACCAGATTTTTTTAAAATGATTACATCATTTTTCGCGTGCAAAGCCGCGATGGGGCATGCTAGCTAGTTTCATTATAGAGACATACCTTGTGGTGAATAAAGTAAAGGTGGCATTTACAGGGTGGAAAATATGTACATATCTGAGGGCTTGGCAAACTGAAACGCATATTTTTCAGCTCGGTAAGGAAATCAATATTAAACCACCTCACTCCTTGTTTAACTTAGTAAAACCTCTAGAGATTCAAACCATTCTTGCGGGCTGATGACCTACCTAAACAACAATGTGTAATCTACATTAAATCAATTAGATATTACAGAAATATAATTAAGTTTGAGGAAATAAAAAAAGAAATCCATTTACTACTATTTTATTTCAAGTTTTTTTTCTACTTTTCATTTTAATTTTGCGTCATCCACTTCTTAAGGTGATCAGCCTAAAGAGGTTCAAATCAGACTCTTAAAGCTTTACTAAGTAAAACTAGGAGTGAGGTGATTTTCAATTGCCTTCCTCACTGAGTGGAAAAGTAGGCTCTTTTAAAAGCATCTACTTTCCATCCTGTAAATGACACTTTCACTTCATTGACCACAGGGTCTGGCTTTAGAATGAATTCCATTACTCTTAAAGGAGATTACTTCGACTTCAGTCTTTTAGTATTTTACGCCTCAATTTCTTCTTTTCTTAAATGCTTAAATCATATAATTGGCTGATTATGTGAGTAGAAACAGAACTTTTTTTTGTAGCTTTGGAATTACTAGTATATCGAGTGCCTTTAATCTACCACTCACCTGCCTGTTTTGGGAAAATTACTCATATTTTGTTTTTCATTTTACTTAATTTGCGTTGGTAAGTGAAAGTCGTGTCATCGTCACCACTTTTTATAATTATAATTTGTAACAGATTTTTAATATATGTACAGAGAAAACATACCTAATTTAACCGTAGAAAATTATCAAGAAAAGTTTTTTATTACATTCTGTATATCGCAAATCTTAGTCAATAGTCAACTTAGTTTTTTGTTTAGGTTACACATTAATCATCTATCAAAATTCCTTTGTTAGTTTTATTTTTGTCTACAGAATACTTTCTTAATCGCATACAAGTACCACAGCATTAAGATAGGCCTAAACTTTAGTAATATCACCAAACTGACGACTGTATACAAGTAATAGTTGCGTAAGTTTTAAAAAAAAACCTTGCGTTCAAAACTTTCTCTTGTCTTCTCCTCGCCTACCTGAACTATAAGACTGCATACCAATGTCTCGATAATACCTAATTTATTAACATGTCTTATGTCAAGATATTCTTTGTGTTAAATATTTTTATTGCTTTATTATTAGCATGTTAACCTCATATAATTATTAATTTTATTATTAAGTTATTGTAATATTTCTATTTTTTTCTCTTTAGCAGTTTATAAATTCTTCATCCATGCAATTAAATAATAGTTGCTGTTCATTTTAAAATATGATGTTTATTTTAGACATTCCATTTAATTTTGCCAAGCCGTTCTAACGTTGATTATTTTGTTAATTTCGTTATGTGCACAATCTATTACAAAATATTTTTTTATTAAAAATAAAAATTTCATACTACATTTACCTAGAATTTGAACCTGGAAATATTAGGAAATATTTTAGTATTGTGTCTTACGGGAAAATGCCGGGACTTTTAAAATTGTCCGCTATTAGGAATTTTCTGAATATAATTTGAATCCTCCAGTACTGCTCTTTCCTTCGGGTCTTGCCTCTGTAACTTGTTTGACATTTCATCATTCAATCGTTTAAGATACCCATGTCACTTCATGTGAACTTTTTACCTTGATGACACATGGTTTTACCTAATATTCTCTTTAATATCATGTAAACAACAATAATCTTACTGTTCTAACAGTTTTCTTAATTACTGCTCAGCTTTCGGTCACGTGCACATTATTGATATTTCATTATATCGTTTGTTACCCTTATCAGATGGAGTGTCAAATTATTTACACTCAATCTGATAGTTGCAGGGCTAAAATAAATAGTTCTGTTTCTTATCGCATGGTCAGCCAATTAATTGACTGAATCATTTAAGAACAGAAGAGATAGATGTGTAAAGGACACTAATCAGAGTTATCTCGTCTAAAAGTAATGGATTTCATTATACAGCCAGACCCTGTGGTGAATGAAGTGAAAGTGTCATTTGCAGAGTGGAAAATATATGCTTTTCAGAGGGCCTGGTATGCAGATAAGTGTACTTTTCCACTCAGTGAGGAAGGCAATTGTAAACCACCTCACTCCTCGATTTACTTAGTAAAACCTCTACGGGTTCAAACCAGCCTTTTGGCTGATGACCTAAACAACAACACCCTTATTTAGAAAACTCATAAATTCTACTGCAGAATTTTTAATGCCAAATTCTTACATAAATTATTTATTAGTCGTTTGATTAATGGTGTGTACAAAAAAAAATTATTGATGATTATTTACGTTGATAATACATAATGAAATAACTTAATCGAATATTTTTCTGATTTTCAAACGTATAACTGTAGTACAACAATATAAACTGTCAATAGATTTTTTTAGTGTAAAGATTGGCCTGAATTAAAACGCAGAGCCTTCATGAGATGTTATCATTAATAGCATAAGCTTATACGGTTTTAAACTCATAAAATCGTGAGTAAAATAAAAATTGACTCTTGTAACTCTGTTTTTATCAGCGGAAAGTAATAAATTTATGATGTTTGTCCTATATTTTTTTATTATTATTGTTATTGCTTTATGGTGATAGCATTTAATGTTTGTTATTTTATATAGCTTGTGATAATACTGAATTGATATGAAAGATTGTTTTCCAGAATAATTTCTGGACTAATCAGTGTTGCATTTGTTTCTTATGTACTTTGTTCCTTCATGCAGAAACTCGGAGATACACTTGATGATGTGTGTATAAGAACCAAAGTACTGCCGGACAAAAAAGATGAAGGTGACGAGGTCCATATCCCGTTTTCTTCCTCGTTAGTAACTTGGTCTATAATAACAGAACAATATAGTAAAAGATTTCGTATGCGCATGCGCTAACTGAAGACTAGTGAACAGTTCGCCCTCTACCTATCTCTTTGTTATTTGGAACAGCGTCTTCAGTGTCTTGGAACTTAGTCGGAACAGCGTCAGCAGTGGTAAACAATTAGACGGACAGTAGGGAATAGTATCGATGCACAGAAGTAGGAGAGGCGTAAACAGTACAGGCAGACCAAATCACATCTTTTAAGTTTTTTTAAATAGTAAAATAATAATAAATCCTACTACCTACTGATTAAGACTGTCCATTTTTGTCTCTGTTCAAGGAAATATCCCCTGTGGTGAATGAAGTAAAGGTGTCATTTGCAGAGCGGAAAATAAGTGCATATTAAGGCCGCAATCTTAAAAAAAACCCATTTTCTTTTTCGAGAGCACAACCTCCCCCAAAAATTTCTGCAGATATGGCGCCTATTCTATCTTTTAGAGCATATACAATATAGTAAATAAGGCTATTTAAAAAAAAATCGTAGGAGCCGTTTTTGAGAAGATTGCAAAAAAGTAAAAAAATTACACGAATAAACTAATACTTATGGTTGACCAATTTTGATGAAAATGTTCGTGTTGGGTCCTCCACTAGTTTCAAGTTCGTATGATGTTCCGTTTTTGAGATATTCTGTTCACACAGACCAATCGCCAAAAACATGTTTTTTTGGGTTCAGGGGGTCTGAAAACGTGTAGATCCGGTGAAAACTCGATTTCGAAAAATCAACATGAAAACATTACTTTCCTTCATATCAGCAAGAGAAAGTAAAAATATTATATTGCATATTTTAATAACTGAAAAGATATTCTTCACAACAGATAAACGCTTCTCATCACTTCTGTGTGTTGACCCATGTTGTATTTGACAAATCCGTCCACTTATTAGACGATGTTTATTTTTGTAATAGTTATGATCGTAGGTTTTTCCATGTAATTTACCTTACTATCTAATTTTAGAATTCTTAATACACGTTTATTATTAATACATTCTTCCATATTACTGGCAAATTAATTAACAAGTATTACAAAATATATTTGTTGGCATAAATTTAGGTTACGTCTTCCGAGTTTATAACCTTGATGACAAACTATAATGTTTTATTAATTATACGATGTAAATAATTTTAATTAATTAAAGCTTGTAAATGTGCGTTGACAAATTATTATTTTTATGCGTTTTGTTTTGTCTAGATCGTTAATATGTTTTGTCGCAATTATAATTTATTACAGTTATAGTAAATATTTATGTATCCTTATGTAGTCAGAACTTTATTTATTTGTGTTTGTTTTTGTATTGTCTTCGTTCATTTAAAACTACTTCAATTAATTTAAATTTTTATTAGTTAGGGCTTATTTAATTTGATTTAATGGTTATTTTAACTCCTTATTGACTGTTTTTTTCAGCACATCTGATTTTATTTTTTAGAATACTGTATTCGCATTCAATTTATTTTACTGTTCTTATAGCATGGAGGGAATTATTGATAAACGATATTTTATTCAAGTACTTTTTCTGTATCGACCACTTTTTTACTTTCTCCTGCCTTTTTGAATATATAGGAAGGAAAGCGTTGTTTTCACGTCGAGTTTTCAGACCTCCTGAACCCCAAAAACATGTTTTTTTTAGCGATTGGTCTGTTTGTGTGCACAGAATATCTCCAGAACGGATAATCGTACGAAGTTAAAACTCGAAACTTGTTAGATACTACTACTACTACCGGACCCGACACGAACATTTTCATCAAAATCGGTCAATCGGAAGTAAAGTTTATTCGTGTCATTTTTCAATTTTTTGCGATTTTTTCAAAAACGGCTCGTGCGGTTTTTTTTAAATCGCCTCATTTACTACATTTTTGATGCTCTACAAGATAGAGTAGCCGCCTTGTCTACTGGAATTCTTGAGGAGCTGTTTTTTCGTAAAATAAATTGTTTTATTTTTAAGATTGCGGCTTTAATATGGATTGTAGCGCAAAAATGTTTGTGATAAAAGTTGTAGAGAATTTAAAATCCTGCAACTTTTATTTCTAACATTTAAGATTTCAATCTTAGATTTACGAGTGTTAATAACCAAATTTATAGGAAATTAAAAGATGTCCAACATTTAATTAGAGGATTTTCTCTACAGAGGCTAGTTTAGCGTGAAAGAAAGATATTCCGTATTTTTAAGCCAAATTGAGGTTTATTTTCATTATACATCATTCACTCATGATTAAAATAAGGTTATGTTTTTTGAGGTTGGTTTTTTTTTTTGTTTATTTCTAATGTTATATTACTAATTATGTTATATTGTTCATTATTTACATTAACAAGAGATAGTCTTGTGTGTTTCACACTTGATTTGTTTTTATATTGGGTAATGTGTATTATTAAAAAGTTATTTTGGATGAAATTCTGGGCGTTACCAGCAGAGAATTACCAACAAGTATGTTGTTAAAAATAACTTAGTACGTTATTTTTATGTAAAAATAAAGTAATTGTTGAAAATAAAAAAATAAATAACTTTTTGTCGTTTAGTATGTAGATTTATCATTCGCAGTTATTACTTAACGTTGTTAAGTCCGATAAGTGTTGTGTGTATTATTAGGTATGTATTAAAATATGTTAATACCATCTTAGACTATTGCATAGTGATGTTTTAAAACGTTAACTTTCACAAATTGACAGACAGTATGATGTTAAAAGTTACATACATACCTGTAAGGTACGTTTTGTTTGTGTGTGTGTGTGTGTGTGTGTTTGTGTGTTTGTTATCTTCCTATTTATCTCTCCACAACTTAAAATAACAACTACCTGACAAACCCCATGCAATTTAAAAAAAAGAAACCTGTCTTTTCAACTTGATGTGTATACAAATGTGAACATTTCTTTTATTTATAATTCCTTCTAGTTTGAAATGACAAATACTAATGACAATTTGTAGTAATGATTATATTTTAACTGTTGTATCAGTTTATCTATATTATTTAACGTGTTGTTTTGTTGTCTACTGTTAGAATACAATCTGATGTCCCAACAGGTTATAGTTTACATAGTCGAATACAGTTTTGTGTCTTCAAAATTTCATAAGGTGTTCCTCTGTGGTGATTGTCAATAGACATTAGAAGCTATACAGTTAAAACTTCATTTTCCAGAGCAATTTGGGACCGTAAGGTAGTCGGAAAAAATAGGGTACACATGTGTTGTTTAGGTCAACAGCCGAAAGGCTGGTTTGAACCTCTAGAGGTTTTACTAAGTAAAACGAAGAGTGAGGTGGTTTACCATTGCCTTCCTCTCTGAGAGGAAAAGTCCGCTTATCAGCATCCCAGGCCCTCTGAAAAGCACATATTTTCCACTCTGTAAATGGCACCTTCACTTCATTCACCACAGGGTCTGGCTGTATAATGAAATTCATTACTTTCAGAGGAGATAACTCTGATTAGTGTCTTTTACACCTCTACCTCTTCTGTTCTTAAATGAATCAGTCATTTAATTGGCTGACCATGTGATAAGAAACGGAACTATTTATTTTAGCCCTGCAACGAACAAATTGAGTGTAAATAATTTGACACTCCACTCCACTCCAGGGTACACATAAAAGGTGTTTATTACAAAACCTAAAGAAATTAAAATCTACTACGATATATTGGATATGCTTTATTTTATAAATAAAATATAAAAATGCCCATAACAGACAGGTGGAGTGTTCAAAGTATTTGCATTAGATCTGTTAGTTTCAGGGCTACCAAAAATAGTTCTGTTTCTTATCTAATGGTCAGCTAATTACCTATATGACTAAAGCATGTAGAACAGAAGAGGTCGAGATGTAAAACAGATATTCAGGATTATCTCCTTTGAGAGTATTAAATTTCATTAGACAGTCAAGTCTGTGGTGAATTAAGTGAAAAATGTTATTTGCAGGGTGGAAAGTAGATGCTTTTCAGAGGGCCTGGAATGCTGGGAATCGTACTTTCCACTCCTTCAAACCAGCCTTTCAACTGATTACATAAACATTAAAATATAAAATATAATCCTTCTGTTGTAATTATATCAATTCGTTTTATTATTTTTGCTACTAGTAGGCCTACGTTTCATCGGCGCTAAATCAGGAGGTTGCCATGGAGTGAAATAATGGTAAAAGCCAGAACGATTTTAAAAGAAAAGACGGATTTCTATAAAAAGGAATTTATTAATGTTTTTTAGGTGAAAAAAGTTCTTTTAAAATTAATTGACTTGGAATTCTAACATATCTATATAAGTTAATTAAGTTGAAATAATATTTGTGTCAAAAATATTCTCTATAATTTGTGTCAAAAATTTTCATGAAACTTCATAAGTTTTCTGGAATTGTATGTGGCAGTTGATCACGATCATGTTGAGAAAATGGAAAATTCAAAGTATCTGTGCCAATATGGTCGTATCATGTAAGAAAATTTTAATTTTTGGATATTCTGTTAATTTTTATATAATAATTATCTAAACAAAATGTATCTTATGGATTTTACCACATAAAGACGAAATTTCAATCCATTCTATCTATCTTGCCGTGTAATCCTTATTGCTTTACATATTTTAAAAATTTTTAAATTTGCTTGTTTGATTCTAACAAACTTATAACACGAAAAAACCCACCACAGTCCTAGATGTCACGATCACCTCCGAGGCCCAATGATTAGGATGCTACGCTGAAAAGATCCCGGGTAGAGTTTGGAAAATAACATGTTCAAACACATCGTTACTGAAATAACCTCTATTAGTCAAACTGTTGATGCGGCTTTAATCCTTCAGTGCCGAAACAATATTTAAAAGTTTGATCTCTAGTGCCATTTAATTTGAATAAGGGTGTACAAAAAGTGCCAGTCCTTTTTCGAAAACTTGTAAGCATAAGCCTGCCATTGCCGATCAAAATTTCAACGTTACAGAAAATATAATGTCCTGTTCAAAATTTATTTTTATTGTGTTCATATTTAATTAATGACACTAAAAATATTCAAAATATTTTTTTTTAGTTTATTAAAGTTGCATCGACAGCTTGGTATTAGCAACTACTGAGGGTTTTGGTGGCTTTACGGGATTTAAATTTCCAGGCCCTAGCCGGGAATCGAACCCGGTACCGTTCGCTTTGTAGGTTAGCGTGCTAGTCCTACGCCACGGAGGCAGTTTCAAAATACATTAATTTTTATTTAAAAGTTTTGAAATTGTTCAGTTTTCCGGAATTTAGCAGGTTATCCAGAACGTATAGGCGTCCGGTAAACCGGATGTTATACCCGTAGAATATATCGACGCCCTGTTTTCCGGACTTTGGTACTGAAAGCGTTAAATGACGTATTAGTCTTAAGGATTGTGTATTTTTATATATTTTATTTTTTTATTTAAGTAGTGAACTTATGTTATAAGTGATAAATGGCATACATTTTTCATTTGTTTCAAGGACCTTCAGAATATTCTAAAATTTTCATATCGACAAAAAGTTAAAATAAAATAATATTGTAATATCAGTTAAAACAATTTGTGGGGGTTACTGAATGAAAATTAAAATCCCGATTAATTTGTTAACAAATAATTTGTCGTAGTTGTTTTACTATCTTGTGATTTTTTTGAGAATTAGGATTTCTTTGGTTTTTGTAATCGTTAATTTTGGCGTGCCAACATAAATTTGACACGTAGCTACACATTACCAATATCCTGGATGTATGGAATGGCCTTAGTTCATTTATGTTTGGTTGTTCAATGTGTACTCATTTTTGTTTGTTACAAGTGCAGTATACGAGTTTTCCTCGTCTGTGTTCCTCAAGTTAGTCTTCTTTGTCCTTTACCTTTTAGACCTTTTATAATGTTATTTACAATCAATAATATTTTATTACACATGTAGCCCTTTGTTATTGACGCCAGAAATCTATTTTGGGGATGTCTCGTCGTCGGCAAATTCTTAAGTAGGTACGGACGGTTCTTTTAGTCTCTTTTGAAGTCATATTCGTTACTTTTCGGTCTGAAAATTGTCAGTTAAAGTAATTTGTAACATTTATGACAAAGTAAAATGATTTGGAAATTTCCACAATTATGTAATATAAATTATTATAGTTCATAACCGTTTTATTCATTACTGTAAACAATAAAAATTAGTTTTTTTAATGATCAGTAATAATTCTTCAAACTCTAGTCGACAATCGAACCCTGGACCGTTCCCTTTGTAGTCCAGCACACTAATCACGACGCCAAAATTTTTATGGATTGTATGTTTGCTTTTTATGACTATGTACTTTTTAAGTACATTAATTTTTAAACGCAATTATTATGAAGTGTTTAAAAATTTATTAGCGTATCATCAAAAACAATTTTTTTCTTCGTTATTGCCTCAGTGCTTAACGCATTCAATATTTTAACGGAAGTTTATTATTTCGGTTTTTTGTTAGAGTCTAGAAATGTGTTAACTGTTAAAACTAATGGTTTTATTACCGTGATAATCTGTCCATAACAGACAGGTGGAGTGTCAAATTATTTACACTCAATCTGTTCATTGCAGGGCTAAAATAAATAGTTCTGTTTCTTATCACATGGTCAGCCAATTAAATGACTGAATCGTTTAAGAACAGAAGAAGTAGAGGTGTAAAAGACACTAATCAGAGTTATCTCCTCTGAAAGTAATGAATTTTATTGTACAGCCAGACCCTGTGGTGAATGAAGTGAAGGTGTCATTTGCAGAGTGGAAAATATGTGCTTTTCAGAGGGCCCGGCATGCTGATAAGCGTACTTTTCCACTCAGTGAGGAAGGCAAGGGTAAACCACCTCACTCCTCGTTTTACTTAGTAAAACCTCTAAAGGTTCAAACCAGCCTTTCGGCTGATGACCTAAACAACACCGTGATAATAAAACCACTTAACGTGGTAACTAATAATCTCGTTGTTTTAGTTTCAGTTTATCTTAATTATTTTATTTTAAAAAAATCCGAAATATGTTTAAAACATAGATTTAACTTGTTAAAATATTATCTAGAGTATGGATTTAAATATAAATTAGTAGATATGTTTGTCAGTATGGTTTTTAAGTCGGGTAATCAAAACGCGAAAGTATATTAATAATTGATATACTAAATAATAATACAATACAAAAAAAATGCTAATATACAAAATAATATATCAAAAAAAAAAATCTGGTGTGAAACACTCACACAACTTTCTCTTGCCAATACAAATAATGACCAATATACCCTAACATTCGTAATAAAACATTAGAAATAAACAAAAAACAAACCACAATAAACATAACCTAATTTTAATCATGAGTGAAAGACGGAAAATGAAAATCGACCTCAGTTTGCCTTAAAAATACGGAAAATCACTCTTTTCACGCTAAACTAGGCTCTGTAGAGAAAAATGCGTTAAATAAAAGTTGTAAATCTTTTTATTTCCTACAAAATTAATTATATACACTTTTGTCGTAAAATGAATACTAAGGCCGAAATCTTAAAAAAATAAATTTTTCACACGTTTTCGTGAGAAAAAAACAGAAAATCGCTAATTACCGCTAAACTAAGCGTTACACAAAAAAATGTTCGAAATAAAAGTTGTAGGATTTTAAATTCTCTATAACTTTTATTATATAAACTTTTGCGCTAAAATGCATATTAAAGCCGTAATTTTAAAAAGAAAATGTTTTTACATGAAAACGGCCTCACCGAGAATTTCAGCAAATATGGCGCCTACCCTATCTTGTAGAGAATAAAAAATTGAGTAAATGAGGCGATTTTAAAAAAAATCGTAGGACCAGTTTTTGAGAAAATCGCAAAAAAGTGAAAAATTATACGAATAAACTACCACTTCCGGTTGACCGATTTTGATGAAAATGTTCGTATCGGGTCCGGTAGTGGTATGTAACAAGTTCATGTTCAAGTTTCAAGTTCGTACGATGTTCCGTTTTTGAGATATTCTGTTCACACACACACACACACGCACGCACGCACACACACTCACACACACACACACACACACACACACACACACACACACACACACACACACACACACACACACACAGACCAATCGCTAAAAACATGTTTTTTGGGTTCAGGGGGTCTGAAAACGTATAGATCCGGTGAAAACTCGATTTCGAAAAATCTACATGAAAACAATACTTTCCTTCCTATATATTCATATAGGCAAGAGAAAGTAATAATATACAAAAATAATGATTTCTTAAGATATATTATTGTATCTTGAGAAATCATTATTTTTGTATATTTATTTCATATTTAAAAGTTTTATTAACAAGTGTGTTTTTTAGGTCATCAGCTCAAAGGCTGGTTCTTTTGAACCTCTAGAGGCTTTCCTAAGTAAAACGAGGAGTGAGGTGGTTTACTTATGCCTTCCTCACCGAGTTGAAAGAGGCCATTCGAAAAGCACTACTTTCCACCTACCAAATGACACCTTCACTTCATTCATCTCAGTGTCTAGCTGTATAATAAAATGCATTACTCCCAGAAGAGAAGGAGTAGTGTCTTTTACACCTCTACCTCTTCTGTTCTTAAATAATTCAGTCATATAATTGGGTGACTATATGATAAACAACTATTTTTTTTTGTAGCCCTGTAACCAGCAGATCGAGTGCTAGTAATTTAACACTCCACTTACTCGTTATGGGCAATTAAATAATATGATTAAGGAAGAGAAAATAATAATATTAATTCGATAAATTTCTTGTTGTTTTGATACATTTTGTGTATTATTTCTACTTGTTATTTGATATATTTTCTGTACTGTATCTAAATGTACAACTGATTATTATATTAATAGCCGTGTTATTTGATAGTATATCCACGATTATCAAATAGAATAATAATTTTAAATAAATAAATAAATTTATTAATAGGCAAGGTTTAAATTCCATTTTGGTTTTGTTGAATTAGTTTTATACATCCTTGTTTAAACATCTTTCTTAGGTGTTATTAACTAAAATTATACCTTCGTATTGTATATATTATATTGTTGTTAAGAAAAGTACTGAAATTAAGGTAAGAATTATTTTCTTTATGATTTTTTCAGAATTATAGTCTGGTTATATATTGTGGTATTTTAAATAAAAACCGCGAAAATTTAATGAAATTAAATATTATAGTTACTTCTGATTTTATTTTTCTGGTTTGATGTTATTTTTCTTTTAATTTTCGATCTTTAAAAAAATATTTCATTTTACATAAAGAGAAATTTCGTGTTTTGTTTTAAAAAAAATTAAAAAATAACAAAAACCTCCCTTACAACGATAAAACAAAATGAGAAGTAATACATAATAATTACACGATTACGAAATATATGTACACCGAACTTAACTGGAGATAGTTAATATGTTCATTTAGTTATTTACAATTTTAAAACCACACTATCTCAGAATCGCCCTGATTAACAATAAGAAGAAATTTTTTTTAAAATCTTAATCCATGACCTATATTTGTGATTTTTTTCCAGTAATTTTTGTACAAATACAGTAGAATTTATTCAATTTTTATGGTTTATATTCGAGGTAATTATAGGGGAGTTGTTTTAGAGTGTATTAAATAATTTCAAAGTAGTTTTATTAATAATTTTTTAATAAAATTGATTATAGATTGTATTACCTTCAAGTTAATATAATGTTACGTTATATTATTATACTCGATACGTAGAAATTTCTAGACAGATGTTGTGAACACATTAAACTTTACTTTTAAAGTACATAAAGAAACACGAGAGATTCATTGTTATTTACATAAGACAACGTTCCTATCAGTTCGAAAGTTATCATACACTTATTTAACGTGTACCATATAGTATGATAAGAAAATCTCTCTCTCAAGGTCCGATAAGAATTGTAAATTTATAATGTGCTGTTATATATAGTAAGGGGGAATTATTATTCTAACAATAAATATAATGAAATGTCTTTTATAAATGTAATAAAACAAGTTTATCACCCTCGTTTTTCTTGGATTTTATTGTTCCTTCTTTATTGTTGTAATTACTTTATTTTTATTTATATTGCTTTTCCCTTAATCGATTAAGTTGTTTTGTACAAATTAAAATACGTATCGTATTTTTTTATAGTAGTTAATTGTAATCTTATTGCGTCAAATTGATGAAAGATTGTATTTGATGTTTAACATACTTGTTTGTGTTTGTACAATGAGTTACAAATGTACTATTTGGGTAACCAAAAAATCTGTTTCATGTTCTCTTTAGCCTTGTGGGAGGGTTATCCGGTTAAACAACTAAGCTAATCGTCTTAATTAATTCGTTTTTATGTCTACTTAATTGTCTCTGAAGCTTTCGAATTGTGGTATTATAGGAAAATTTTAAAGATTAGGTGGGTGGAGGAAATAAGTAATTTAGAGGTTCTTAGACGAATGGATGAAATAAAAAGTATATGGAAACTTTATACCAGAAGAAGGGGTAGGCTAGTGGGGCATATCTTGCAGACATGCAGGTATCAATAATGGAGGGTAATATTGAAGGAGTGAATTTTAGGGGGAAGCAAAGGTTAGAATATTTAAAGCAAATAACAGAAAATTTAGGATGTTACAGGTATTTAGATATGAAACGACTTCTGCGAGATAGAAAGTTTGGAGAACTGTATCAAACCAGTCGAGAGAATGATGACAGGAACGTTCAGGTCATTGTTTATTTAGTTGTGATGAATTTTAATTTCAGAATTATTTTGGTTAATATTTATTTACAGTAATGTTTGGATTTTGTTTTAATTTATAATGTGGAACTGTACAATAAGAGTGCATAACAACTAAATTGTCAAACGAAACATTTAAAAAATACATAATATGATAAATTTAAATTAAGTGTCCATTAACACAAGTTTTACCATTCATAAGTATAAGTATAGTAAGAAATTATTATCAGTTAAAATTATCAAATAATCAAATTAGTATCAAAAACAAAAGACATGATTAATATAAAAACATTGTAGATAGAAAATACGTGAACATTAATAATTTTTGGGAGGTCACATGCAGAGGTTCCTTTTCCATCTTTTTAATCGTCAGTGTACAAATCTTTCTGTGCACAGTATGTCTTTAACTAATGCATTTTAATTTAATTATGGATTTTGTTGTATACGTACTTACCAACTATAAACAAGATGTTTAGGTCTTAATGTAATGTTATAAATTTTGAGACGTATTAATGTTACGTTATAGCTTAACGAAATAGAGACTGCAGATGAAGGCGTAGCATAGGGACCTAGATTACAGCACAAAGCCAATTTTCGTTAATCGTATCCTGTATTGTCACGTTGTGGTCCCGCTGTGGATGACAGCCTAACAAAAAGTCAGCTGGAGTTTGGTGGAACAGAGTGTGACGTAGCGAAGGGGCAACCTCACACCCGACCTTGGCTGTTATTGGTTTGATCTCATCTGCAGTCTTTAGTTCGTTGGGGTATAGTGATTTTGCCAGAACTGGCAGGGTGTTAAACCATTTGAACTTGATTTGCTAGTTTCAGAGCTACAAAAATTAGTTGTTTCTTATCATATCAGCCAATTGTGTTGAGAAATTAGTACATTATATGCTGCTGCACAAAATATAAAAATAAATGTGATTTTGTATTAACTGAAAAGAACAAGGGAAACTATCTAAATCAACCTCTTTAGGAAAAAAATGCTTGAAATAAAAGTCGTAAGTTTTTTAATTTCCTATAACTTTTGATTATCAAAAATATTATACATAATAGTTGATTTTAACAAAATATACACTTTAAATGCATACGAAGGCCACAATCGTAAAACATCCCATTTTTTACTGAATTTGATGAAAAATGTTAGAAATAAAAGTTAACTTAAAAACACTTTAATTTCTTTAAAAAATTGGAAAATTTCACGAATAAACACTGGGTACTACTTCCGGTTAACCGATTTTGATGAAAATGTTTATATCGGGTCTTAAAGTTGTACCTAACTTAAGTTTCAAGATTCAACTTCTTACCCTATACCGTTTTTGTGATATTTTGTTCCCACACACATATAGGCCAATCGTTAAAAACATGGTTTTTGGATTCAGAGGGCATGAAAACGTGTATTTCTGGTGAAAAATCCGCGTGAAAATAATATTTTCTTTCCCGATATATACATATTGGGCAAGAAAGAGGAAGTAAAAAGTATATCAGACCTATAAAAGAAATTATAATATAAATTGAACATTTTTATGTTTTAACTTAACCGAATGGCGTACGTGTCCACATTGTGATCGTTATATTTTATTTTGTAAGTTAGTTTCCTTAGGGGGCTACAAAACAGTATGGTGGTAGAATGTTACTTTATTCTTTTCAACACAGTAAGTTCAATAACCTTTGCCCTATTCTATTCATAAATTTTCGAAGAATAACTTCTCTGGTATAGGACCATGTTAATGCTATTAGTATTATTACTATTCCAATGTGACTACCCATTGTTAGCATGTCAAGCTTATATGATTCTGTAACCTAAATATATTAACTAACATTTTAAAAATATACCTTTTTTATACATGATTCGTTTAATAAGTAACATGTTATTACATACAAATTCTATAAATATAACAATAAAAACAAATAAGTTTGTTTATATTTCGGCGAAATCTCAAATAAATCGGTCGTGCGGTGTTATAAGCGTCTAAATGAGTTATATGAGTTAGCGTCATATGAGTTATAAGCCTTTAAATGTATCCGGTCTGTTGCGGCAACAAAAACCGGATTTTTTTCTTATTCTGATATCGCAATATTACAAAATGCTAAATTTTGGTATTTAGTACTTTAAAACTGAACTAGCAGTTTTGAACAAACGGGGCTCCAAACTCGGGTATCCATAATAAAGAAATCGACTGTAGTGGTATTACTTTCTCTTGCCTATATGAATGTGTAGGAAGGAAAGTATTGTTTTCATGTCGATTTTTCGAAATCGAGTTTACACCGGATCTACATGTTTTCAGACCCCCTTGAAACCAAAAAACATGTTTTTAGCGATTAATCTGTGTTGTGTGTGTGTAAACAGGATATCTCTTGAACGGAACATCATACGAACTTGAACTTAAGTTAGATCCCACTAGAGGACCCGACACGAACATTTTCATCAAAATCGGTCAGCGGGAAGTAGTAGTTAATTCGTGTTATTTTTCATTTTTTTGCGAGTTTCTCAATAACGACTCCTACGATTATTTTTAAAATCGCCTCATTTACTACATTTTTTATGCTCTACAAGATAGGTAGGCGCCATGTCCGCTGAAATTCTTGGTGAGGCTGTTTCCTCGTAAAAAAATTGTTTTTTTTTAAGACTTTAATGTGCATATTTTCCGTAAAAATGTATTTATAAAAGTTTTAGAGAATTTAAAATCTTACAACTTTTATTTCAAACAATTTTTTGTATAGCTCTTAGTTTAGTGGTACTTAGCGTTTATCTGTTTCTTTTCTCACGAAATGGTGTAAAAAAATCAATTTTTTTAAAGATTTCAGCCTTTTTATGATAAGGATAATCAGATTTATAGGAAATTGAAAGATCTACAACTTTTATTTAGAGCATTTTTCTCTACAGTGCCGAGTTTAGCGTGAAAGAGTGATTTTCCATATTTTTAAGCTAAACTGAGGTTAATTTTCACTTAACGTTTTTCACTCATGATTAAAATAAGATTATGTTTTTTGAAGTTAGTATTTTTGTTTATTTTTAATGTTTTATTACTAATGTTAGATTTTATTGTTAATAATTTGCATTGGCAAGAGAAAGTTGTGTGAGTGTTTCACACCAGGTTTTTTAAAAAATTTAACAATAAAATTGCCGTTTACTTTCATATTAGATATTCTCAGAAGACATACTAATATTATCTTTTCGTCATAAAAGAAACAAATTTCCTTTTGAAAAATCAGTTTTAATATTTAAAAACTAAACATGAGTTAAATTTACCGTCCTAATAAGAAGGATGTGCATTCATGTTTATCTTTGATTAGTTCATATCTTGATGTTGATTGGTTGTGCGAAACGAGAGCGGGCGCTCTGCCTAGCAACAAGTTCTTTCTGAGAAAACTTTTGGATTGCAAAAATGCAAATGACTAATAACAGCTGCGTCATCACGTACGGTACGAGGGTGCTTCCATTCCCAGAGAAAGAGATAAAAAGAGTTATAGGCTCGGTGCCACGGCGGACACTTAAAGACTCAATACTTATGTGATATTGTACGTCAAAATAATACCCTGTTCCAATAACAATAATTTGTTTTCCGTATTTTTATCATTGTTTTATTCAGTGTATTGGCAATATCACATTGTTGTTGTTTAGGTCATCAGCCAAAAGGCTGGTTTGAACCTCTAGAGGTTTTACTAAGTAAAACGAGGAGAGATGTGGTTTACCATTGCCTTCCTCACTGAGTGGAAAAGTACGCTTATCAGCATGCCGAGCCCTCTGAAAAGCACATATTTTCCACTCTGCGAATGACACCTTCACTTCATTCAACACAGGGTCTGGCTGTATAATGAAATTCATTACTTTCAGATAAGATAACTCTGATTAGTGTCTTTTACACCTCTACCTCTTCTGTTCTTAAATGATTCAGTCATTTAATTGGCTGACCATGTGATAAGAAACAGAACTATTTATTTTAGCCCTGCAATGAACAGATCGAGTGTAAATATTTGACACTCCACCTGTCTGTTATGGGCATAATATCACATTATAATACGTAATATAAATTTGTTTGTAGATATTAACGTCACAGGTTGTTATGTCATAAAATCCTCGTTTTCCTTATTATTTCCCCTTACCTGATGATAATTACATTTTGTTAATACGTTGTATTAACTGTTTTGATGATATGTTTAATAATTTAAATGTAATACGACAGTTCCGTTTCTTTATGTTAATAAAGTTTATAAATATCCTTAACGATTGCGGTGAGGGTGATCGGGAGACTGCGGTGGGAGGAGATATCTGTAAATCAGCGAGATCGCCCTCTGAAAGAGTTGAATGAAAGTGAGAGAGTGAATGTTGATCAGTGACAGCGAGAGGGGAATCAGGCTACGGTTCCCTTCCACGCCTCACTGACAGTATGTAAATTTTTAAGCTGACATTTCCCTTGTAGTATTATGTAAACAGTTCCGAGGGAGGTAGAGGGTTCTTTGCTGATGTCGGATCAAATGGCCAGGCGGTGGGTTTTTGGTTGGTAGGCGGTTGCGGCCTCCTTGGGGCTGGACGAGGACGCCTCAGTTGAGTCCAACACTACTTCCCCCATTGTGAGGGAGTGAACATGAGTTTTCTCTCGCCGCCTCTGATAAAAAAACGATTTTCGGTTATTGTACGTGCATTTCCAAGAATAAAGTAAACAATCTGTGGTAGAACAGAAAGATCGTTTATTTTTATGAATTCGGTTGTATGGACTATTACACCACGCCCAAATAGAAAATGGTGGTTGTCAAAAAGTATAATAATAAATTGTTTACTTTTTTATTCGGTGTTTTAATTTTTCTCTTTGGTTTGTTTGTTGCAGCACCCAGCTCCCGGATTGTCTGGTAGCGTTACTGGAAGTGAAGGAAGTAGCAATCCAAGCAGTCCAACCAGTGGGGGAGTAAACGCCGGCTCAATGATGTTAGTCCGCCAAGACGATAGCACAAAACAAATGGCTTTAATGCGTTGGAGTGAAGATAGAGAAACCTTATCAAGGCGAGCATCGCATCCGGTTCCGAATACAGTCGCATCTTTGGTAACAACATTATTCGATAATTTGAATAACCATAGGCGTCTTGACCGCAGCCAATCAGATCCGACGAAAGCCGCTATGCAAGTAAACACATCAAGATATAAAACAGAATTATGTAGACCTTTTGAAGAAAATGGTTCTTGCAAATATGGAGATAAATGTCAGTTTGCTCACGGAATGCATGAACTACGTAATCTAGCTCGTCATCCGAAATACAAAACCGAATTGTGCCGAACATTCCACACAGTTGCCATTTGCCCTTATGGTCCACGTTGTCATTTCATACATAATGCAGAAGAAGCTAGAAATGGCGCCGGTATCCCTATCAAACCATCAAGACCAAGATTATGTCTCCCATCCGTTCCTGGTTTAGGTTCTTCCGCTGATAGTCCATCCCCACCTTCCAGTCTCGGCAGCGGATCTCCACCTCCATCAGCAAATACTGCCTTTTCATTTGCTCCTCTTGTACCAACACCAACCTCTCTCAGTCCTTCCCAATCACCACCTCCACCACCTGCTAGCCCTGAAACAAGGCTTCCTGTATTTAATAAAATCAGCGGCCAATTCGTTCATTTTACTTTTCGAATCAACGAAATGGAAATGATCGCCTGAAATGTATTTCCATATTTATCAAGTTATATTTGTATATTTATGTACATTCATCTTATATCATTTTTGTCTTCCAAATACATAAACTACATCTTCATTTATGTACTCGTATAAGTAAAATAATGAATAATATTTTAAAAACCCTACATTGTGTCAATTTCTATATTTTTAAATGCAGTGATTGATTTTTTTTTCTTTGAACATTTCGCATTTATTATTATATTTTTGTCAATAATTTTTGAATAATAAACTTTTATCATTTTTTT
The DNA here is from genome assembly GCA_035578175.1 of Catonia carolina. Classification (NCBI taxonomy): domain Eukaryota; kingdom Metazoa; phylum Arthropoda; class Insecta; order Hemiptera; family Achilidae; genus Catonia; species Catonia carolina. The sequence goes on from JAQMRL010000006.1 coordinate 53,279,959, forward strand.
ATAAAATTATTTTTATGAGTAGTGTTGTAATTGTTAATCGTGAGTGGTTTTCTTCATTTATTTATTTTCATAGTATAGAAACTTATTTTTACAATTTTTTCAACGTGTTTTCGTTTTTCTTAATGTTATTTAATTTATTCTGATGATCAAATGTATTGTATATAATTTAAAAACTGATATACCTTTTCAAATACAGTTAATCCTAAATTTAAAAACTATATATCGTGAAGTTTTTCGAGTAACTAAAATTATGAATAATTTTGAATTTTAATTTTTTTAAATTATCTTATTAAGATTTTTTATTTTTTTGAAATTTGTGAAAAGAATTAATTTTCTTATTATTTTTATTTAAATCAAAATTTACATTCCGGTCAGAAATTTGACTGTATTTAAAAGGTTTCTATTTATATAAACGTTTTTGTGTAGTTTTTTGTTTTTCATATTCTTTTTCTTCGACATAATGGTATTATTTATATAATTAATTGATTATTAATATTACTAATTTATAATTTTTTTACAATTATATTTATATATCAATATAGACTGTATATTTTTAATTTATTCTATGTATAATTACTATTTATAACTCGTAAGATTTTTTGTTTATTATTATTATAATTTGTGTATAAATTATATATGTTGTTAATTTTATTAATATTATTATTACAAATATGAACATTTTTTTCAAATTGTAAATTATTTTATTTATTCTTGTGTTTTTTGTTCGTTACAAAATAATACTACTGTTGTGAAAGGCTGTGTAAAGAATACAATAGTGCCTTTACTCATTGTTATTCTAATACTTCTCCAGAAAAGAATTATGTATTAATAAATTTTGTTGAGTGCCTTAAACATTTTTTAAAAATCAATTTAAAGGAAATCATACTTTCTATTTTGGCGAATGAAATTTGCTCAATTTTTTTTAAATATATAATAAAATAAATTCCATTACGATTTGCACAGTCAGGTTTAAAATATTATTATAAAAATAATAAAAATTCATTACTGTACTGCCATTTTTTTACTTGTGAACTTAATCTAAGCATTATAATTTTTCAGTAAAATTCATAATTTCTTCACCTAAATGGTTTTCAATGAATTGTAATTTCAAAATTATCTATCTAGCTTGGATTTAATTGTAATGGCATGACATTTATTTTTATCATTGTAAATGATTTAAAATAAGCGCATTTATATAAATCAAATAATTAAATATCTAAAATTTGTTTAATTTTAAGTACCTTGCACTAAAATCTCATTTATAAAAATTCGCTTAAAATCAAAACTGGATGCGTGAGCCGTCTCATCTGTTAAGTTTTGCCTATCATTTTCCCGTGCGCTCGATTTTCTTTCAGATACCGTATAGTAAATTAATGAAGTTAAACGTTTGCCTCTGGTTAGCTGTAATATCTAACGTATTAGCCATACAGAAAAATTAAATTATCGATGCGCGATAATCCAAGAAGATCTACAGAACTAAAAATGAGTATAGTACTATCATTTTAACTACTTAAAATCGTTAAAACCTCATTGGAAATTTAAATAATAAGATAAAATTTGTAACTTTTGAATAATATATATGACATTTCCAGTTAAGATTGTATGAGCTAGTCCCTGACTCCTTTTACCTCGGCTCCTAAGCCACCCACCTTCCAGTTGACAATGCCAGTGGCGAAGCTTCTGCTCGGTTGTTGTAATATCACCATTTAAAAATGAATTGTATTATAACAAAACTTATGCAACATCTATCATAATTCTAATTTCTCTCATTATTATTTTGTATGCTTTAACCATAACAATGTTTATTTTTTTCAAAATTATTTTATCTAAAAGAGATTTTAGTGAATATATTTAACCGATCTCAGATTCAAATACCCCATTCCTTTTATTATTTAATGGTTAATTTTATAATTGTGATGGAATTCAATTTTTTTCTTACAGAAATGAAAGAATAACGAATTGTATATTTCTTAATTTATTGTACATACTTTTATAAATTATTAGTGTACCTGACTTTAAGTTATAATGTATTCCAAATAATTTAAAACATTTTTTTATATCAATAGTTTAAAAAAAATGATTTATTATTTATTTTTAATTTAATTCATTGTTATTTTGGAATATGTTACAATAAATATTAGGTTTATATATAATAAATACTATTATATTTTTTTGTTTCTGTTTATTTATTTTGCTGTGTTAACGACAATAATATTTATTCCTGTTATTTCATTTTCATATAGTTTTGTTTTTCGTGAAGGCACATTTATTTGATAATCTGTTTCAGAATTGGTGCGTTTTTCAAATTTTTCTCTTTATTTTTTCTTATATCAGAAGATAATTTTTTCTTTTTATTATTAATTTATTTATTCCTTAATTTTTCGTTTTGTTATTTAATATTACATTACTTTATTTATGATAATTACAATGTATATATTTTAAGTTCATTTTGATTACCAATTATTTTTTATAATGATATATTAGTCAGCATATTTTTATTTTGATAATAATTTTGTGATTGTATTAATTTATATTATTTGTTAATTTACATATATTTTCGTCACTTCTTGAGTTTTGTTGTATTTATTTCTTTTTTTATAATGTATCGATCATTTATCAGTTTATACATAATGTGTTAGTTTATATTCAATAAGAATACCTCGAGGAACTATTCTAGGTCCTGTACTTTTCAGTATATAATATATTATTCAATCAAATAATCGAAGATTTATTAATTTGGTACAAGTTTATTATTATTATTATTAATGTGTTATTATAGTTGCAAATTACTTAATTGGTTTGGGATCGATTCCCTTATGCAGCTGCTTATTATTATTATTAAGTGTATCTAAGGAAGCCTTTATTTTTCTTATATGTGATTGGTTGATTTTCTTCAAGAATTCTGTTTTATATCATTATCAATTTAAAAATAATAAAAAGTAGAAATATTACCTAATTTTGAGGTTACATTTTTGATTTAATTTTTTGACAAAATTTGACGTATTACTTTAATTTTTAAATGAAAAAGTAATTAATTTTTTTATTTCCTAAGATGGATCAGAGTACATTATCAATATAACTGAATGTAAAATGCGTTACAAATAAAGCGATTTATATAAGGTAAGTTAATTAAGTATTTAATTATAAATTTTCCCAAAAATTACAGTTTGGTTTATTGTATAAATAAGTATTATTAAAGAATAACGAAATGTGGAATTATACATTATTTTTCTTTAATGAAAATTAATAAAGCCGCTTCTTTTTTAATATTGACAATATAAGTAAATTTTTTACTAATAGTGTCAGAAATTATTTTACGTTAATTTAAAATGTTAAACAAATTTATTATTTGGGAAAATTTATATATTATGTTTTGATAAAATATAAATATATTTGTAATTATAGTTATATTTTTTGTATTTTTTATTATTTATATTTATTATTTATGTAATTTCATCATTCATTATTATATGTTATTATTATTTTTATTATTATCATTTGTTAATTTATGTCTATATTATATTATTATATTTATCATACAATATTATTATTATTATTATTATTATTATTATTATTATTTATCTTTATTTTGGTGCTTCAACATCAAATTATGTTATTGGATTTATTATTGTATTTGACAAAATATCACAATTTTTTTTGAAATTAGTTGTTTTTATTTTATTTGAGACCTTTCAGAATCCTAATCCTTAAGTATTTCTGTATATTGATCATTGACTTCCTGATCATGTGTTGGATAAGCTGACACTAAAATCTTATCACATTGTTTACAGAGTGATATAGTTGTGTTATGTTCAACACTAGATTATAGTAATTGAAAAGTATATTCGAAGTTCTGTTAAAGAACGAAAATAAATTTCTTAAATTAAATGACAGTTTCTGTATGTGACCAAAATTGTTTTGGACACAAAGAATTTAGTGAATATTTTGAAGAAATTTGTCTCTATATATAGGGTCAAAAATCAGCTGATTTACGGAGACGAAGGTTCCTGGTTCAAATCCTAGTAAAGGTAGTTACTTTTATACGGATTTGAATACTAGGCAGTGGTTACCGGTGTGCTTTGATGGTTGGGGTTTAATTAACCATACTCTCTCAGGAATGGTCGGCCTGGGTCTGTACAAGACTACACCTCATTTACACGTCATACACATCATATTCATTTCATTGGGTCATGGGGTTGCTTATTGTTCTAAATTTAACAGATTGCAACGTACGCAAATTAGGAATAAAAAAATATAGGTCAAATATTGGCTTATTACTTCTGGTGAAGGAAATTACAAAAGATGTACGGTGTTACAGGTATGTAGATATGAAACTACTTGCGCAAGATAGAACACAGCTTGGGGAACTGCATCAAACTAGTCGAGAGACTGATGAAAAAACATTCTGTGGTAGTAAGATACCACACACATATTCAGTGTACAGTGTTATGACATTGGGTAATTATTCAACTCCATTATAAGTATTTAAGAGTATATTTGTTATTCTCTTAAGTGAACGTATAACTTAACATTTCTTATAAATTCCGTGAGTTTCTATGTGAACAAAATTGTTTGGTCAATAAAGAATTTTAGAGAAGACATTTTGAAGAAATTGGTCTGTATTAAAGTGTAAAATATTGGTTATTACTTCTTTGGTAAAACTTTTATAAATTAACGATTTGACAAAATGTTTACACTTAAATTTTGTGGATTTTCATTCACGTTTTTAACTAGAATATTTTAAAATTAATTGCAAATAACCTTGTTAGTACAATATTTTTATTAGGCCTTTGAGCCAAATTATCGTGAACATAATCATTGAGTAAAACCTCTGTTCCAACAAATGATCGTGGAAATTTTGTTAGTCATGGTAAGTTTAATCAAAGACCTTGCTAATTTTTAATAGATATCACACAGGAACATAAACGAAAATTTTTTAAGTCCTGGTAAATTCAAAATTCAGGTGAACTTATAGTGTTTGGGTCGGAACAGAACTTTCTGTTCAGAGTACTACTTGGTTATAAATACATAGTGTCGAGGTGAGTTGCAGGTGACCAATGCTTTGGACCTGTTGTTTACGTAAACAGCCGAAAGGCTTGTTTAAACTTCGGAGGATTTACTAAAAACGAGGAGTGAGGTGGTTGACGTTTGCCTTCCTCTTTGAGTTGAAAGAGTATGCTTATCAGCATTCCAGGCCTTTCAAAAATCATTTACTTTCTACCTTGCTTAACTTCATTCACCACAGCGTCTGGCTGTATATTGAAATTCATTACTCTCAGAGGAGATAACGCTGACTAGTGTTTTTTACACCTCTACCTCTTCCATTCTTCAATATCTCTGTCTTATAATTGGCTGACTTTGTGATAAGAAACAGAACTATTTTTTGTAGCCCTGGAACCAACAGATCGAGTGAAATTAATTTAACCTCTAGAGGTTTTACTAAATAAAAACGAGGAGTGATCGTTTATTGCCTTCCTCACTGAGTTGAAAAAGTATGCTTAGCATGCCAGGGCCCTCCGAAAAGCATTTACTTTCTACCTTGCTTAACTTCATTCACCACAGCGTCTGGCTGTATAGTGAAATTTATTACTCAGCGGAGATAACTGTGGCTAGTGTATTTTACAAGTGTACCTGTACTGTTAAATAGTTCAGTCGTATAATTGGCTATGTGATAAGAAACAGAACTATATTTTGTAGCCCTGGAACCAACAGATCGAGTGCAATTAATTTAACCCTCCACCTGCCCGTTATGGGCTTTGTGCCAAACAAGTGGAAAAACTAGGAACAGTACTGCTACAGCAGTTCCTACTGCAGTCTTTGTCTTACTCTTAAACATGTACTACACAATATTGGTAAGAAGATAGTTTAAATACGTTGCAATTACAATCTTAAACATTGATTGACGCAAATAATTTCTACTATAATACAATGAATAAATATATGAAATATATTTGTATAAATTTTTCTTACATACTATCTGTTAAACGAATCGCCTTCGGGCCACTTTAGTAGTGTCAGCGGATAGAGAATCACTATCAATTATGTAGCGACATTGATTTGGGCGAACGACTTAATATGGTAACCAGCTGACAGCAACACATGAATTGACTCCATTGGGGATTCACCATTTAAAATCTACGTCAAGAATACAGCGATCAAATTGGATGATCGACATCAATGTGCTACATAACAAGCCTAATAAGTATTATGATGTACAATTTTTTATTACAACCAATTTAAAGATTAAGTTCAAGCGCTTGTTAGTATCCGTCCTGGTTGTGAATTTAAGCCAAAAATACATTTTACAATCGAATGTGAGTTCCTACCTTGGTATATGACAAAACAATCTTCAATAGGCTGTTGACTATTGCCAAACTGGTACATAAGTGTAGTAATACACATCGGAGTTTTAGACGCTTGACGCCACGAGGGTTCTGAGAAACCTTGCCACATCTATTTCTTCTTCCAGGGCACACGAGCTCGTCAAAATACCCACGACATCTATGAGTCAGTTGTCTACCGCTCAAGAGAATGGGACATGTTTGTCGGAGCGCTTGAGGCCCAAAGGTTAAAAAAATTATTTGCGTATTTTGTTGATTGTACTGAATTATCAAAAATATAGAAAAGAGAGAAAGTTTTGGGTGCATCTCTACTAGGGATAGATTGTTAAAAGGTGCTTTCATGTTAATGATTGTGGACTAAAGAAGTGATGAGATCAAACTTTTTGACTACTTTCGTATGAGAATTATTTATTTGATGAACTGACGGCCAGGATAGGTGATGAAAAAACCTGTAACAAGCGCAAGTACGCAATACACAAAATGGGCGAGAGGCGTGTGTCAACGATGCTCGATTGAGTACTGGCTATCCGCGAGGCGTTTGTCTCACCGCAGCAAGCTCGAAACCAAAGCAAAGCAAACAAAAACCAAGCGTCAAAACGCCCGCTCCAATTCAATTTTGACACGGCGGGTAAAAATCACGTCACGTGTGTATCAACCATTTCCATTGTAAGTAGGCTACTCCCTGTCAGCCGCGAGAAATACTCGCGGTATCGAGCGTCTAAAACTCGCTCGTGTGTTACTGCACTAGTCTTGTTACAGATGATGTAGATGTATGACTTATCACAACACAAATACTGTATGTCTATAACTTTATGGCTTCCGGCAGAGGTAGCAATATGCGGATTGTAAAACCATTTCAAAAAAAATACAATTTGTAATTTTTTAAGCAACTGAAACTTGTTGAAAATGACGTATTTTTATTAAACAAAGTATTTCGCATGTTTTTTGTTCTATAAAATTATTTCAAAAGACACGCTTAATGAGATAATGTATCATTTAGTAAAAGTTTTGTTTTTGAAGAAAAAACCATATTTTTTTCAAATACTTTGTCATTGTTCAACAACTATTTCACGGATTAACGTAATGTTTGGAAGGTTTGTTCTGCAATAATTATGGAAAACGATTATACGATAAAATTTAACAGAAAATCATTACTTTTTAAGTTACAAGGACAGTTTTAACTTAAAAAATTTTTTTATACATTATGTCATTTAGTGGGTTTTCCAAAATAATTTTAGAACAAAAACATGCGAAATACTATCTTTTATAAAAATACGTTATTTCTGACAAGTTTTAGTTAGGTACTTAAAAAATTAAAAATGTTTTCTGAAATGGTTTTACAATCCGCATATTTCTCCTCTCTGCCGGAGGCCATCAAGTTATAGACAGACAGTAGGTTACTCCAAGTCAGCTGGAAAATGATGGAATATTGCGCCAAATAAGTCAATTAAACAATCGTTTGCCTATTGGATTTACAAGGATTATTACAAGGAAACCGACAAGTTGAAGATAGTAGTATGCATACTACTATCTTCAACTTGTCGGTTTCCTTGTCCGGTTAATTATGAAGAGGACAATAACGATACGGAGAATCTTAACTGACTAAATTTATGAAAAAACAGTAGGCGAGTGTGTCACTGCAGTATGAAGTAAGGTGATATAAACTATCCTGTCTAGTTCTTTAATTTTTGTAAAACTACATAAAATATACCTAAACAAACCCAAAAAAAATCTGGCCGGCCCGTTGACGAAGTGATTTGCGTTACTGGCTTCTAACCCGGGGTCTCGGGATCGATTCCCGGTCAGGTCTGGCATTTTTTCATCACTCATCTTTATGTATCATTCTTCTCACCGTCTGCATTAGCAGCAATTAAAAAACAGTCAGACGTAAAACAAAAAGATCCAGTATCAATGGAAATTTATTTTTATGTTAGTTATGCCGTAACTGAATTTTTCTACAGCAAGAGGTTTAGCTTTTAAAGCTTAATTTGCTAACCTCGTATTCTGAAATAATTATGGTAAGTATTAATTCAAACTCATCTGAAATACTCTTAAACGATGTCTTAAAATTCTGAGTACTTTATTAACCCAGATTGTTGGAACCAGAAGTAAACAATATGAGTACAGCTCTTATTTTTAATATGTTATTATAGTTATAAAAATCCTTTCTATAAGACATGTCTCATGGCTAATGGAAATTTTTTAAAAAGCTTACTTTGACTTACGGCAAAAATCATTAGTGATTTCTGTATCTACTATTTAAGAGAAATCGAATGACTATTTTCGTTTCCAAATTCCTACTTTGATTTCTTGACTTTCGGTTTTAGGTCAGTTCCGGAGTATCAAACCCAATGATTTCTCTGTATTAACTCTTTAAGTGGAATCGAATGATACTATTTTTGTTGCCAAATTCCGACGTTGATTTCTTGACTTCCGGTTTTAGGTCACTTCCGCGACATCAAACCCAATGATTACTGTATTTACTCTTTAAGAGGAAACGAATGACACTATTTTTGTTTCTAAATTCCTTCTTTGATTTGTTAACTTCTAGTTTTGGGCCACTTCCGATTAAAACCGGAACTTCAAACCCAATTTAGGCCTACTAACTTTTTGTGTAGATTACGAATCCCAACACCGCTTGTTGCTGTCTCTTGTAGTTGCTGATACCTGGGTGTGACGGACGGACAAAGGAAAACGATAGATGACAATTATTTTAAAAATCTGGTGTGAAACACTCACATAACTTTCTCTTGCCAATGCAAATAATTAATAATAAACCTAACATTAGAAATAAACAAAAAACAAACCTCAATAAAGATAACCTAATTTTAATCATGAGTAAAAGACGCAAAATGAAAATCAACCTCAGTTTGGCTAAAAATACAAAAAATCACTCTTTCACGCTTAAGTTAAAATAATCAATGTCTTGCTAAGTACAAATACCACGGTATTCAATGATAAGAAGGGTTATATTTCATGAAAGTCTTGTGCAATTCTTAGTGTGTGTAATTCTTAGTAAGGTGCAAACAATTACGGTCATATGTTATAGCACTTTATTTCCTGTATGTACGTAAAATGCCCGTAATGAAGGTGAGTTTTGAAACAGCCACAGTGTAATTTTGAATTTGTTAAAAAATTGATCGAACTTTATGCTGATTAAACAGATAAATGAGTAACGATTTAATCTGATTAATATGAAAACATGGATAACACATAGAATAGAGCTGAAACTACGAGTAAAAATACACAATGTTAAAAGAAACGAATTTTGTATGTACGACTTGCCTTCTTGTAATTAAATTCGTAATACTATTAAATGCCCATAACAGGCAGGTGGAGTGTTAAATTATTTGCACTCGATCTGCTAGTTCCGGGGCTACAAAAAATAGTTCTATTTCTTATCACATGGTCAGCTAATCAAACGATTGAAGCATTTAAGAAAAGAAGAGGTCGAAGTGTAGAGTTATCTCTTCTGAGAGTTATGAATTTTATTACTAAGCCAGATCCTGTGGTGAATGAAGTGAAGGTGTTATTTGCAGGGTGGAAATTATGTGGTTTTCAGAGGGCCTGGTATGCTGATAAGCATACTTTTCTACTCAGTAAGGAAGGCAATGATAAACCACCTCAATCCTCGTTTTACTTAGTAAAGCTTCTAGAGATTCAAACCAGCCTTTCAGCTGATGACCTAAACAACAATTATAGGAAAGTAAAGTATTGTTTTCATGAAGATATTTCGAAATCGAACTGTCACCGGAAATACACGTTTTCAGGCCTTTGAACCCAAAAACCATGTTTTTAGCAAATTGGTCTGCTTGTATGTGAACAAAATATCATAAGAACGGAAAAGCGTGCGAAGTAGAAACTTAGAACTTAAGTTAAGTACCACTAGAGAATCCGAGAAAACATTTTCATTAAAAACCGGTCAACCGGAAGTAGTAGTTTCTTCGCACGATTTTTAACTTTCTTTTAAAAATCGCCTCATTTACCAAATTTTTAAAACATAGGTCTACTTTTCCACACCGTGAGGAAGGCAAGTAATCCACCTCACTTCTCGTTTTACTTAGGCTCCAGAAGTTCAAACGAGTTTTTGGCTGATTAACTGAACAACAACAACTGAATATAATACAACAAAAAAGGATTAGTAAAAAGTTTTTAAGGATTTTCTATTCAAGCATGCATAGAAATGTCTAGAAAAATGAGTAAATTAGAAAGGTCAAAAGTTATATTATATTAAATATAATATAACTTTTGACTTTTCTTTTTTTAAATTTAAAAAAAAAGAAAAGCAAATCATGTTTGTTATATTACCCTACTAAAAACTATTTCTTATCTTACACAATATAAAAAAATACATAAATAACTACAGTATTTGAAACGACAGAACTACTATGAAATTAATGCGCGTATACATATATATTTTTAAAACGAGCGATTATTTTGTTTTCCGGTAGTGATATGGGTGACCTTAGAACAATAATGAAGTGAAATGGTGGAGTTGATGATAAAAACAAACAGGGTGTTACAGAAAAAATATTAACGTCTCTACTTTTTTTTTAATTTGTAAAAATTAAATAACATACAGCAACACTGACATCTACACTAGAAAATTTTTTTGTAGAAAATTTATATTGAATCTCAAATCCGGACATCATGACATTACCTGCTACTCCAACGTTCTTATCTCTGTCATCGTCATTTCCAACTTCAACAACTTTGTGTTCAGTGGTGATTCACAGTTCTTCAAGTTTAGTTTTGTATACATGTACCGGGTATCCAACAAAGAGGTTGCTATTTTTGAATTAATATGCTGGACGTATCGCACACTTTACAGACTGGAAACTTTACAGTTTCAATAAATAAATATGTAAAAAAGTACCCTCGAGTTTCATTTGCTTATGATTAATCAAAACAAAATGGCGGAATAAGAAAATAATATCAAAAATGAACAATAATCTTGCTGATAAAAATCTTCCTAACCGTTGGATAGGTCGTGGCAGCGGCCTTATGGACTGGGCCTCCAAGATCGCCAGACTTGTCTGTTTGCGATTTTTTTCTATGGGGCTTTTTGAAGGAAAAGCATTGCAAAAGACGATTAATTATAAGGCTGATTAAAGAGGAACTGCTGTTGATACCTCGGAAATTTTTCAAAAACGCTTATGACTCATTTTTGTTTCGTTGCTATCAGTGCATAGCTATTGATGAACATCAGTTCGAATAAAGGTTAATGAAACAAATTGTGTTCATTAATAAGAATTTATCACTTTCATATTTCTTTCTTTTTATTACTTAAGTAACATTGGAACAAATCGCCAATTTGAAATGGTTATGCAAAAAAATTACTTTCCACCATTTTGTTTTGATTAATCATAACCAAATGATGGTTAATCAAAAATGATGGTTATAAGAAATAATGTAATATATGAGGTGTGGCTATTAAATAACGAGACTGACGTTGTAAAAAATTTTATTTTAATTTTTGGCTAGGGTTTTAAAAATTATTACCTGTCGCAACCCACCGTTCCTTAACCCAAAGTAGTCGTTGACCAAGTTGTTGATAACACTTGAAATATAACCGAAATATAATGTTATTAATGAAAACTTATGTAGATGATCTGCCCATAACAGACAGATGGAGTGTCAAATTATTTGCACCCAATCTGTTCGTTGCACGGCTAAAATAAATAGTTCTGTTTTTTATCACATGGGCAGCCAATTAAATAACTGAATCATTTTATAACAGAAGAGGTAGAGGTGCAAAAGACACTAATCAGAGTTGTCACCTCTGAAAATAATGAATTTCATTATACAGCCAAACCCTGCGGTGAATGAAGTTAAGGTGTCATTTGCAGAGTGGAAAATATGTGCTTTTCAGATGGCCCGGCTTGCTGATGAGCGTACTTTTCCACTCAGTGAGGAAGGCATTTGTAAACCACCTTACCCCTCGTTTTACTTAGTAAAACCTCAGCAGGTTCAAACCAGCCTTTCGGCTGATGACCTAAACAACATGTAGATGATAAACTTCTACTATTCGAGAACTTAACCACCTGTCGCATGAATTGGATGATATAATGAGAATTGAATACGAATTCGTAAAGATAAATTTAGGAAATCTAAAGCAATATTGCGCAGGAGAGGTAAATCCGATAACTATCACACTATCAGAAAGAGAGGCTTGTAGAAGTAAAATTAGTGTTGAGAAGTGGAATCAAAAATGATGGTAATAAGAAATAATGTAATATACGAGTTGTGGCTATTAAATAATGAGACTGACGTTGTAAAAATATTTATTTTAATTTTATACATAATCTCTTATTGTCACCTTCAATATACACTCCTTCTCTATCCCTACAACGCTCCATGCGAATTTTCCATTGTTGGAAACAGTGTTGGAAGTCATCTTCTGTCAGCTCCTTCAGGACACGTGCCGCTTTCTCTTTTACAGCTTCCACAGACTCAAATCTTGTCCCTTTTAATGCAGATTTCCCCTTAGGAAACAGGTAGAAGTCACATGGTGCAAGATCTGGTGAATAAGGTGGATGTTCTAATACTTAGATGCTGTTCTTGGCTAGGAACCTCATGATGGAAAACGCGGAATGAGCTGGCGCATTGTCTTAGTGGAGAACCCATGATTTGTCATTCCACATTTCGGGGCGTTTTTTCCTTATACTCTTTGACGTAGTTTAGAAAGTACCCCAAGGTAGTAATATTGATTAATGTTTTGACCTTTAGGAACCCAGTGCAGGTACACAATCCCATGGATATATAAAAAAACTATCATCATTGCTTTAAATTTTGACTTGCTCATTCAAGCTTTTTTTGGCTCTCGGTGAAGTTCGGCTCTTCCAGTGCACGGATGGCGCTTCGTTTCCGGATCAAAAGTAAAAAACCACGTTTCATCACATGTTATTATCTTCTACCTGTTCCCTAAGATGAAATCTGCATTAAAAGGGACAAGATTTGAGTCTGTGGAAGCTGTATAAGAGAAAGCGGCACGTGTCCTGAAGGAGCTGACAGAAGATGACTTCCAGCACTGTTTCCAACAATAGAAAATTCGCATGGAGCGTTGTAGGGATAGTGAAGTGTATATTGAAGGTGACAATAAGTGAATATGTATAAAATACAAATAAAATTTTTTACATTGTCAGTCTCGTTGTTTAATAGCCACACCTCGTATATAAGTAGTATGAAAGATGTATTAAACAAAGCTAAAAATGAGAGGTTTAAGTTTTGTAATATGTAACAATTTTGGCATAGAAATTCAAAAATGGTCTTTAAAAGATTTGTGTGGATTGGAGCACGTTTTAGGTTATGAGATCATTACTGAAACAATGATAGAAAGGTTATGGAGGGTGTGGAACCAGAAGGAGACCTACCTTGTAATATACGGTAAGTTATGAACTATGTAAAACTTGACACTTATTTGAAACTAAAAATAAAGTTAAAAAACATTTACACGGAGATTATGGAATAGGCAAGTTGTGTGCTTGGGATATTTCTCCGTACGTCTGCATACGTTCCTTTGATGAAAGAACACCCGTGTTTATCAGTGAACATGTTATCAGTTGAACATGTTTGACTTATAAAGAAATTGAACATGATGGTAGACCGACGTTTAGATGATTGATACTAATTCCTCCTTTATTATCCCAGAGTACAAAATCCTAAATAAAAGTGACGTAGCGAGTTAATGTCAACTAGTTACAGGATTGAAAGTTATAGTAGTAGAAAATATCCGAGATCTATGTAAGGGTAAATGCTAATGATTTCTTGGATAGATCATCTTATCTAAGAGGCCTTGTAGCAAACGTTGAACTGGCAACCGAAACTTTTTGGCAAATTTATTACTACTTACCCTATAGAGTGAATTTTGATGAGAAAAATAAAGGAATATCACTAGTTATTGACCCTAAACTAAGCGTTGTAGAAAATTTTTTTTTCTAAAATTGATATTGTATGTTTTTAAATTTCCTACAACAATTAGATACACTTTGCCATAAAATGCACATTAGGGCCACAATCTTAAAAAAATGTACCATAAGAGCACAACTTCCCAAGAATATCAGCAAACATAGTGCTAAGCGCTATGATAGGGTAAGATAGGGAAAGCCCTATCTTGCAGAGCATAACAATTTAGTAAATGAAGCGATTTTTTTAAATTTCGTAGGAGCCCTTTTTGAGAAAATCGTAAGATTTTCTCAAAAGTAACATTTAAAAAAGTAATAAATCGCACGAAGAGACTACAACTTCCAGTTGATCGATTTTGATGGAAATGTTCGTGTCGGGTACCCTAGAGGCACTTAAGTTTTAAGTTTCAACTTCGCACGCTATTCCGTTCTTCAGATGTTTTGTTCACACACAGGCAGACGAACGGCTGAAGATATGGTTTTTGGGTTCAGATGCCTGAAAACGAATATTTTCTGTGAAAGTTCAATTCTGAAAAATCTACATGAAAACAATACTTTCCTTCCCGATATTGTTGTTTAGGTCATCAGCTGAAAGGCTGGTTTGAATCTACAGAAGCTTTACTAAGTAAAACGAGGATTGAGGTGGTTTACTATTGCCTTCCTTACTGAGTAAAAGTATGCTTATCAGCATGCCAGGCCCTCCAAAAATCATTTTCTTTTCACCCTGCTTCACTACAATCACCACAGAGTCTGGCTGTATAATAATGAAATCCTTAATCTCAAAAGAGAAAACTTAGAGTAGTGTCTTTAACACCTCTACCTCTTCTGTTCTTAAATGATTCAGTCATATGATCGGTGGCTGACCATTTCATAAGAAATAGAACTATTGTTTGTAGCCCTGGAACTAGCAGATTGATTACAAATAATTTAACACTTCACATACGTGTTATAGGGAATTCCCTATATTATATTACATAGGGCAAGAGAAAATAAAAAATTGAGTTTTCTGAGATTATTTACTCTAGGTAATGTTTAATTTATCTAGGTAATGTTTAACTGCCCAAAACGGGCAGGTGGAGTATTATTTTAATTTCACTCTATCTGTTTGGTCCAGGGCTAAAAAAAATAGTTCTGTTTCTTATTACATAGTCAGCCACTTATATGACTGAACTATTTAAGAACAGAAGAGGTAGAGGTGTAAAAAGCACTAGTCAGAGTTATCTCCTCTGAGAGTAATGAATTTCTCTATGCAGCCAGACCCTGTGGTGAATGAAGTGAAGGTGTCATTTGCAGGGTGGAAAGTGAGTGCTTTTCGGAGGGCCTGGCATGCTGATAAGCATACTCTTTCAACTCAGTGAGGAAGGCATTGGTAAACCACCTCACTCCTCGTTTTTACTTAGTAAAACCTCTAGAGGTTCAAACCAGCCTTTCGGCTGTTAACCTAAACAACAATGTTTAATTTATATGAAAACGTTGGTATAAATACCACATATTCTGGTTTTTTGTTGTTGTTGTTGTTTAGGTCAACAGCCGAAAGGCTGGTTTGAACCTCTAGAGGTTTTACTAAGTAAAACGAGGAGTGAGGTGGTTTACCATTGTCTTCCTCACTGAATGGAAAAGTACCTATGCTTATTAGCATGCCGGGCCCTCTGAAAACCACATATTTTCCACTCTGTAAATGACACCTTCACTTCATTCACCACAGGGTCTGGCTGTACAATGAAATTCATTACTTTCAGAGGAGATAACTCTGATTAGTGTCTTTTACACCTCTACCTCTTCTGTTCTTAAATGATTCAGTCATTTAATTGGCTGACCATGTGATAAGAAACAGAACTATTTATTTTAGCCCTGCAACGAACAGATTGAGTGTACATAATTTGACACTCCACCTGTCTGTTATGGGCAGATTCTGGTTTAAAGACAAATAATGATTTGATAAATAATGAATTAGAGATAATTATAATAAAACAGAAAGTATACTTTTAGGATGTTTTGATATATTATTGTTTGAGTTGTCAAATATTTTTTGAGGCACCTTGTATGTGTACTTATTTAGCATTGCTGCAAGTGAATGTCTTGTGTGTGCGATACAAACAGAACCAAATAAAAAAAACAGATAAATTTTAACAAGGAAATAATGACAATACATTATAATTGCATTTATTTTTATTATTGTTATTATTAGTGTTTTTAAAATGTTACTTAACTTTTATTATTCTGTTCTTTTATGTTAGAAATTTTACCTTGTAATTTATAGGTTACGTAAAAAAAACATATTTATGGGTTTGTTATTGCCAATATGTTTGTCTTGTTATTGATTATAAAAATTACAATCTATTTTTACGTTTAGCGGTTAATAAAATATATCTCTTTTGAATGAATGGTTTAATTAAAGAGAGGTACGTTAACCAGGTTTGTAGTTACTCTACTGTATTGATATTTGTTGATGAAACCTACCGATTTTCTCTTCCAATCTTCATTCATGTTTTTTTTCTAATAAAGTGTAATTAATTCGCAATCTTTTTTAAAAAATGTAATTGTAAACTTTAAGCTAATGTCACCGAATGACGACATTAAGTGGCGAGTTACCTTTACTGTTTGGTGGCCCTGAAAAGGGCTGTTTAAGCGGTGGTCGTCTAGGCGGCGAAGCGTCGTTCGTAGCCGTCGTGGCTGGGCGACACGGCGTGTCGTCGTCTAGCGGAGACGTCATCTTCTTCCCTCGCAGTAGTGCGTCGATGGCTGCTTCGTCGAATCCGGTGGGCGTAAGGCTCGGTCGAGGGATCGCTCGCGTCAGCGGGCGATGACGGTCCGGTCGACGGCTTACGCTGTTGGGCCGGCGAGCGGAAGCATCATCTTCTCTCTTGCGGGGTCGTCGATGAGCCTTCGTTGGAGTCCGGTAGCTGTGTTTCGATGGTGGACATTTTGCCTGCTGTCTGCATCGGAATTGAATCTCTCGGCTCAGTGCAGCGCTCTTTTTATAGTCGCCGAGAGCGCTGTGGTATTGGTGTTGACCTTGGCCTCTGTCGGTACGCCGCCATAGGCCTACTGCCCCTTTAGGAACTATTGGCGGTTCCCTTTGACGCTACGTCGGAAGCTTTGTAGCCGGCAGCACAGTACTTAATCAAAGGGGACGGTGACACTAAGACGATAAAAGTCTGAATAATAACGTTCATAGAACGAAATTATGCCCATAACTAACAGGTGGAGTGTTAAATTATTTGCACTCAATTGTTAGTTCCAGAGCTACAAAAATAGTTCTGTTTTTTATCACATGCTCACCCATTTATATAACTGAAGTATTTAAGAATAGAAAAGGTAGAGGTGTAAAATACACTATACCATATGTAATATCAATAGAAGCTTCTGCAATACGTCTGTCCACTCCCACACTTGTAAAGTAGTTGCAGCAGTTTGTATAGTGTGCTACAAAACGTACTACTACACCCATACTGTTGATTATAATCAAATGAGTAATAGGCATAATATAAATCACTATCTATTTTTACTTTACTTGATATAGCCAATTACTTTGGAGTTTTTCAGTTGCCGATGCTAAAAGTACTTCAGAATATTTTTGTAGAAAGTTACAACCATTGGTTAGATCTACAACTTGCCAGATAATTTGAATCTTTTGTTAATTTGTTTAGTATGTGTATTAAATATTACCAGGGGTAAAATCTAAATTTTATTCATCGACCAATTGAGGAGTTAAGATTTTGATCAATTATTAATGAATTCATAGATCATACTTTACGAAAATATGCTGGCAACGCCAACTTGATAAATAATAGTTCGTAAACTGGACTTCAGTTTACGAAATGTGACTTCAGAAGTCATGTAAATATAATAGGCAAGTAAGCGTGTTGGGTCTTGTAGCAGAGGTTTATCAAAATCGATCAGGATGCAGGTTTAAACTAAGTGTAGGTAACTCTGAACACCTTGATTTCTTTTATTAAAAGACCCTTAAGAAACTCATCATTATCAGGAAATCGAGATTATACCATAAAACTGTAAGTTAATACATTCGTGTGTGAAAGTAAGGAATGAAATTGATTTACCATAAAACATGCGTTGTTTTAGTGTTGTAAGTTTCCATTCTACAGATTTGTTATTTATTTATTCACTTATATATTAGTATACAATACTTTGTGTCTGTGATTAAAAATTATCTTAAATTATTAATACTAATTCAAGTATACATAGTCCTAACAAAGAAAACAAAACAATAATGAAGCCAAAACGAAGTAGTAGTTAGCCTAATGTTTTAAAACTTTAGAGTAACAGTCAAACTATCTGATTTCTTCTTTTAGTTCCTATCCGTTGGTCACCATATTAACAATCTGAAACTTATCCATTGCTGCTCGAAACAGCTATGTTGTTTTCAAGTACCACATTCTCAGATTTTTCAACTAGGAAATATGTCTTCTCCCCACGCTACGTTGTCCAAGTATTCTTTTCAGGAACCCATATCTTTTCTCATTGCGCATTGAATCATATGTACATTTTTGAAGTGATAATGTACGTAAAGCAAAGTACCTTTTTACAGAATTTAGATGTTCACAACCACTACTCAAGAAACAATCAATTATTATGTTGCTAATCAGAACACTAAATTATTTGAACAAAAAACAAAATTATGCAGGTTGAAAATACATCAATAAATTGCCACAAGGTTTAAAAAGTTGTGACAATTTAAGTCATTTTAAAAAAAGCCAAAACAATACTTGATTGATGAAACATTTTACAGTACGCACGAATTCCTTTCTAAATAGTTTTTGGTTGAAAAATATTTAACTTCTAATTAAACAAATATTGTGTACTATTTGATACAAAGGGGTTCATGACAAGCCTACTGAGTTAAGCAGTAGCGGAAACAAATTATTGGTAAGTGATGACTTTATCATTGTGTTTAACTTTTTATTTTTGTGTGCTATTTGATACAAAACCCTCCGGGTTGGTCTAGAGGTAAAGTCGTCACCAAAATCAGTTGTTTAACAGCTGATTTTCGGAGAAGAAGGTTCCTGGTTCAAATCCTAGTAAAGGTAGTTACTTTTATACGGAGTCGAATACTAGACAGTGGTTACCAGTGTACTTTGATGGTTGGGGTTCAATTAACCATACTTTCTCAGGAATGGTCGGCCTTTGTCTGTACAAGACTACACCTCATTTACACGTCATACACATCATTCTCATCTCATTGGGTCATGGGGTTGCTTATTGCTCTGAATTGAACAGATTGCAACGTACACACATTAGGGATTAATTTGATACAAAGGGGTTCATGACAAGCCTACCGAAGTAAGCAATAGGAGAAACAAATTTTTGGTGGTAAGTGATGAATTTATCATTGTGATTAACTTTTTGTTTATCAGTTTTATCTTGACATGTCAAGATAAAGGATTATCGCCAACGTTAGAGACAGCACATGGCAAGGATGTTGAATCACAGGATACCTAAGCAGGCACACCGGTATGCTCCAGAAGGTAAAAGGGATGTCGGTAGACCTTGGAGAAGATGAAGATAGATGATATAGTTTGTAACTTCGGAACAGGCTGCTGCCTAATCCTTGGTCGGAATAAGTAGACGAATTAAACAGCAACCGAGACAAAGATTTTATCACAAGTTTTATGTCTAGCTTAAGGGAATCATAACTTATTTTTGAAGTGTGACAAAGCGAAGCGGCAACCTCCATCCAACCTTGGTTGTTATTGACTAGATCTTATCTGCAGTCTTTAGTTCGTATGAGTGTTATGCTTCCACTACATTCTCACGAAGTTGAGCAATCCGAAGTACTCGGGAAAGTTAGCCGAAGTGAGTAACATTCGTCCACACTCTCGTTAACTTCGGGAGGGCGTCAGTCGCGATTTTAATGTACGATGAATAACGTCGAGATAGCAGCTGAATAATTGCTTCATACATCATATGCGAACCATATTGGCTTATAAACATTTTCAGCTGAGGGAACAGATTTTATAGATGCTGCTTTTTTCCGAAAATACCCACGAAATTTTGCCATGAGAGTCTTTTTTTTGATTTCAACTCTTTAACTGGTTTCAATTTCATCTTGAATATGTATTTAACCGGCGTTCACCTTCTTTTTATCCTTGTGACCCGCCTGTTTTGGTCCCAAATTATTTGTTCGACTTGAGAAATTCAGGAAATTGTATATGTAAATCTTAAGTGTAATCACACATGTTTAAAAAAAAGAAACAAAAATGAAGATTAAATTGCAAAACACATAAGCACAATAACAGGCAATACACGAGAATGTGTTTAGGAACTTCGATTCGCGCGCTTCTGTCTTGATAAAAAACTGTCACTGGGCGGAAGTTAAACCCGAGGCGAGGCGAGGAGACACAAGGCGAGTAGAGTATGGGCATTACACTCCGATTCCTCGGCTAAATTTAGGCAACTTCGCGAGAGTGTGGAGCCAGCATAAGCCCGCGGCCAGACAGCAAGCAGGTTAGAGCAGGCTATTTTTTTTTTTTTTTTTTTACCGTCCTACTCTTTTGCAATTAGGCCTACTGCTAATGCAGCCGGTGAAGGATGAAATGATTTTTTGTAACGCATGAAAATACGCAATGCCTGATGGGATTCGAACCCACGACCGCATGATGAGAAGTGAGCACGTTACCTACTACGCCAATGCGGCCGGCAAAATGAAGGGCAGGCTAGCAGTTCATGCAAGTAGTGGGGCAGCATTGAGCCGAGCTGGTACTGTGGCCAAACAGAAAGCAGTCAGCTGCTAACACACATTTCATCTGCATGTCAATTATTGGTCCAGTCATGCCTCTTTTGGCTCTTTGGCTTTTGGCTCAGTTTGTGAATTTACAACTTCTAAGTGAAAGTTTCTTATGTTAATGAATTTTTTAAATTATTTTGACTAAACTATTTTTAAATGCGTACGTAAAGTTATTGAATTACTTTTTAGATATTTCAGTCAGTTTTTTGTTATTATATATACTGGTAATCATTAGTTTGTAATTCTTTGGAACTTCATTCCACGCAGCAGTTGATTATTTTCTGTCCTTTAAATGCTTTAACGACACATCCCACAAAATGGTACGTTTATATAAAGCCGATATTACTGATTTAGTGTCAAAATCCATGATTGAAAAGTAATGTACACAATAACAGAAAGGAAACTGAACTGAGATGTGAGCTTGTAAGCTGGTAAAATCAAACTAGTTTGTTTTTGAGCAGGTTAGAGCAGTAAGCAGTAGCCTACAGCAGGTACTGCTAATGGTGTAGCCGTGTCTATTATTTATTTTTTTTTGCGTCCTGGAGACTCCAGGAGGAGTATAGGACGTGTCAGCTATAACACCTGAAATACATATAAGAATCACACAATGTATCACTACTATCAAGAAAGAAATTCTTGTTCTTCTATAAAAAGTTTCACTGATCAAGTAATTTTTCCGATTCTTTTTAAAGGAATGCAAATCCTCACAACATTTTAAAAATTGGGGTAATTTATTCATGAATTTTCTCCCCGCATAAGTAGGTTTTTGTTCAAACAATTTTGTGGAGTGATTAGCCACATAATAATCATTTCTGTTTCTCGTGTTATGATTGTGAACATTGAAATTCTGCATAAAATTATTTTTTCTAACATTCATAATCACCTCAAAAATGTAGAGAGAGGGAACTGTAAACAATTTAAGCTCCTTAAATAGTGGCCTGCATGAGGTTAGCTAGTTAGCTCCCACCATACACCTAATAACTTTCTTTTGAATTTTAAAAACCCTATTCATATTACCCATGCTAGAATTACCCCATACTAAGATACCATAACGGATATGAGTCAGAATGAGGCCATGATAAGCTCCCATTAGTAATTTTTTATCATTTAATCTGGCAATTTGTTTTAGTGCAATACCCCAGATGATATTTTACTACAAACTTGATTGGTATAGAAGTCCCAAGACAAAAATCTATCTAGAGATAATCCTAGGAACTTCACTGTTTCTACATGCTCTAAACTATTATTATGAATAAATACATCCACTTCTCTACTTTCTTTAACGTTATGTTTATTTTTAAACTGCGAGTACTGACATGATCAAACATTAGTTTGTTCCAACCTGTTTACACGCTCAATGCTGCTGCAACCTGCTTCCTGCTCTAACCTGCTTGCTGCCTGGAAGCGGTCTAAGAAGCGATTGTTATAACTAAATGCCAGACATATTGACAGCGCCTCTATTGAACAAGCTCGTCATGCGTTCATTATACTAATGCCAATTGACCGTACCCTCCCTAAATTTCTTCATCTCCTTCTTTCTCATCATACATGTACTAAACTAATTTTAACTACATGGTTGATAACGTTATACAAATTAATATTTTGAAGGCCTTGAAATCGCATAAGCTCATCATCAATTGATTATAATTGAACTTAAATTAAGAAGGCGCTTGTTTCTTTTTAAAGACAGTTATGTACAGTAGTACCATCGTTATTATAATGGCTTTCGTTTATTTCGTTATATGTGTAGGCTACCCAAGTTACATTTATGTTCAACTTGTACAGTTAAATTAATCAACACTTTCTTCCGAAGGCTCAATTAAAAATTTGATTTTTCAGCCCAAACTAAACATTCAAAATAATCACGTAAAGAAAATGATTAACAATTAAATGACTATTAATAATTAATAAATGACTATTCAACTTTTGAGTCGGTAAACAAAGTGAACTTTAATCATAAACAAAAACAGTAAATGAAAAACAATAAAATTTTCAGAAAGTAACAAATATACAATAAAACAGAATTTAAAAGTAAAGTTGGGTCGAAAATTCATGCAGAAGACAAATCAGTAAACACTAAAGAAATTAAATACAACAAAAAAGATCTAGTAGAAGATAAGAAAAGCGATTTCTGAGAAAATTTTTGAAATATTGGGTTATTGTTTCGGTCAACAGCTGAAAGGCTGATTTGAACCTTTAGAGGTTTTACTGAGTAAAACGAGGAGTGACGTGGTTTAAAATTGTCCTCCTCACTGAGTGGAAAATAATGCTTATCAGCACGCCAGGCTTTCCAAAAAGCACCTACTTTCCATCTTGACTTCTCACTTAATTCACCACAGGGTCTGGCTGTATAGTGAAATTCATTACTCTCAGAGGAGATAACTCTGTTTAGTGTCGTTTACACCTCTACCTCTTCTGTTTTTAAATAGCTCAGTCATATAACTGACTGACTATGTAATAAGAAACTATGTGTAAGAAACAGAACTATTTTTTGTAGCCATGGAACCAGCAGATCGAGTGCAATTAATTTAACACTCCACCTACCTGTTATAGGCATGAAATATTGGAAAGAAAAGAAAACGAAACCATCCAAAAAGAAGAGAAAATCTTGAGTTTTTTCGTGTCATGTATTGTCGAGTGAATTCCTAAAAAAAACTATCCGAATTGTAGCGCTTAAAAGTATGGAAAAATGAAGTTACCAATACCCCGACAAACTAAAGACTGCAGATGAGATCCAGCCAATGACAGCCAAGGTCAGATGTGAGGTTGCCCCTTCGCTAAGTCACACTCTGTTCCACCGAACTTCAGCTGACTTTTTGGCTGTCATCCACAGCGGGACCACAACGTGACAACGCAGGATGCGATTAACGAAAGTCAATTGGTTCTGTGCTGTGATCTAGGTCACTATGCTCCGCCTTCTTCTGCAGTCTCAAACTTGTTAAGCAATAGTGGTACTCTTAAGGAAATAAATTATTATTTATCACACAAAATATTGCAAGAGCGCTATGATAAAATTTAAGTAACATGGCATTGTAAGGATAAGCAAAATATAAGTCATTTAGGTAAGGCATAAGTACGAACGCACGCACGCAAACACATAGAAAAACTGCTAAAACGTTTTGTTTTTGGGTTCAGGGAGCCTGAAAACGTGTACATACGGTATAAATTCGATTTCGAAAAATCGGTTTGAAAACAATATTCTTTCTTTTCTATATATTCATATAAGGCAAGAGAAAGTAAAAATACATGGGTAAGAAACATGACAATCATAAGTGACATGTCACACAGATAGCCAAGCTTAAACGGAAACCTGTCGGCGATAACTTTCCGCCATAAGGAATTGCAATAATGTGATCTTACACAGGAGATCCTTGGTCATCCGGAAGGGGAAATGGAAGACTACAGATGAGATAAGAAGTAATGATGTACAAGGATAGATGAATATGCTCAAGGGAATTGGACGCCTATGTCAGAAATTGGTTATTTGAGGCTGGTTATATTATAATAAAAAATATTTCAGTTTAAAATATACAGCAGTATATTTTTTATACTGGATATTGTTATACTATTTACTACACAAGCAGGGTCAAACTGTTATCAATTTTACATAATGTCGTTAGTGTTATCAAACTGTTGATTTTTTTATATCCTAAAGCAATTACCCCGTTAATAATAATTATTACACAAACTGAACATTCTCCGTCAATTTTTATTTAGGGTTCCAATAAAGCTCATCAATATACTTGCAGTGACGTAAGCAATTTTATGTTCTTGGCTTTTTAATCACGTTATAAAATTTATATTGATAATACAGTAAAGCACTGAGGGTTCATTTATTTACACAGATAGACTCTATTAATGATCGTAGTGGATCTATTTCGTAAATATTTTACTGTTTTCATTTTTCTGGATGTTTGAATGAGTGCATTGAATGGATAAGACATTCGTTTGAGTCCCTTAAGGGGAACGTAACTGGGAAAAAATAATTAATTTTGTTTTTACTTTCTCTTGTCTATATGAATATAGTAGGAAGGAAAATATTGTTTTCATGTCGATTTTTTGAAATCGAGTTTTCACCGGATCTACACGTTTTCAGACCCCCAGAACCCAAAAAACATGTTTTTAGCTGTTGGTCTGTGTGTGTGTGTGTGTGTGTGTGTGTGTGTGTGTGTGTGTGTGTGTGAAAAAATATCAAGAACGGAATATCGTACGAACTTGAAGCTTGAAACTTAAGTTAGGTACTACAACTGGACCCGACACAAACATTTTCATCAAAATTGGTCAACCGGAATTAGTAGTTTATTCGTGTCATTTTTCACTCTTTTGCGATTTTCTCAAAAACAGCTGCTACGATTTTTATAAAAATCGCCTCATATACCATGTTTTTATATTCTACAAGATAGGGTAGGCGCCATGTCTGCTGAAATTCTTGGGGAGCCTGTGCTCTGTAGAAAAAAATGTTTTTTAAGATTGCGGCTTTAATATGCAGTTTAGCACAAAAAGTCTTTGATAAAAGTTGTAGAGAAATTAAAATTCTACAAATTTTATTTCAAACATTTTTTTTTGGATAACGCTTAATTTAGCGGTAGGCTAATTAGTGATTTTATGGTTTTTTTCATGAAAATCTGTAAAAAATCGATTTTTTAAGCTTTCAGCCTTAGTATGCATTTTATGACAAAAGTGTATAATCAAATTTATAGGAAATTAAAAGATCTACAGCTTTATTTAGAGCATTTTTCTTTATAGAGCCTAGTTTAGCGTGAAAGAGTGATTTTCCGTATTTTTAAGCCAAACTGAGGTTGATTTTCATTTTGCATCATTCACTCATGATTAAAATGAGGTCACGTTTTTCGAGGTAAATTTTTTGTTTATGTTTTATTGCTAATGTTAGGTTATATTTTTCATAATTTGCATTGGCAAAGAGAGTTGTGTGAGTGTTTCACACCAGATTTTTTTTTACTTGAAGTTTAGTACTGGCTGGTACGTTTAAAATAGAGTAACTTGTTGAGTTTTCTTGATCATATACATACAGTAACGTACAAACGAAGTAGACACATAAAAAAAGTAATAAAACATTTCAGCCTACATTAAAACGTTACAACTGTGCGTTTGCAGCACTTGGTAAGTTGAATCTGTTATCAGTGTTATTGATAAGTCACGTACGGCTCATTCACTATTTTCTTTGTTTAAATTAGAATTCATTCTGTATAATATGAACCCTAGAGTTTTTTTTTACCAAAGTTTAATTCTTTTGCAATCAGTTTTTTAATGTAGGTAATTATAAACTATAAGCAAATATGATAAAAATATGAAAATAACGTTCTTAGAATGAAAATAAAAAACACAATCAGAAGTGTGTTAAAAAACGACTAGTATAGTGTGAACAAAAAATTAAACTAAACTTAACTGATTTGTGCATTAATATCTTGAAACATGAAAAAGTTGAAGCTGAAGATGATAATATATATTTTCATGCGAGGATTTACAGCCCCAGCCGTACCTCGCTTCCTAGCACCACCTCCCTCTGTCTCCCCAGTCCCCATCGGAGAGCCGCCGCAAAGACATTGCCTCCTCTATCCCATCCAACCCTCTCACTTCCGGCCTACCCCTCCTTCTTCTACCAGCTTGCGTCCACTCCCAACCCTCTTTGGCCACCTATCATCTTCCATCCTATGCAAATGGCCAAACCATTTTAACTGCTTCCGGGATATGGTATCCATGATATTTCCTTGAACGCCTATTCTTCTCCTAATTTCAGAATTCGGAATTCGATCGATCCGCGACTCACCGGAGCTCCGCCTTCAGAAATCCATCTCCACCGCTTTTAGGCGATCCTTCTGTCTCTTTGTCAATACCCACACTTCCACAGCAGAGGTACACACACTCTCCAGGATAGCATGATAAATTTTTATCTTTGTCACCTTCCATATTTTATCATTCCAAAGGACAGAATTTAACTGCCCTACAACCCTTCGCCCGTGCAAAATTTTGTTGTTTACTTCCGCTGCACTCGTTCCGCTCCTATCAAAGATGACTCCCAGGAATTCAAAACTTTCACAGCTTTTCACTACACCCGTACCCAGCTGAATATCATTTCCTGGCTCACTAACAGTAGCTACAGTGTTCAGTCTTGTTTACATTTATACTGAGGCCCCATCTTACATACTCCTCTTGGAACTTCCTCATCATCGAGCCTAGCATCATCGTGATATGACAACTT
This sequence comes from Catonia carolina, assembly GCA_035578175.1. Taxonomy (NCBI): domain Eukaryota; kingdom Metazoa; phylum Arthropoda; class Insecta; order Hemiptera; family Achilidae; genus Catonia; species Catonia carolina. Next base: position 53,307,169 of record JAQMRL010000006.1, read on the forward strand.
GATCATCCGCAAAGAAGAGAGTATAAAGTATATTGTTGGCAATCAAGATGATGATGGAGATGATAATTATGAAGTGATTAGAGATTCCCTACAAACATCCCTATAAATATTTCTTGCTAGAAAAGAACACTCCCAACTAGAAAAAGCTTCCCTTTCCAAGGCAATGTCCGAGCCTGTCTTTTCTCCTATTAATCATCTGTACTGCCCATAACAGACAGGTGGAGTGTCAAATTATTTACACTCAATCTGTTCGTTGCAGGGCTAAAATAAATAGTTCTGTTTCTTATCACATGGTCAGTCAATTAAATGACTGAATCATTTAAGAACAGAAGAGGTAGAGGTGTAAAAGACACTAATCAGAGTTATCTTCTCTGAAAGTAATGAATTTCATTGTACAGCCAGACCCTGTGGTGAATGAAGTGAAGTTGTCATTTACAGAGTGGAAAATATGTGCTTTTCAGAGGCCCTGGCATGCTGATAAGCGTACTTTTCCACTCAGTGAGGAAGGCAATGGTAAACCACCTCACTCCTCGTTTTACTTAGTAAAACCTCTAGAGGTTCAAACCAGCCTTTCGGCTGTTGACCTAAACAACACAACAACACAATCATCTGTAATTCCAAATAAAGAAAAATTCCAAAAAAGTTCCTTTCATCCAATTCTCCGAACGACAAGGTACCCTAGCTACGACGTCGTCATCCCGAGCGCAAGCTCAATTCTTTCAGGACTCGGACGCTGACCATGTTGCTGTCTTCCAAGTAGATATAAACTTTCCCACTCTTTTCTACGGTTTATAAGAAGGCTTGCAGTACAGTACGTTGATTTGGTATCGGAATCTTCCGAATCAGAACTTAACAACATAAATTCAAGCTTCTTACGAGATGTGCACAACATGTTTCTTCAATACGGACTGAGCAACACTATTCTCCTAGTTGCCACCCCTTAACAACTTAACACAACTACGCTGCGCTCAACTTAACTCAACTCCGTTCCCACACGCCTTCCGCCCAAAAGGTAAAAAGAACTATTTTATTCCTAATTTGTGCACGTTGCAATCTGTTCAATTCAGAACAATAAGCAACCCCAATGAGATGAGGATGATGTGTTTGACGTGTAAATGAGGTGTAGTCTTGTACAGACCCAGGCCGACCATTCTTGAGAGAGTATGGTTAATTAAACCCCAACCAACAAAGTACACCGGTAACCACTGTCTAGTATTCAAATCCGTATAAAAGTAACTACCTTTACTAGGATTTGAACCAGGAACCTTCGTCTCCGAAAATCAGCTGTTAAACAGCTGATTTTGGCGACGACTTTACTTCTAGACCAACCCGGTGGATTAAAAAAAAAACTAAAATCAAAATCTTTTTATTCACACATAAATTTTCAATTTTTTCCTGTATAATGCTATCTACGCTTCTCGTGTAACAGTGCAATATGGATAACTATAAAAAAACCGTCAAACGAAGTCATGCTTTGTTATTTTTTTAAACTATTTGTTAAAAGGAATTCAAAAACAATAAAAGATAATTATAATAATAAAAAACAACCGATTGAACTATTCATAGTTGATAAAGTAGTTCGATAATATTAATTAGTTCTGACTTATTACTGTGAAGTGGTGTAAGTATTAGTATACAAAGCGTAGTCTATGTTGTAATACAGTAATAGTAAGGGCCTGCATACAACTAAACTTTAACGATATGGCAAATAATACTAGATATTAGCTATACACTTAATTAGAATCCAATAACAGGTTTTTAATTAAACAGACAATTAAGTTGTTTGTTAAAAATAATTTTATTATTTTTTTAAAATAGCAAGTTGTTGTAAATACGTTTTAAAAATAATACAAATAAGGAAATAAAAAATAGAGATTTATGTATTAAACGCTAATTAGCGTAAATAATGAAACACTTACACGACTTTCTCTTGTCAATGTACGTAAATAATAGAATTTTATTTTTATTTAAACCGTTTTGTCTGTGCGTTGGAATCTAATCAATTTAGAACAATTAGCGACCCTATGACCTAATGATATAGCAACACTTAAATTCGTTCGGGATCTAGGTATAATAAAGAATAAACATAATTATAACAACGTATTACAAGTATTTGTTGGTTTGATTGGAACCTTTAGAGGTTTTGCTAAGTAAAACTAGAAGTGAGGTGGTTTTCCATGCCTTCCTCACTGAGTTCAAAAGTATGCTTATCAGCATGCCAGGGCGCACTGAAAAGTACGTATTTTCCACCCTGCGAATGACACCTTCACTTCATTTACCACAGTGTCTGGCTGTATAATGAAATTCATTACTCTCAGAGGAGATAACTGTGACTACTCTCGGTTTCATACCATAGACACCCGAGTTTGAACCCAAAGCATCTCCAAAACTATGAATCGGATTTCAACATACGTTACATCAAAATTTTTGCTCATTTTATTCTGCGTTGAACTATATATAATAGCCCTATATTTTTAATATTGCTTAAAAATTGCCATATCGAGGTTGGGAGACAAAAAGACCCAGTTTTTTTGATACCGCAACAATATTTATGCGTTTAGAGGCGTGTAACTCGATAAATATTCGACCGAAAAGTTTGAAATTTTAACACAACGTAGACAATTATATTCTTACAGCGTGTACGGAATTTCAAATTCGTAAGTTACTTAAATTTTGATTTATTAACAATATTCTGAACCCTTGCTATCTCGGTAACCGTTCTGTCGTTTGGCACGGGCAAACTGTCGTTTTATTCAGCGTAAAAAACTTAGTACAGATATGTTAATAGCATGAAATATTGATTGGCCAATGTTGTGGTAGAAATTTTAAAATTTTGAAAAATAGACTGGGTAATGCGAGGGGGGCGTTACTATCCATGTTGCTAGTTGTGTACGTGACATTCTGTCGGATTGTCTACCTGAATTGACAGACTGCATTGTTAATTCAGGTTGACAGTCAGATTCAGGCAACATGGATAGTAGCGCCCACCCTCGCCCGCATTACCCTGTCTATTTTTAAAAATTATAAAAATTCTAGAATTCTAGGGAGGTGTAAAACACACTATACCCGTATGAACTAAAGACTGCAGATGAGATCTAGACAATATCAGCCAAAGTCGGCTGTGAGGTTGCCCCTTTACTAAGTCACACTCTGTTCCACCGAACTCCAGCTGACTTTTTGTTAGGCTGTCATCCTCAGCGGGACCAGAAAGAACATGACAACGCAAGATAAAATTAACGAAAGTTAATTGGTTCTGTGCTGTGATCTAGGTCACTATGCTCCGCCTTCATCTGCAGTCTCTAGTTCGTCAAATATAGTCAAATTTATCTCCTCTGAGAGTAATGAATTTCATTATACAGCCACACTCTGTGGTGAATTAAGTGAAAATGTCATTTGCAGGGTGGAAAGTAGATTCTTTTCAGAGGGCCTGGCATGCTAATAAGCACCATTTTGCACTTATTGTGGATGGCAACAAGTAAACCACTTCACTCCTCGTTTTACTTAGTAAAGCCTCTATAGCAGAGGTTCCCAAACTGTGTGCCGCGGCACACTGGTGTGCCGCGGAACTCAAGGAAAATAAATTAAATTAAATTTAAACGGTCCAACAAAATAATGACTAGCCGATGACTATAAGTAAGTATGTATAAGTATGATATAAGTACGTTTATATCAAGTACTTAAGTTTAATCAATGGCATAAAGTAATAGGTGTGCCGCGGCTATTGGCCGTTTTTTTTTGTAGTGTGCTGCGAGAAAAAAAAGTTTGGGAAACACTGCTCTATAGGTTCAAACCAGTTTTTCGGCTGATGACCTAAACTACACACATCAGATACATTCCATAAATTAAACCAGTTACAAAACTTAAGCTTAAATCAAACTTTTCTAACAATAGATTACTGTTTTTAAGTACCAAAATGATTACCTGTACATCACACGGTCTTGGGTTCGAATCCCACTCGGGCATGGCATTTTTTCATACGTTACAAAAAATTCATTTCATCCTTCACCGTCTGCATTAGCAGCAATTTGCAAAACAGTCAGACGTTAAACCAAAAAAGGAAAAAAAAATTACCTGTACACTAACACTTGCTACCACCCGTATGAACAATCAACTTAACTTAGAACCGGTCCCGACTTCACAGGCGCTACCTCTTTTATACCTGCGGTCTAATAATTTTCCAAACATTCAAGACCCTTCACCGCTATTCTGGCACTTTCCTCGTAGATGGAATCAAAATAATTACTAACTTTTCTACTACATTCGATTTCTTAGAATGAATCTAAACATCTCATTCATCGCAATTCACTATCCTTGTTCAACACACTCCACCCCCATAAAATACAGTTTCTTAACAATGAAGCCAACCTATACAAAAAATAATAATTAATTCTTAAATATACAACCTATTACATTAATTTTTAGACTAATCTAGAACTTATGTTACAATATGTATAACGTGTAAATGAGGTAGTGTTGTATAGAATTAAGCCGATCATTTCTGAGAGGTAATTATGGTTAATTGAACCCCAACGTTTTTTTAATAAAGCACAAATTTTGGAAGGTGAGATACTTTCGCCTTCTCGCCTTTACTTCTTCCAAGTCACTTGCTGTACTTAAAACAATATTCTACTAATAATTTTTAACCATTTTTCTTTTAATTGTCATTAGAACTCTTGAAGCGAAGCGAGCAGGGGGTTCCTAAAATATTTTAGTGTAAAAAATTGACAGCTACTACCAAAATATTTTAGACATTCTAAACTACAACTGATTTTCACAACAAAAAAAAAACAGCAGATATTTTCGGTGAGGTTCGCTCATTAGTTTTTGGTTGATAACAATCGGACTACCGACATGTCAGTTTTGTGGAGAAGAAAAGAAAATTCGTTTAGATATATCCATGGTCACATTCCTTTTGGATACTTATGTATCTTTTGTTCGACTACTACATAAAATCCGATCTTGATTTACTACATTAAATTATACAATAGAAAACAAAAAATGTAGCTGAACAATTAAAACAAAAAATAAATATAGGTAATATAAAAAAACAAAACTTAGTGATTTTTTGGTAATAGATTAACAGAGCGTAAAAACAGTTCTTATAAAATAGTATTAAATAACAAAACTAACCGTTTTTGGATAAAGATTTTTTTGTTCTTTTAGACATCATGCAGGGATATTTCTTGTTAACCCTGAACTAGAGATTTATTTTAGAATGATTTTTGAACAACTAATACGACTAATTATAACGACAGTAATGTAGTTTTCTTTTTATAGATTAATACCAGATAAGGACAAATATTTTTTTTTACTTTTCTAAAGAATTGATAAACATTTTTAATAAATCATTGATTTTTTTTTAGTACAGGTCTCTATCGTAGATGTGGAACTGAAATTTAAGAATATGTTCGTTTAGAAATAGGAAGACAGGATTAGAAACAACGTACTGCCAGAACAGGTTTTATTCCAAAACTTGTTAACAAAGTGAAGATGGATTGAAATAATTGAATAGAAATAAAATGAATTGATTTCTATAAAAATTAATTAAAGAATTTTAATAAAAGATAAAAGAAATGGAGACAGATAATATACTCGGTGAGGTGCGCCAGCTCCCTCCTAGAAGTTAAAAAACAACAAATTAAAATAAAATGAAACCTAGAAATTTATTTAACAGATTGAAAAATACCAACTTTTTCACAATTTTGAGAAATTTATGTAATATTACGTTCTGTACCATGGTAGGCGATTGCAGGTCTGTGAGCCATTCGCTACCTATAGTAAAACAGCCGATAACAAACAGGTGGAGTGTCAAATTATTTACACTCAATCTGTTAGTTGCAGGGCTAAAATAAATAGTTCTGTTTCTTATTACATGGTCAGCTAATTAAATGACTGAATCATTTAAGAACAGAAGAGGTAGAGGTGTAAAAGAGACTAATCAGAGTTATCTCCTCTGAAAGTAATGAATTTCATAAACAGCCAGACCCTGTGGTGAATGAAGTGAATGAAGTGAAGGTGTCATTTGCAGAGTGAAAAATATGTGCTTTCCAGAGGGCCCGGCATGCTGATAAGCATACTTTTTCACTCAGTGAGGAAGGCAATGGTAAACCACCTCGCTCCTCGTTTTACTGAGTAAAACCTCTACAGGTTCAAACCAGCATACAGGCTGATGACCTAAACAACAGTGAAACAGCAGATTTTGCTTTTCTACTGTATCTATCAAGCTGTCCATGACTGAATTTCATTTCTACATCTGCAATCTACTTTCTGCCTTCTGTCAGTTTGGCATGTTTCTGTTGTATAATAGGTCAGTTTTGGTAGGCTACAAACTAATGAATTATACAAAATATTCTCGATCCCAGACTAAGATCTCACACTTGGGAAAATTCACTCACTTTCCTTACCTTTTTAATAAAATTAGTTCCTTTTCAAATTTTTCAGCTTATGAGAAAACAGTCCCTAAATATGTGAATTCTTTAATTTCCCCTAGAACCTTACCATTTATCCTTATTTCATGTCCCTTAATTCCCTCCTCACATCCTGACTGCACGAGTACTTTATTTTTGTCCTCCCTGAATTCTAAACCATACTTACCTATCTCTTCGGTCCATACCTCGGCTCTTTTCCGTTATCTCTATGCCACTATCAAATCCGAATTCCCTGAAGGTTGCACATTTGTTCATTTCTTCCACTCCCTGCCTTACTGTTAGGCCGTCAGCCACAGAGGGACCACAACATGACAACGCAGGATACGATTAACGAAAGTCAATTGGCTTTGTTCTGTGGTCTAGATCACTATGCTTCGCCTTCATCTGCAGTCTCTTGTTCGTTAAGGTAGTATATAAGGTTTCGGATAAATGGTTCAAAGCATCAGAAAGGATCTTGAGAAAACTGGAATAAACCGAGAAAACTTAATGAACCGAACTAAATTCAGACAACTACTTAAGGAATTATAAAATTTCAATGAAGAGTAAAAATAGAACTTCCGGTAAACAGATGAGAGGAGAAAATCCTTCAGTGAACGAATGCTGAGAATGTGGGCTGGAAAACGAGCTTCAAGAAAAATCTAAGGTCACCAGTTCACGTGATCTTAAATTGCCCATATACGAAAACAAACTGCAAGGTAATGAATCAAATTAAAAATCTTAGAAAAACCCTTTTTAGAACATTAACTCTACCGTGAAATGAATTTTTTTACTATGACGTACAAAACGTTTTTATAAATGTGGTAATACCAATCACAGGAGAATCATTTTAACGTTTATTTAAAAAATAAAAAAAACATCAACATATAATACATAATTTTCATTCATTTGATACCCGTAAACTACATCCTTTATTACCTAATAACTACAAAAACAATAAACTGAAAAATCCAGAATGAATGTAATAGATGTAATTTTATTTCAAGGAACAATAATAATTAAATTACATTAATTAACGTAATTTAAAAAAAAATTCTTATACGCTCTTGAAAAAATTTGATTAATAATTACATAAGTAATGTTCGTAAATACGTATTGTAATAAGATGTAGCCTACTGAATACAATGCATTACAATACAATCCGGTATATAAAGCGTGTAAATTAGAAACGATTTCCTGACCTTCCCACCCTGGAGGATATACTAACTAACGCCTAAAATCTACTATATAAGAAACACTCGTAAACAAGAAATTTAATTTAAATTTTAACCTTGTTCTGTATTGTAATTGAATAAATATTGCCCCTGAATGTAATTCACACAGTTTTTGTTTGTATATGAACGAACGTATTTTAAGATTATAAAAAAATAAATAAATTTTTCACATGAAAGTAAAAAAGTGTGAGTGTTATTTATAATTTTTTTTGTTTCGGAAGAATAACAATTATCATCCTCATTAATTAAAAATATAACTAATCCTCATAATTCTCAGATTTATCGGCCATTAAAAAAAAACTTGGGATTATGGTAAATAGGGGTTACGCATGCAAAGTACGTTCATCGGCATTCAGAATAACAGGAAGTTTTGCTACGTCAGCGTTACCATCGCAAGGAATTTTTCCCTTTATTAACACAATATTGTGCAATAGTTTATATGTCTGCCCTTAACAGACAGGTGGCGTGTCAATTTATTTACACTCAATCTATCCGTTGCAGGGCTAAAATAAATAGTTTTGTTTCTTATCACATGGTCAGCCAATTAAATGACTGAATCATTTAAGAATAGAAGAGGTAGAGGTGCAAAAGACACTAATCAGAGTTGTCCCCTCTGAAAGTAATGAATTTCATTATACAGCCAGACCCTGTGGTGAATGAAGTGAAGGTGTCATGTGCAGAGTGGAAAATCTGTGCTTTTCAGAGGCCCTGGCATGCTGATAAGCGTAATTTTTCACTCAGTGAGGAAGGCAATAGTAAACCACCTCACTCCTTGTTTTACTTAGTAAAACCTCTAGTGGTTCAAACCAGCCTTTCGGCTGATGACCTAAATAACAAGTTTATAAGTATTCTATATAATGAACCGTGGTAGTATTAAATATGGAAGATATTTTTTAGAACACGGAATTTTAATCAATGATTTTTTTTCAGGTTCCGAATGTTGCCGTAGCAATTATCGCTTTGTTCATTGCACTGCGAAATAGCTCACCTGAGATTTTTCCAAAAAGTTCTCAAATTTCGAAGATACGACACCATTCTTTTTCCAGGTCCACGTTTTCTACAAATTTTCCCCAGCAGAATGGCTTGTACGAATATCGTGATTTATTCCGCATGATTGGTCCAAAATATTGGAGTTTCCTACACTTAATGGTGGAAATGACTTCCACGTCTTTCTTAATTCTCCTGAGAACCTCTATATTTGGCATCCGAGCAGTCCATGGGACCTTCAATATTCGTCCATAAAATTATATCTCAAATGCCTTCAGTTTCCTTGTGATGGTTTTATCCAAGGTCCAGGATTCTACACCTTACAGGAGCGCAGAGAGCACTCAACGCTCTCAGCTTACTCCCTTTGAAAAGAAACTTTAATAAAGTCATGAAAAAGTTGTGACCTGGTGTGTGTGTTTGTAACTTGCCAAAAATAATAAAAGTAAATTCCCAAAAACACAAAGTGAAATTAAGAATATAAAAGGAACATAACCAAGTCCTTATTACGTATTCTGTATAACGTAGTTGGTAAGGTGCTCGCCTCTTATCATGCGGTCTTGGGTTTGAATCCCACTCAGGCACGGCATATTTTCATACGTTACCAAAAAAATAATTTCATCCTTCATTGTACAGTTACACTCCAACATCGTCGCTAATGACCACTGTAGTTAATGCGACGTTAAATAAACAAAGAAAAAAGTCCTTATTACAGGATGTATGTACTTATAGCTGCAATATAAATCGCTTACTGGTAAAACAATTGTTCTAGTTCACTAGAAGTTACAAGAATTGTATTCATTTTCAATGGTTCCTGGCATCATAAAATCACTAATCATCTGCTGTCACAATAGCGAAAACCTCTACGATGAATCGATATTTCGGCAACGCCTCATAAAATGAACTTTTTTCGGAAAATCTGAACGAATTTCGGAAATCCCGGTCCCAATTACTTCGGATTCGTAGTTAATGTACTGTGGAAAACCTTGCCAACTTCTGACTATTGTTGAATATACCTTTTATGGAACTTTAACTTCTTCTTCTTCACCGCTTTAAAGTCTAGGTTTAGTGAACCTGTTCCGGTACCTATCTCTTCTCGTACTTCCAACATCTCTCGTACCAAATGGTTTAAAATTTTGAGCCTCTATTGGTATCCTCCCACATGGCATTCTGTTTAAGTGACTGCACAGTTTCTTCGATTCTGTAAGATCTTGTCGCGTAGTGGTAAAACAGACAGAACTTTTCTTATTTCATCATTTCTTATCGTGTCTGTTCTAAAGCATCCCAACGCATTACGCAAAAATCTTCTCTGCAGCTTGGATCTTGGTGTCAATGTTTTTTATATGTATCCAAAATTCGCTGCCATGTAGGAGATTAGGAACGGCAATGGTATTGTAGAATTTGATCATCGTCTCTCGTCTTGTTATATATATTTAAACTTAAAAATTTTATGAATTTTTATTTTTTCTCTTGTTTATTATGATTATATAGGAAGGAAAGTATTGTTTTATGTCAATTTTTCGAAATCGAGTTTTTACTGGATAAACACGTTTTCAGACCCCATGAACCCAGAAAAATATGTTTTTAGCGATTGGTGTGTGTGCGTGAACAAGATATCTCAAGAACGAAACATCGGACGAAAATGAAACTTTAAACTTAAGTTAAATACTACTAGAGGACCTGACACGAACATTTTAATCAAAAGTCGTCACCCAGAAGTAGTAGTTTATTAGTGTCATTTTTCACTTTTTTGCAATTTTCTCAAAAAACGGCTCGAACGATTTTTTAAAAAATCGCCTCATTTACTACATATTTTTTGGTCTACGTGATAGGGTAAGCACTATGTCTGCTGAAATTCATGGGGAGGATGTTCTTTTGTAGAAAAAATAGGTTTTTTCGGCCGTAATATGCATTTTAGGGCAGAAGTGAATACAATAAAATTTATAGAAAATTAAAAGATCTATATTTTTTGTTTTAAGCATTTTTCTCTACAGAGCCTAGTTTAGCGTGAAAGATTGATTTTCCGTATTATTAAGCCAAGCTAAGGATGTTTTTCATTTTGCATGATTCACTCATGATTAAAAAATAAGGTTATGTTTTTTTGAGGTTAGTTTTTTGTTTATTTCTAATATATTATTACTAATGTTAGGTTACATTGTTCATTATTTTCACTGGCAAGATAAAGTCGTGTGAGTGTTTCACACCAGATTTTTTTAACCACTCTAACCTTCTAGAAGATTAAGTACTGGATTTTTAAAACAGAAAAAACAAACAAACTAATAATAAAAAATAATTGACCAACATTATTCTCGATGTTCATATTTTGAACCTTTCTTGTAACACATTTACTTTTAAATTTACTGTTGTTAATGTGTTGGTGTGTTCGTATGTGAGAGATCCTACAGAAGTTAACGCTGTATAATAGACCCTACCTGTGTTTTGTTATTGTTTTCAATAATCACATAATTTGCATAACACATTTTTCAAGGGCGTTTAATGTTATTTTTCTTTGTTTATTATTACGTGTGTTTTTTTTTAATAAAAATTCAGTCTTAATCTATTTATACCACGTTATATAACACGGCAGTAGTTATAAATTAACGAGATATATAAACATATGTGCTGCCTAGCGTGACCAAACAGTTTTTTAGTTGTTTAAATTATTCTGTTAAGGGATGATGTTCGTGGTTATGTTCAATTTTTCATAATTTATACATATTATTTATAATCTCGTAAAAATCAGTTCATTAATTTATGGAAGACTACCTTCGTGATGTAAATGACTGATGCGTCGAAAGTCTCAGGTTCGATTCATATTAAGATCCATAATATAGAATTTATATATTTATTATTGCTAAAAACAAGTACAATGAATCTTATCCCATCTTATTTTCTAATACCCGCATAGGTCTAGCCTGTGCGCGGGTATGAGTTGGTTTATTTTGTTATTTATTCTATTAACCCACCTGGTTGGTCTAGAGGTAAAGTCGTCACCAAAATCAGCTATTTTTAACAACTGATTTTCGGAGACGAAGGTTCCTGGTTCAAATCCTAGTAAAGGTAGTTACTTTTATACGGATTTGAATGCTATACCGGTGTACTTTGATGGTTGGGGTTCAATTAACCATACTCTCTAAAAAATTGTCAGCCTGAGCCTGTACAAGACTACACCTCATTTACACGTCATACATATCATCCTCATCTCATTGGTCATGGGGTTGCTTATTGTTCTGAATTGAACAGATTGCAACGTTCACATTTTTAAGCAATTAAAAAAAAAAAATTCTATTATAGGCCTTCGGGCCAGCCCAGTCAGTCAGCTGGTAGAAAGTCGCTATTATTTGTTAAGTAACATCGGTTGGGCAAGCGACTTTGTATGGTGATCAGCTGACAGCCATCCATGAACAAACTCTACTGGGGGTCCCTGTTCAAACTCATGTCTAATCCACGTCAAAAAAAAAATACAGCAAAAAGCAGCGATCAAATTGGGTAGTTGTCAACAATGAACAGTTCCCGATAACAAATAAAAGCTAAAAAAAGTCATTTCATGTCAAGTCGTTTCATGTCAACATACCTGTAACACCCTACATCATTTGTGATTTGCTTTATAAACTCTAACCTTTGCCTGCCCCTAACATTCACTCCCTCAATATTACTCTCCATTATTGATAAACCAATACCTGGATGTCTTAAGATATGCCCACTAACCTATCCCGTCTTCTGGTAAGATGCTTCCATATACTTCTTTTTTCATCCACTCGCTAAATTACTTATCTAAATTACTCATTTACTTTAAATTACTAAATTACTTATTTTGTCCACCCACCTAATCTTTAACAATTAAAAAAACCACGAGAACACATCCTCCTCAAAATTTCAGCAGACATAGCGCTAACCTTATCTTTTAGGCCATACAAAATTGAATGAATCGGGCGTTTTTTTAAGAAAATCTAGAAGCCATTTTTGAAGAAATCGCTAAAAAGTGAAAAAATTGCGCGCACAGGAAGTGTAAACATTCGATTTTCATTGAGTCATTGGGGAAAATAAGTTGATTTCATTATCCTTTTAAAAAAAACTATTATCGGAATTTTCTATGAAGCACGCTAAAATGCAGTTCAGTTTATGTTTAAGCTAGCACGTGTTTGATAAGATAGGAATTTTTAATCCCTTGATCCGTAATGAAGTAGAATTTTGAAATGAGGTTTTCGTTCTGTCAAAACAGCTTATATTTTCTGTTATGTTGATCTAAAATTTTAGAATAATTTATGAGCTTTAACTTTTAAACTTGTTATATTATTTGAGTAGAGTTGTTTGATTTGAGTAGAGTTATTTGATTTGTTTAGTTTTTGAGTAAGCTAAGCCCTTTAGAAGAATTATAAATTCAATGAAAAGTTATTGAACATTTTGTGGACTTAAATAAAGTATTTTTTAAAAGTTATTTCTTCTAAATTTTCTAACCTAAAGGCATTAACGTTGATTGAAATTTCCTGTACTTTGTCATTTTTTGAACAGTTGCATAGAACCTTAAAGTACGTAATTAGTCTATATTTCTAGGAATCAATTCACGTTTATAAAATATTTGAAGGAAATACAATTAAGTAATAGTCATGTTTTACTCAGAATTAGTAGTAGGCTATTCTTACCTGGTGGTTTCCTTATCTGTTAGTAAGTGGTTAAAGTATTACATATCGAGATCTTACAAATGATTTCTGTATTTACGTTCAATAGATGTCCAGTATGGTTGCGGTAACCGAACCCCCGGTACACCGAAACGTCCAATAATCCGAACGATCACTTATTTTTTATTTTTTATTTATTTGTTTTATTTAGTTAAACATAATACACTTATTGCTATACTAACCTATTTACAATATTTTTAACTAACTTAAATACACTTATATGCAAAAACTCTTCTTCACGAAGAGTTCTGTCCGCGCATAGGAGTAAACAAAAAAATTATTTAGACAAATTTATATATACTAATAACTACTATAAAAAATACTATTATAAAATCTAAAAAGGGTACAAGAAATACATTAAACATTTTTTGTTAAAAGCATTAAAATAAATGATAAATACCATTAAATTTATATAAAAATAAAATAATATTAACATTTTTAAACATTACCTTAGATTATGTACAATTGTATTAATAGAGAAAAAAATTATTTTTTCAATAACTAAAACTACTTTATATATCACTTATTATCATGTTTTTAATTATTTTTCCACTATTTAGAAAAATTCTTTAAAAAGTCTAATAAATGGACTGCGGGCCACTGAAAAGAAAAACATTGAAAGTAGCAGGTAAACCTGATGCCTAGCGGGCTTTATACTCATGGTTTTTGCAAGAAAGAGCAAGGCAATCTATAGTCAGTGGAGACGTTCTCACCCAAAAGCGAAGTTTTTCTACAAGGAAATGGCCGGGAAAGATGGATGACTTTCAAGCCAGTATTGGTTGGCTGGACAAATTCAAACGACGATACGATATTAGACTGTTAACTGTTCCTGTTAAAAAAATTCTACTGATATCGACGATTTTATGGACTTTAAAGCAAAATTCTAGGATGAAGTAGAAACCCGGGGATCAAGTTTACAATGGAGATAAGTCGGCATTGAATTGGAAAATGTTGCCTGGAAAACCTTAGTTCATAAGGGGGTGGTAAAGACTGCCGCTGGATTCAAAGTTGAAAAAGATCCTATAACATTGTTCCAGTGTTTCAGTGGAGTTACAGGTTTGACAATAACAAGTTACCATTGTTTGTTTTAAAATTGTTCTGTTTTAAAATTATATAAAAATAATACTGCAACTGATTTCAAATAAAGGTGCCATCATCGATGTATATTAAATACTGGATCGCTCGCTGTGCTTTGCAAAAGTGGTCCGTACCTCCACTCCATCATAGGACGGTGCCGTCTGTACGACGACCTATCTTATGTGAGTAGTTACGTTTCATCTCGTTAAATCTTAGCCGAATATATTTTCGTAAAATTAATGTTCAATCCTATTTTATGCACTCAAGTAAGAAAAATATATATTTATTAAAAGTTGTTGAGGTTTTTTAATCTCTATAACTTTTGTTATACTGTGTTTTTGTTTTGTTGATCTTACGAATAATCAATAAAAGACAACCAAGGTATCCATCGGAACAACTTTTTCAAGAATTCAACGTACTTGACACCCGCCAAATATTTGCAAGAGAAGCTCTTATTTTCGCGTATAAAAAATATAAACGATTTTATTACTAGAGCACACCATTATAATACCAGGAACAAGAATCTCTTACTTTTACACAAGGCCTCAAAAACTTTATACCAAAGGCATTTCTGCTATATAGCGCCCAAACTGCTCAATCTGTTCCCCCTACAAATTAAAAATATGCCGGACATCATAAGGTATAACAAAAGCATATTGGAAGTACGGAGAGAAGCTATAGAAAATGGTTACTCCAGGAAACATATAGTTTTGTGAGCTCGTCTACCGGTTTCAATTTTAGTTTTCTATTTTTAAATAAATTCTTTTGTCTTGCATATTTTATTGTTTGTTTTGTTTTTCATTTGTACATGTAAATAATATATAATAGCATATTATTTTTTTAAATAAAAATTTCTTAGTAGTTTAATTCGTATTTAAGTAACTAACATGTAGTTGTAATTACTAACACACGAATAGAATACCGTAGTAGTTGCAGTAGTTAATAAACAAAGAAGCACTGAATTTATCTACCCTTGAACATGGGAAACCATAGTTGGGTGGATTAATTTTTCCACCACGAATTAAAATAAATAGTTTTTAGATTATCGAAGTATAATTCAGGAAATTAACATTTATTTTGTATTGATATTTTCTTGTAAGCAATGGGAAATAAATAAATAAATAAAAATAAAATAAAATACACTTTTGTCAAAAAATGTATACTAGGCCGCAATTTTAAAAAATGATTTACCGATTTTGATGCGCGAAATACAGAAAATCACTAATTGAGGCTTAATTAACTAAGCTTTGTAGAAAAACATTTTTTTTAAATGTTGTTGGGTTTATTTTGCTACAACTTTGATTGTATACGCTTTGACCTAAAATGGATTTTAAGGCCCCAATCTTAAAAAAGAAGAATTTTACCACGATAGCACAGCCTCCCAAGGATTTCAGCAAACATGCCACTTACCCTACCTTGTAGATGAGGTGAACATGAGGCGATTTTAATGAAAATCGTATTATCAGTTTTTTTGAGAAAATTGTTCATATAGGAAAATAGACGTATGTTATATTTTTAATTATTTACATTAGCAAGATAAAGTCGTGTGACTATTTCACTCCAGATTTTTATCAATATGATATTTTACATTTAAGCTTTTACATTTTCTGTTTCTTTTTTTACAAATGTGTTTACATTATTGTAGTTATACGTATTAAATTTTTCAGTTTGTTCATAATGTGTTTAATCAGAGTTATGCTGAGTTAAAGTGAAACGTTGTACGTAGGCCAACTACAAATCTCATGAAACGTCAGCAAAAGATAATATTTATTAAAAATAAAAAGATCAGAGTTTCTTATTACGTAAAATACGTTTAGTTAACATTATAAAAAATAACGTAACCAACTGATGCAAGTAAACTCGTTTTTTATCTCGGTTCAGCTTTCGTTAACGTAAGATAAATTTTCCATGCCGTTTCATTTTTTTTTAATCGTGTTATGTGAAAATGATTTTATGTGTAAATAAACAAATAAACAATGAAGATTGCTGTTTAAGTTAATGTTTATGGTAATTTTTATAATAAATCAAATAACATTTTATTTGCAAATAAAACTAAATATATAAGTACGGGGTTTTTTTTATAAAATTTTAATGTAAGTAAAAATACAAATAAAATCTCAGACAACATAAATTACGGAAATCCCAATAATAGAATTTATGTACACTGGCAAAAATCAGAATTCTGCAAATCATTCACTGAATAAATACCAAACAAACTATGATAAGAGTATTAACTAACTTTATATTTACAGTTAAACTTCTATTAACGGACACTTCTGAACTGTGAAAATTTCCTACTAGCGGACAATTTTAAAAGTTCCGGCATTTTCCCGTAAGACACAATAATAAAATATTTCCTAATAACGGACCCTCCACATAACGGACGCGGACAATTAATTTGTATGGTATGGAAAATTCAATTTCTATAAAGCGGACAAAACTTGTCCATAAAAAATGTTAGTACAATGTATGTAATAATGTTGACTCTTTAGTTGCTATTGGGAAACCAAAAAAATATTTCATACATAAGCTGATGCTAAAGGTTTGAAAATGATATCCGAATTGCAAGAGCATGTCGAATCGCGGATCTTAAATGAAATAAAGAAATGAAAAAAGAAAGAAAAATTAACGATTTTTGTGTAGAAAATGAAATACGTTCGATAAGCCAGGATTTACAGTACCAATGTGTTACAAATAAAATAAAAAATATGTGTTTAAAAATATTGAATGGATAAGTGGTTAAATTTATAATTATCATACGTTTAAAAAAAATGATTTCTTTTTTTTTGGATAAGTGGTTAAATTTATAATTATCATACGTTTAAAAAAAATCATTTTTTTCAGGTGGCGGATAGGGGGATGCCTCCCAATATTGGGTGGTAGGAGGGAAATGAAATACCTCCCGCGGACCAACAGGTAACCGGGGCGTCTGTACCCAGATTGGGCGGCCCCAAACAGCGTCTGATCCCAGAATGGGCGGCTGAAATGGAAAGGAATAAACCTCAAATTCTGGTCCTCCTAGTAAGGGGGTTGTGCGATAGGCTAGTATCCTATCCATGGAAAAATTACTTTACTTGCAGTACCCAAGATAGCCTCGGACAGGACAGGAACATTGGAAATATAAATAGGATACGAAATAAATCACGAAATTGGATTGCGGAAAAGTTAAAAATAGCAACGTGGAATGTTAGAGGAATCAACAATAAAGAAACCGAATTATGTAAGATACTACAGAATAAAAATATAAATATCGCTGTTGTAACAGAAACAAAAAAGAAGTTAACTGGCTCAAAATATGTTGGAGATTATGCTATGTTTTATAGTGGGGTGGATAGCCATAGCAGAGCGGCCAAAGGTGTGGCAATATTTGTTGATAAGAAATGGGAACGGAAAATAAAAGATTACAAATATGTTAACGAACGGATAATCACTGTGAAATTCAAACATGATCGAGGATGCCTAGTCGTTATAGGGGTTTATGCCCCAGAAGAGGGAAAGGATGAGGAGACTGCTTTGTTTTATGATTGTTTACAAAAAGAACTGAAACCTACAACAAAAAAGGCAGTGTATTAGTAATCGGAGATCTTAATGCGAGAGTGGGAAACGAACCAATACCCAATGTTGTAGGAACCTTTGGAGAAACAACAAGAAATAGGAATGGGGAAGTTCTCAGAGAGTTCGCCACATACAATGAACTGAAAGTGATGAACACGTTTTTTCGGAAAAAGGACATACACAGATATACATGGGCCGCACGTGGAAGCAAATCGCTGATCGACTATGTGATTGCTAACAAGAACATAGCAAAGCAAATCACAGATACAAGTGTTTTTCGTGGCTGTGATATATATTCAGACCACTATTTGGTTATAGGAAAAATAGAATTATACACGAAATGGAAGAAAAACAAAAAACAGAAGCAAACAAATGGGAACAGTGATGAAGTCTTTAAAGTGCATCTCTTAGAAGAAGATAGTGTGAAATACTTATATCAAGAACGTGTGAATCAACATCTTCAAAACATACCTACAGATGATAGTAACATTGAGATAGAATGGAATAATATCAAGAACATCATAGTTAAAGCCGCAGAGGAAGCTCTTGGTCGGAAAAATAGATATAGGAAAAGAAAAGGTGTCAAGATTTGGACCAAGGAGGTAGAAGCAGTAGTCAATGAGAAAAACGAAAAATACAAAAAATATTTAGGGAATCAAACACCTTACAATAAAGAGGAATACAAGAGAGCAAGAAATGAAGCCTCAAAATTTGTAAGAAGAGCCCATCAACAATCTTGGGATACGTTCATTGGGACTATTGAACATGACTTACATGGAAGGCAATCGCTAGCATATAAAGTAATGAAAGTATTCAACAAAACTGAAAGAGACTCGATTAGAGTAAACTGCATAAGTACAGAGGAATGGGTAGAACATTATAGAAAACTATGGTATGAGGATGTTGAACCAGTTGCTGTCGAAGCTCACTGTGAAGGATGCTGTGTTGACCAGATAACCATGGAAGAACTATCAGAAGCATTGAAGGGCACAAAGAACAGGAAAGCTCCGGGATTGAATGGACTGAACGCGGAATTATTGAAGTGTGGAGGGTTGTTGCTACACCTGCGAATTTTACATTTCTTTAATATGTGTTGGAAATATCACATAGTTCCCAAAGAATGGTTAGAAGCAAAGGTTATTTCCCTCTATAAAAAAGGGGGTAGAACGGACCCAAATAATTACAGAGGTATCAGTTTGCTGGACACCGCCTATAAAGTATATGCAAGAATAATCAATTCAAGACTAAGGAGGATTGTGGATAGTTTGATTTCAGAGGAACAGATGGGTTTCAGAAAAGGAAGGTCTCAGATGCAATTTTTACCATGAACCAAATTATATCAAAAAGACGAGAGTTTAACCTTGAAACTCATCTAGCATTTATAGACTTTATGAAGGCGTTCGACTCTGTCAATCGTAATCTCTTATGGTCTATACTTGAATCTAAAGGATACCCAAAGCATATTATTCAAGTTATGAAGGGATTGTATGAGGGGACAACAATCCGTCTGCAAGTAAATGATAAGGTAACAGAAGCCATCTTGGTAAATAAGGGAGTTCGACAGGGCTGCAGTATGTCGCCGACTTTATTTAACATATATATAGACGACATATTGCAAACATGGAAAATAGGCATTAATTCAGGAATACAACTCTCAGAACAGATGAAGCTCAATCACATGATCTATGCAGATGACTTGGTATTAATACAACAAAGCGAAGACGAGTTACAGAAAGCGGTTTTTAGGTTAGACAAAATGTCTGAGAAATATAATTTGAAAATATCGCAGACAAAGACTAAAACTATGGCATTTAAAGGAAAATACACCGTAAGAACTAAAATAGAATTAGGAGGAAGAGTGCTTGAACAAGTCTCTCATTTCAAATATCTTGGTAATGATCTTTCGTATGACTTTGACAAAGATGTGCTTTACAAGCTATCTAAATTTCAAAGCATTTGTGGTAATATACATAAACATCTGAAACGGAAAACAAGAAAAGATACGAGACTTAAGTTTTACGATACAATTGCTGTCCCTACTTTGATGTATGGCAGTGAGTCCTGGATACATACAAAAAAGGTAGACAGCAAAATCCAGGCTGCAGAAATGAGATTCTTACGAAGTGTATATGGATGCAGCCGAAGAGATAGGCTACGAAATGAAGAAATTAGAAAAACACTGAATGCTTTACCGTTGCTAGACAGAATCAAGCAGAACAGGAACAGATGGTGCAGCCATTTGAATCGCATGCCAGGCGAGAGAATACCAAAAGCCGCCAGAAACTACAAACCTACAGGAAGAAGAGATATAGGACGACCGAGGAACAGATGGGTACCGGAACAGGTTCAAGAAACCTAATCCTTGGAAGTGAAGAAGAAGAAGACATATGAGATAATACGTTTATTTTTTGGTAATTACATTTTATTTTTTGGTAATATACATGTATCTACTATACGAGATGTGGCTATTAAATAACGAGACTAACGTTGTAAAAAAATTTATTTTTATTTTATACATATCTTCTTCTTTTAGTGCGCTATCCGTTTCGGATGTTGGCGACCAGCATGGCAATTCTCACTTTGCTGACAGCAATACGGAAAAGTTCAGCAGATGTCTTTCCGGTCCATTCCCTGAGGTTGTGTAGCCAGGATATTCTTCTTCTTCCTGGTCCTCTCCTTCCATCTATCCTCCCTTGCACAATGAGCTGTATCAAAGAGTATCTGGACTCATTCCGCATGACGTGTCCCAAATACTGAAGTTTACGGATCTTGATGGTGTTCAATATTTCTCTGGATTTCTTCATCCATCCCAGAGCTTCTTCATTTGTTACATGCTCTGTCCATGATATTTTAAGCATTCTCCGGTACAACCACAATTCAAAGGCTTCTATACGTTTAATCATACTCTTGTTCAATGTCCATGACTCTGCTCCATACAGCAAAATAGAGAAGATGTAGCACCTCAAAAGTCTGATTTTCGTTTCAATGGTAAGATCATGGCTCCTGAAAACTCTGTTCATTTTATTGAAAGCAGCTGTTGCCCTTGCTATGCGATATTTAATCTCCAGTGCCATATCCCAATTTTCATTTATCATTGTTCCCAGGTACATTGTGTGTTTCACACGTTCTAATTGCTGGTTATTGACGAAAATTTTGGCATTGTCGTTTCTGTGCTTGGAGATCAACATGAACTTCGTTTTCTTACTGTTGATATCAAGGCCATATTTGCAACTTACTGTGGCTATTTTGCTCACTAGATGCTGTAGACCTTCTTCACTATCGGCAAGTACTATGGTGTCATCCGCATACCTTATATTGTTGATTCTCTCACCTTGAATTGGTATTCCATGCTCCTCTTCACCATCCAATGCCATACATATATAATCACTTATTGTCACCTTCAATATACTCCTTCTCTATCCGTACTACGCTCCATGCGAATTTTCCATTGTTTGAAACGGTGCTGAAAGTCATCTTCTGTCAGCTCCTTCTTTCACACGTGCCGCTTTCTCTTTTACAGCTTCCAGACTCAAATCTTGTCCCTTTTAATGCAGATTTCACCATAGGGAAACGTAGAAGTCACATGGTGCAAGATCTGGTGAATAAGGTGGATGTTCTAACATTGAGATGGTGTACTTGGCTAGGAACCTCTTGACAGATAACGCGGAATGAACTGGCGCATTGTCTTGGTGGAGAACCCATGATTCCCTTCCACATTTCGAGGCGTTTTTTTCTTACTCTTTGACGTAATTTAGAAAGTACCTTAAGGTAGTAATATTGATTAATTGTATGACATTCAGGAACCCAGTGAAGGTACACAATCCCATGGATTTAAAAGAAACAATCATAATTGCATTAAATTTTGACTTGCTCATTCGAGATTTTTTGGCTCTCGGTGAAGTTCGGCTCTTCCAGTGCATGGATTGGCGCTTCGTTTCTGGATCATAAGTAAAAAACCACGTTTCATCATATGTTATTATCTTCTACCTGTTCCCTAAGGTGAAATCTGCAATAAAAGGGACAAGATTTGAGTCTTTGGACGCTGTAAAAGAGAAAGCGGCATGTGTCCTAAAGGAGCTGACAGAAGATGACTTCCAGCACTGTTTTCAACAATGGAAAATTCGTATGGAGCGTTGTAGGATAGAGAAGGAGTGTATATTGAAAGTTACATAAGTGATTATGTATAAAATTAAAATAAAATTTGTTTACGTCAGTCTCGTTATTTAATAGCCACACCCCGTATTGTTAGGAAGATAAGACATTTTTTTTAAATTACCACTTTTGAAAATCTTAACTTTTTGGCTATTGAAGTAGAAAATAAATATTTAAACAATTTATTTTACTGTAATATTAACTCAGTTCATTGAAATTATGGAATGAAAGGCTGTGCAAAAATTTTATTAAAATCCATTCACAGTTGGCTGAGAAAATGTTCCTTATGCGTCAAAAATGATTATTTACGGGAAACAAGAAAAACTTAAGAGAACATATTATATTATACGTTAAATAATTCATTATTATGTGATTTTTTTTACAGTTCAGAAGTTAATATATTATATACACAGGTGGTCTGGTGCTAACTTAAAGTTTTAAAACAAAAAATATCCCACAAAATAAAAAAATAATGTATTTATCTGGTCATTCAAAAAATTAGAGATATTATGCAAATGGTAACGTTCAAAAAATAACGTAAGGATTCAAAATATTTTTAATTTAAAAAAAACTGCAAAACCCCCAACAAATTATACCTATGTCGTTGGAAGGAGAATACTCTGAAATTTAATAATTTGCAAAAAACCGGAAATTTTCAATTTCTTTCGTTCCGGGTACTCTTAAAACGTAAGAAAAATATGAGGTTCGGAGTACGTCCATTAAATACTGTGCGTTTACGGGAAGGCCAATACCACACACTGATGAGTCGTTTAAAAAATTTCGAAGAAACTTTTTTTCGAATTTCCGTAGAGTATAACATCATTTTCGGAACTATTGTGTATTTGAATGAGGTTATTGTAAAGCAGGACACAAGGTTAGGCCCGCTGCCGACGGGCGGTAAATTGCCGCGCCGCCGAAGCGGCTAACATCCAAACGATTTAGCTTTCCTAATATCCCAATGTGTGTCTGCCGACGGGCGAACGGTGCCGTCGCGGACTACTTAGAATGTCTGAGAATTCAGGTGGCGCCGTCGCGGTCGATTTTCGTCGGGTTCTGCCTCTCCGCCGGGCGGCTTCAAGGTCATGCGGCGAGGAATAACATTAAGTACTGCTGCAGACGGACGGCTCAAGTCGAGCGGTGCCGTCGGGGATCCGCAACGGCGCCGCCCAACGGTTCGCTACACTGCACATGAGCGGCACGAACCGCTTCGTTATTTTCAGTAGTAATGGAAGTATATAGGAGGAAACAAGCAGTGTTTACTTATTTAGTTTATAAAAACTTTATTATAAAGAAGAAAAATAAGTACTGGGTTCGCCTCTTTGTAAGCGCCAGGCATTTTCAACCATTTTAACCATGTCATTGCCATGGCATTTTTAACCATGTTCTCGGAATTACGAAATGATAATATAAAGTTTCGTCTGTTTCAACAATTTATTTTCGTCTGAGTGTGAAGTCTTTTGATGAATTATTACACAAACTCGGTGAATAATTAAAGAGTGAAGATACAAACATGAGACTCTCCATACCACCGATAGAAATGTTAGTCGTAACTTTGAGACAAGACACATTTGGATAAGTCGTAAATCAGGTTTAGATTAGATATAAAAAAGTAAAAAAAAATAAATTTGAATCGCGGCTCACTTGCATATTTTGTCCGTGGTTTCTAAGACTGTACATTAGGTAGTTGTATTATTTTAAACTAATTTTTTTATTGTTTTTAATTTTTTTTTTAATATAATATATTTAAACTCATTGTGATATGGAAAACAAAACAATTTTTGGTTACTGCAGGGTGCTAAATTTAAAAAAAATTGAAAGTCAATAATTGTAAACGTGATGTGAAATTCATTTATATGGTAGACTATAAAAAGTAGCCTAAATTTAAAACAAAGAAAAACCATCATTTCAATGTAAAACAATATAATTATAAAGAACAGATACCTAACTTAAAAATAAAAATTATGTAAATTATGATATGAAATCCACTATTAAAAATCTGACAGATACGAAACCACCGTGCTCTCTTTTTGTTTTTGTCTCTAATTTTCGTTAGAAACTTGCCATAATTCTGGCCGTTTTCTAACTTCTTCAATAAATAATTCTATATATATATATATTTCATCCATAATAAACTTATACAAAAAAAGAACACTGAAAAAGAAATA
Source organism: Catonia carolina (assembly GCA_035578175.1). Taxonomy (NCBI): domain Eukaryota; kingdom Metazoa; phylum Arthropoda; class Insecta; order Hemiptera; family Achilidae; genus Catonia; species Catonia carolina. The sequence continues at coordinate 53,331,420 of JAQMRL010000006.1, forward strand.
AATTACTAAAAATACTAAAAAATAGAACAAAATTGAACAAAATACTGCAGTCGCTGAGGTTCGACCGTCAGTTGGCAGGGATAAATGACCACTCATGTTATTCCTCGCCGAATGACCTTGAAGCCGCTCAGAGGCGAGGCAGAACCCGACGGCACGAAATCGACCGCGACGGCGCCGCCTGAATTCTCAGACATTCTAAGTAAACCGCGACGGCACCGTTCGCCCGTTGGCAGTCACATATTGGGATATTAGGAAAGCTAAACCGTTTGGACGTTAGCCGCTTCGGCGGCGCGGCAATTTACCGCCCGTCAGCAGCGGGCCTAATGGTCATTTGTCCCTGCCAATGGACGGTCGAAAACCGCAGCGGCTGTAGTATTTTGTTCTATTTTTAGTAATTTACTTATTTTTCAGTGTTCTTTTTTTGTATATGTTTATTATGGATAAAATAGATATAGAATTATTTATTGATGAAGTTAGAAAACGGCCAGAATTATGGCAAATTTCTAACGAAAATTTTTAAACGTTTTATATCATTATAAATAAATTTCACATCACGTTTACAATTGACTTTCAAATTCTTTTTAATTTAGCAACCTGCCAGAGAATTGTCCATAGCGGACAGGCACCCTCAGAAGAGAAGACACGTAATGGAGGTCAATAAGTAGTGACAGGAACGCTGTATTTGACTGCTTTCATTTGATAACATGGATTGCGGTTCTGCCGCCGCGGAAAAAAATTGTTAAATAAAAATAAAGTTACATAAATTTCTACATTTGTAGGTCTAAGTTACAAATAGAAGCCAACCCGCCTGCATACAAATTATCACGTCAGAAACATAATGCATTTATTAGATTAGCAAATACAGGATATGCCGTTGCATATAATTATGCACACGTAATTATCTATTTTAGATGTTTTGATACACTTTCGTAGCAATTGTTTATTTAATTAGAACAGGAAGAGAATCTATCGTACGTACATATCTTTATTTAGTTTTATTACAGTAATATCTGTACACAAGTCATACGACTGATTACTGAGAATACATAATTTATCTATTGAATACATGACATAATGTTTGTACGGTTCCTGTTTTTACTTTCTTGTGCATTAGTAAGAGGAAGTATTAAATACCATTTAAAAAAAAAATCTGTTGTGAAACACTCACGCGGCTTTCTCTTGCCAGTGTAAATAATGAAATATAATCTATGTTTAATCATTAGTAGACAATGTAATTTACCCATAACAGGAAGGTGGAATGTTAAATTATTTGTACTCGATCTGCTAGTTCCAGGGGTACAAAATATAGTTCTGTTTCTTATCTCATGGTCAGCCAATTATATGACTGAAGCATTTACGAAGAGAAGAAGTAGAGGTGTAAAAGATACTATAAGAGTTATCTCCTCTGAGAGTAATGAATTTCAATATACAGCCAGACCCCGTAGTGAATGAAGTGAAGGTGTCATTTGCAGGGTGGAAAGTAAATCAGAGGGCCTGGCATGCTGGTAAGTATACTTTTCCACTCAGTGGAGAAGGTAAACCACTAAACTCTTCATTTTCTTAGTAAAGCCTCTAGAGGTTCAAACCAGTCTTTCGGCTGATCATCTAAACAACAACAACAAAATGTAAAAAACAAACCTAACCTCGTTTTAATCATGAATAATCATGAGTGAATGACACAAAATGAAAATTAACTCCTGTAGAACTTTAAAATCGTAATATACGAGGGTAGGCTGATAAGTAATGCACACATGCTTGTAGAAGACGAACAAAAAGAAATAGCAAGATGGGGTAAATAACAAATTAAAGTACAAATCTTAACCTACCAAATTATCTATTTATTTTTCAATATAGTCACCGTTAAGCATTACACATTTCTCCCAACGTTTAACAAGTTTTTTCATTCCGTCACTGAAAAATTCTTCCGACTTTCCTCGAACCCAGGACGCAATAGCTGCCTTCACCTCATTGTCCGAGCTGTAATGATTACCCTTAAGGTCTCTCTTCAGTAGAGGAAAAAAATAAAAATCGCAAGGCGCAAGGTCGGGAGAATACGGAGGGTGTAAAATTGGTTGAAACTTCAGGTTTCTCAGAGCCTCTCCAGTTGCACGCGAAGTGTGTGGACGAGCATTGTCGTGTTGCAAAATTATTGGCGCCAGGTTGCCTCTAACACGACAAACTCGACGTCGGAGGTGTTTCAGAGTCTGTATATACTGAGCAGAATTTACCGTTGCCCCTCGTTCCAGATAATCAGTCACATAAACTCGGCGAGCATCCCAAAACACAGTCAAAAGAATTTTTTTTTGCGGACGGTTGTGTTTTGAACTTTTTCACAACAGGAGAATGTGGATGACGATATTCAGCGCTCTGCCTTTTTTCTTCGGGATCGTAATGATGAACCCATGACTCGTCCCCCGTCACAATATTCAAAAGAAAGTCGTCTCCTTCGTCACGGTAGCGCTTCAAAAGTTGTTCACAGCATTCCAATCGACGCTGTTTATTCTCGTCTGTCAGACGGCGTGGTACCCATCGTGCACAGATTTTACGGTATCCCAATTGTTCAATAATGAAGCCAACACGT